>JARGCV010000173.1:0-20000 GCA_034064705.1 Bothrops alternatus | reverse complement strand
CACTGCTGGTTCCTAAAGGATGCCAAAAAGCCACCTCCAAGTCGATTAAGCTTCCCATTCCTTGTGTGTTTTGTTCACAGAACATTTTGATTGGAGCACCACCCCCCTGATTAATCTTTTTTTCCTTAAATGCAAAGGCAACAGTTTCAGCCTTTGAAAAGCGTACAAAATGAAAGCCTATTCCTGGCCATTTGAAAAAGATCTTTTGCGACACGACCCAGGAATAAACCCCCACACTTGAATTCCTGAAAAATGTTCAAAGCTCTCCCCAGTGTAGTTTCACTTTCAGAGATAAAGAATGGGAGATGTTACCGCAAAGAAATGGTCTTGCATACAAAGAAGCTGGCTGGGTTGAAACGGAGCAGGAGTGGCCACACTGCAGCCCACACGCTGGTGATCCTGAGATAATCCCACAATATTTGGTATAAAACGGGGGCATGATTTCAGGGGCATGATTTTTGGTTTTCTCCTAAAAAAAATAAATAAATTAGAACTGGGAGCAGTGGTGGGACAACCGGTTCTCTGTGTGGATGCCGCTTCTGGAAGTCCATTCTGGGCCTGGGCAATGAAATATTAGCTACCGATTCTGCTGAACTGGAGAGAACTGGCTAAATCCCACCACTCTATCTATCTATCTATCTATCTATCTATCTATCTATCTATCTATCTATCTATCTATCCATCTATCTATCCATCTATCCATCCATTGGTGGGATTCAAATATGTGAACAACCGATTCTCTGTGTGGATGCTGCTTCCAGAAGTCCATTCTGGACTTCCATTAGCTACTGCTTCTGCCGAACTGGTGCAAACTGGCTGAATCCCACCACTGGTTGGGAGGCTTCCCATCTCTTCCCTACCCTTTTTCCAGGCTGCTTTCAGCCTTTTTGAACCAATAAGGCAATAAATAAACCAATAAACCAATAAGCACTGGGGAGTAACCTCAGCAAGTTGCAATTGAAGAAATGGATATATAGTGGAGAGATAGATAGATATAGATATAGATATAGATATAGATATAGATATAGATATAGATATAGATATAGATATAGATATAGATATAGATATAGATATAGATATAGATATAGATATAGATATAGATATAGATATAGATATAGATATAGATATAGATATAGATATAGATAAGGAAGGACTCACTGGAGAAGAGCCTAATGCTGGGAAAGATGGAGGGCAAGAGAAGAAAGGGACGACAGAGAACGAGGTGGCTGGATGGAGTCACTGAAGCAGGAGGTGTGAGCTTAAATGGACTCCAGAAGATGGTAGTGGACAGGAAGGCCTAGAGGAACGTTGCCCATGGGGTCACGATGGGTCGGACACGACTTCGCAACTAACAACAACAATAGATATAAAGATATACTGGTCACTTCTCATTCTCTATGGTTAGGCATACTTCTCCCATAAGCCTCACCATTTCGTGAGTTGTAAAGATTACATTGTACCGAGAAGATACAAATGGTGGCACTAAGGAGCTTTCCCACACCTGGGATGACCCACAATTTCTCTCTTTCCAAGTCTTCCTTAGAAAAATGTTCTCACCAGAAAGACAAGGTATGAAGAATCAATTACCTCTCTTTTTTTCATCTCCACACAGAAGCTTTGCTCCGTTTTGGAAGTAAACTGTAAGGAGTACTAAGATAAAGATTCTGAACAAAGCAAATATTACATTGTCCACTTGCATGTTTAGTCACCGAGGCGTTCTGTTCCAAGTAGCTGAATTAGTAAAAGAGAGAGAGAGAAGGCTCTAAAAGGAAACATATTGCCCACTGATTTAAGGAAGGAGATATTGGGGAAGGCTCTTGTGCAAGACATATTTCGCCTCTCACCACATAGGATTGCCTGCCATTGGTGTGAACGCGTCCCATCTGTGAGTCTCTGAAAAAAGAGCCCGTTTTGTTCATCCTTCCTGCTCCGAGGGTGTTCCCATTGCTATGGGAAAGAGGGTTACCTCCACCATCTTCACTTGTTAACCAGATGGAACATTCAAGGGGGGGATGTTTCTGCACATATGCATGGAACACCCCACGCACACCTGTGAGATTTGATGCTGCACTCTGTGTGTGTGTGTGTGTGTGTGTGTGTGTGTGTGTGTGTGTGCAATCGAATCAGACTGAAGCTTGTTTTGAGGTGGCGAAAAGGCCTCAGCAGAAAGTGAAGGAGAGGAGAGGAGAGGAGAGGAGAGGAGAGGAGAGGAGAGGAGAGGAGAGGAGAGGAGAGGAGAGGAGAGGAGAGGAGAGGAGAGGAGAGGAGAGGAAAAACAGGTCCTCCAATACAGTACAATAGCAAGGCCAGAAGAGTTCTGCCATAAATGCTATTTCAATTAAATCTGAACCTTAATTTAATAGGTCCTGTCCTAGGCATAGACGTTAGCTGGGTGATTTTGGGCCAGTCATTCCTTCTTAGGCCGAAGCAGGCAATATTGGTGAACCATTTCTGAAAACGTCGCCCAGCAAGCTGCAGGAATTTGTCCAGCATTAATAGAGATCTGCTTTCAGATGGGAGGCACAGCGCTGGCCAAGGCACATATAATATTACTGGGGAAAGAGAGAGAGAAAAATGCCTCTCTACACCCCCATCTCTTTCTTACCTATTATGCTTCTTTAATCACGTTGTTTGCAAACTAAAAAGAAAAAAAAAATACACCGTGTGTGTTTTTGCCGTGTCAAATCCTTGACAATCTCTTTAAAAAAGCTATTCTGCTGTTTATTAGAAAACACAGATGAAGGAAGAATATTATAGCAATTCAACAGATTTCTTCCGCCTGCTGCAGCAGGCCCTGTGAATTCTCCCCTTTCCTCTCTCTCCCCCCCACCCCACCAGCTTTTTTTCCCCCCAAAGGTTCATCTTTATTAAAATAAACTTTGTGGGGGAACCCTCAGCATCTCTACCCACCAGCTTTTTAAAGAGCCTCTTAACAGTTATTTTGGAAGCCCTGCATGAATTACAAAGCCTCAACATGCAGTAAACAGTCTGCCTGAGAAAAAAAATTTCCCCAAAATTGTTCCTTGATCCATTGGGTCTAATTACCCAGTTTATTGTACTCCATCTGTCTTTAAAGTTAATCCCTGGAAATCCAGCCTAACTACCTTCATTTAGAGGAACCCAACTTAATCTTATCATGACCCTGTTATGGATATTCATTTACAGCCCAGTCTCCAGTAGGCTTACTCCGAAGTAACTTTCCAGTCTGAGGCATGTTTACTTAAAGCAAATCCTCTTTTCAGAAAAGGTTATGAAGTAGCGGCTTTACTGACTGGAATTAAACCCGTGTTCTAGGAAGTTGTAGCTGGCATTGCAATCTCGGGCGACACTCTGGCGCCTACTTATCCAGGTTAAAAATCGGTTGTACTTACCTCAGGATATGAAACTTTTACCTCAGGATCTCTGGTTAGGGACCATAAAAGATTGCACTAGTAATGGGATGAAGTCAATTCAGAAGCGCAAACGAACAATATGCGATAGACTAGATACAGTAGATAGACCATATATAAGAGAAACACCAACCAAACAAAAGGTATTCGGAGTATACTTGAAGAGGGAAGGGAGGAGGGAAGAATGTTTACTAAAACAGATGTTTACAAAGATTAATACCTAATGTTGTATGCTATGTTCTAGGATGATTGCTTAGCAATAGGATCTTATGTTTAATGTTGATCACATTAATATTGAACCAGATAAGAGAAACACCAACCAAACAAAATGTATTCGGAGTATACTTGAAGAGGGAAGGGAGGAGGGAAGAACGTTTACTAAAACAGATGTTTACAAAGATTAATACCTAATGTTGTATGCTATGTTCTAGGATGATTGCTTAGCAATAGGATCTTATGTTTAATGTTGATCACATTAATATTGAACCAGATAAGAGAAACACCAATCAAACAAAGTGTAACAGGAGTATAGTTGAGGCTAGACGCGAGGAGTGGAAAAAGGCTTACTAATTCAGACGTTCTCAAAGACTAATACTCAGTATTGTATATCAGGTGCCATGATGATTGCTGCATAATATGTTTTTATGTTCAATGTTGATTGTTTTAATAAAAGAATTTTTATAATAAAAAAAAAAGAAAAAAAATTGGTTGTACTTCTGGGGGTCTTACTTCCAAACAAAAGGCCGCAGATCAACAGCAATACGCTTGTCCCTTGAGAATTGTTATCAATATTTATTCACTTCTTTGTGTTTTAATTTTCCACCTTTGCGACAGATCGCAAGATGGTATCTGTCGTTGACCTCATCTGATTTCCTTGCAACCTGTCTTCTCAACACCCTAAAATATCAGTTCCCCCAAATGTCACCAAGTTGGAGGGGGGCTAATCTACCCTTTCCTTTCATTCCCTTTTAAACACCTGTACATCCTAGCCAATGGAGGCAAAAGATAATAGAGATTGTGTTCCTAGAGAAGCTTGGTTTTCATAGGGCCTCTCTAACACTCTGTATCTGGGAATTCAAGAAGAGACAATATCTAGCCAACTTGAGCTAACATTAACTCCTTCCAGGAGAGCTGTTGAAGTTAATTAACTGGGTTAGGGAGTTTGCATGATACCATAATTCCTCTCTTTCCATAATTAACTTAACCATGGGGTTCAATCTCACGTTGAAGATTTTCCATTTTTCCTCTCTGAATCATCAAATCATCAAAAACCCATTTCCTATTTCTCTGGAGACTGTTTTTATGAAGGGGAAAAGGAAATAAACCTCAGCTTTCTGATTTTGTCTTTTCATATACACTCTGTAGTTTTTCATTAAAAGTTTAAAATGGAACATAAAAACGCACACAAACTAATACAGAAATAACGAAAATTTAAAAAAGAAAATGAGAAACGAAGTCACACGTGCAGAACATAAAGATAAAAAGAAACAGGAAGATGCTTCTGATAGATCCTTTGCAGCAAATATAGGTATGATTACAAAATTATCTCTTACTCTACAATTATAAAAAAAGAAAAGCTCTCTTTTTTCTATTATCCTGTTGTTTTTCTAATCGTTAAAACCACAAGTCCTAAGTGCATTTTTTTTCCTGTTTCATGCAAAAAAAAAAAAAATCTAACTGTCCGTCCATTAATCCTGAGAGTCTCTGGTTTCAGTTGTATATTAGTCTTTAAAATCTTCTGAATTAGTGTAATTATTTGTATGCAATTCTGATAGAAGAAAACTATTAAGAAGCATATCCTTCTGCTATCAGATCTGCTGATTTCTTCCTTTGAAAGAATTGCAGTACATCACAATAAGTTCACCATTTAGGTTTTACTTATCAGTTCTCGTACATAAAATGCTTCTTGTGCACAACCTAGATTTATATTTATTGCATACTTTTGTTAGGCAAATGGCCTGCCTAACAAAATGATTTTTGGAAATCTACCTTAACCTTGGTTTTGTCATTCCATAAAGATCCATGCCATCCAAACTTTAGACCATCTCCTTCTCAATCCAGTAGCCATCTATTTCCTAACAACTTCCTCTCTTTCATCCAAGCTAAACAGGCAGCAGTGCTGTTTCAAACCATGTAGAACCAATCCTTCTCTTTCCTTTGCACCTTGTAATACCTTATATAGCAGTGGTGGCAAACCTATGGCACGGGTTTGCCACCACTTTAAGTCTCCGCCACCGTGTACAAAAAACAAAAAGTTCAATCAATCAGTCAATTTCAACTTCTTGCAGGAAAAAAAAAGTTCTTGCAAAGTTGGAATTGATTGGTTGAACTTTTTACTCCCACCCAGTCTGCCATTACTTACTGCAGCCACGCCCACCCAATGGGCCACACCCAGCCAGCACTCGACGATGCGTAAGTGGGTTTTGGGTTGCAGTTTGGGTACTCAGTCTCTAAAAGGTTTGCCATCACTGTTATATAGTTAACTCAAGGGGTTGTTTCCCACCGTACAAATTTAGATATAACCTTCTGTCATTATTTTGAAGTTCGCTTTTTTCAAAGGAAAAAAAAAATGAGAGCAACACATTTGCCCGTTCCATTAGCACAGCCCTTCATTCATCCCTGCAAAAGTGGTTTTTTTTATTGTATCATTGTGAGGTTACAATCACAGCCATTTCTTTTATTTCTTTTTTTTAAGTAAAAGAAAGAAATAGATAGATAGATAGATAGATAGATAGATAGATAGATAGATAGATAGATAGATAGATAGATGAAGCACTTCACTGTGCCTCAATCCGTAGCGGGTCCAACACGATAGCCGAATTAAGGAGACATGCGGCCATGCAGGTTCCTTGGGGTGAAGCGACCCAGACAAAAGGCTGCCTCCCCTTTTTATTACCTGTCACAGTGGGCGGTTACACAAAGCATCACAAGGTTACAAACAACCAATGGCAAAGTTACACCTGTAGCCAGTAGTTTTAAAATCATGGTACAATCCTCCTCCACCTATCAGCCCCTCCCTCATTTCCTGTTGTTTCCAAGCCTCATGGTCTTTTGTTCCAGGACTGACTTCTCACATCCCTCATGGCAGTTTTTTTTCCCGCCTACGCTCCGTCCAGCTCGTACACGATCCTAGGGCATAGGCCATCATATCAACAGATAGACAGACAGACAGACAGACAGACAGACAGACAGACAGATAGATAGATAGATCTTGCACTCTTTTAGGTAAATGCAACACTATGCTAGACATAGCACTAAAAGGCTGCAAGCAGGTCCTGCAGATGGACATCAACAGCCAGAATCACTTTTTCGTAATTACAGTTCCACTCCCTTGTAAAGTAAACACCTCATTAATACAGCCCGATCAATCATCTCTCCATCCAAAAGAAAAGTGGAAAGGAAACAATTTCAACTCAAAAGCCTTTCCCAAAGTGCAGCCGTTTGCCAGCTTGCAATCCCTAAAAGCTTCGTTTCATAAAAAATCATGGAACGGCTATAAAGGAAACATCCAAGAGTTTATGAAAATCAATCCCTTGGGGCGGGACTTCATTGGTCTCCATGCCTTCATTCACCCATGCAGGAGCAGGATAGAGTCCTCACTTAACCATCACAATTGGAACTGGCAACTCCACTGCTAAGCGCCCTGGTCACTAAGTAGATAATCATATACAGAAGGCAGCATAACAGAAGTGGAAATGTCCTTGGAGATCATCAAGACCAGCTCCCTGCTCGAGCAGGAGATCCTCTACCATTTCAGGCAAATGGTTATGACTTTTCAAAATGAGTATGAATTTTCAGTCATGGGTGCCCATTCTGGAGCCATTGAAATCAATTTATGATCTCCAGAATGGTTTTTTTCCCCTTAATCATGCAATCACATGATCACAATCGGGGCACTTATAGCCAGCTTGTAATTACAACAATTGCAGCATCCAGCAATTACATGATCCCTGTTTGCAAACTTCCCGGGGGGAGCTTGCAAACAAGCACTAATCAAAGGGGAAGCCGATAGGGAAAGTCACAAGTCACGGTCCTGTGATGTCTCACTCAAACGACCACAGTGATTTGCTTAATGCAAGGGAGCTGAAGGCAAGGCAGCTCCACCCCTTCATGCCCAGTGATTTTCCCCAGCACTGAGCGAAAGTCCACACTTGTTTGCATCGAAGGCTTGCACACACGAACTGCACTCCTTTGCACACCCAGCGATCCCATCTAATCTCCTTAGCTCTGCCCTGACCTATTGTTGAGGCGAAGGAGTCGTAAGCAGTCCCTGCAGACTATTTATCGGCGAGTGCTGATCGCGCAGAAAGCAGCTTTTCCACACTGTTAGAAGAGGTCTAACGATCTCAGCCAGTAAACATCTCCCACCGATATTCCAGCAAAAGCCTAAAGAGGGGCTGCCTGTCCACCTGCTTTCTGACACACCATGAAGGCCAGAGGACTCCAGATTGGATCGCATCCTGTTTGCATGAGGCACAATTGTAGGTACAACCTTTCATTTAGTGGCATGGGCGCAGAAAAAAGTGAATTACGACCGGTTTTCAGCCTTGCGACTGTTGCAGTGTCCCCATGATCACGTGATCAAAATGTGCTGGTCATTTGCCTTCTTTTAGAGAGTTGTTGAGACCACCTGGAGGTTTTTATCTGTGTCCTTAGGGTCACACTCAACTGCACTACTCAGGTGACCCTGAGGACACAGATAAACCTCCAGCTGGCCTCAATGACTCTCTAAAACAGCGGTTCTCAACCTTTTTCAGGCCGCGACCCTGACCTGCGCCATGGCGCGACGGCCCGCATCACGCATGTGTGGTGCGACGGCCCGCATTGCGCATGTGCGGTGCTACCCCACGCATGCGCGGTGCTGCCCCCTGCACCGGCCGAGGGGAAAAGGGGGAAAAAATGGCGGACTGCGTTGTTTGGCGACCCCCGTGAAATGGTCGTTCGACCCCAAATGGGGTCGCGACCCACAGGTTGAGAACCGCTGCTCTAAAAGGATGCAAATGACCAGCAGTCTGCAAGGAGTATAAATCCTTCCACTCCCCACCATCCGGTCAGAGCTGAAGAAGCTTCTGGGATGAGAAGTGAAACGTCTTCAAAGAAAAACAAGGAAGTCCAGTGGCCTCGTGAAAAAGCTCCTTTGGGACAACTAAGAACAAGGAGTTCCAGTTCTAATCCACCCTCAGCCCTGCCAATTCACTGGAGGATTTTGGATTAGCTGTTTACTCTTCGCCCAATCTACCTCATGGGGCTGTGATGGGCAAAAATAGCTCTTGTACTGTGCTTAAATAAAGCTAGTCCTCGACTTACGACCACTTACGATTGAGTCCCACATTTATGTTGTTAAGTGAGATGTTTGTTAAATGAGTCTTGCCCCATTTTATGACTTTCCTTGCTACGTTTGTTCAGCGGCAGTTGTTAAGTGAGCAACATGGTTGTTAAGTGAATCTGGCTCCCCTCCCCCATTGACTGACTTGGCTTGTCAGAAGGTTGCAAAAGGGGATCACATGATCCCAGGGCACGGCAACCGTCATGAATACATGCCAGTTGCCAAGCGTCTGAATTTTGATCATGTGACTGTGGGGATGTGGCAAGGGTCCCCAGATGGTCATAAGTCCCCGTTTTCAGTGCTGCTGTAACTTTGAACGGTTACTAAATGAACTGTTGCCAGTTGAGGACCACCTGTCCACCCGTGTCTGATTCTAAGGGGCAGGGATAATCTCTGTTTCTTAGCCGAGGGAGCTACCCGGTAGCATCGTCTGAAGACATCTTCTGTGGTCATATGGCCAGCATGGCTATACTCCAAAGGTGCACGGAGCGCTGTTACCATCCCACCGAAGTGGTACCTATTTATCTACTCACATCTGCATCCTTTCAAACTGCGAGCTAGGTGGGCGGGAGCTGAGGCAAGGAACGGGAGCTCACCCCATCGCACAGTGCTCAGATAATGAACCCAGGCTATCAAGCTTTCCGGATGACAAGCTCAGTGTCTTTAACCACTGGGCCATCACACCCCCATTAATGCCCCACAAGGGCAATAATTAGGCCTACTAATGCTGTTTTTCATTAAAACAACAAACAAGAATTTTATCTTCTCAGAAGAGCAGAAAGGTAATAATAACCTGCTTTTTTTATTGCTGATTCTTTGCAGTGGTGAACAGGCACAGGAAAATATAAGCCTTCATTTTGTTTTATGGCAACATTAAGGGATCCCACCTCCTGGGAAACGGCTGTCAAGCCACTCAGAAAGGAGAGCAGCCATCCTGGAAAACAGGAAGCTTTAATTCCATTTTTGCAGTTTAAGCAAAAGTTATGAGAGAAGCCGCCATCAAGCAGCAAAGAGAAACTGCACAGTTTACAGTCATCGTAAAGTCTGGATTTGACTTCTCACAGTCTTGGGGAGATTTTTCTCTTAGCTTTGGCACTCTTCAGATGTGGGGCTTGGGACCCCCAAGATTCTAACCAATCTCTGAGGATGCCCAATTTGAGTAAGGGGACTTTATAGGAAAGATAAACCTCAACTAAAGTCCACGGATATTCCAACCCAGTGGTGGGATTCAGCCAGTTTGCACCAGTTCAGCAGAACGGTAGCTAATTTTTTGTTGCCCAGGCCCAGAATGGACTTCCGGAAGCAGCATCCACACAGAGAACCGGTTGTTCACATATTTGAATCCCACCACTGTTCCAACCATCACAATCTGACTGAAATTAGATACAAACAAAAAAAAAATCCCATATACTCGAGAATGTTTAGTGCAAGAAACAGCATTTTAAATCTGTGTAAATGGATAAACAAACAAATATCCGATCTTTATGTCTTTAACCTTCCAGACATTCATAGTGTTCTGCCAATTTTATCTAGCTTTAAATTTGGAGTTGCGGAGGATAGCAACAATATCTGTGCTTCTAACTGCCAACAAATAGTTCTTGCAGACGGTTGTTTTCTGGGTTGTGCAAAGCAATTAAAATCACAGCCTTTTTCATCTACAGCCCAAGGCTATATTGGCAGGAGATTTTGAGAAGTTCCACACATCTGGAGAACACGGAGCTAAGACGGACTTCTGAAGCCCTCTTAGAAATCCCACATGGCATAATCCTCTCACTTCTATTGAAGATTATGGGCTGCCAACCAGCAGATTAGCAAATCTTATCCTGAAACACTCTTAAGAATACAATGAAATGCAGAAGCTGGAAAGGTTATCCAGAAATTCTTACTTGCTCTTCCACCACGGACCACACGACGGCAGCAGCAACACACCCATCGGCTTTGTTCTGTCTTCATTCCAGCACAGAAGAAAAATAACCAGTTCCAAGAATGTCCTAACCGCTAGGGAGATCTGTCAGTATTACTAATAAGCTTTCTTCTAGTCTACTCTGAAGACTACTCTGAAGAGTACTCTGAAGTCTACTCTGAAGACTAGACGATAATAAAGAATCATTCAGTAAACAAACACGGTTAAGATCTATAACAACAACAACAACAACAACAACAATAATAATAATAATAATAATAATATAGTAATAAAGTTGGAAGGGACCTTGGAGGTCATCTAGTCCAACCCTTTGCTCAGGCAGGAAAGCCTACACCATTTTAGACAAATGGATGTCCAGTCTCTTCTTAAAAACTTCCAGTGTTGGAGCATTCACTGCTTCTGGAGGCAGGTTGTTCCACTGGTTAATTGTTCTCACTGTCAGGAAGTTTCTCCTTAGTTCTAGGTTGCTTCTCTCCTTGGTTAGTTTCCATCCGTTGCTTCTTGTCCTGCCTTCAGGTGCTTTGGAGAATAGCTTGACTCCCTCTTCTTTGTGGCAGCCCCTGAGATACTGGAACACTGCTATCCTGTCCCCCCTGGTCCTTCTCTTCATTAAACTAGACATACCCAGTTTCAGCAACCATTCCTGATATGTTTTAGTCAGTGTGCTTCTTCAGTTCATCGAAGAAGCTTCTTGGATGAGAAGCGAAACATTTTCAAAGGAAAAAAAACAACAAGAAAGTCCACTTGCCTTTTGGGGGGAAAAAAACATGTTTGGGTCAACATGGTGAGCATTTGCCATCAAGAATCTAGCCAGACTAGAAAGACCCTTAGCAAAATAAAACCCCGGGACCCAGAAGGAATTAGCATTAGAAATAAAATGACCGTCTCTTTCCAGGAGTCAGGCTTGCAAGGAGAATCCGTTCCGAAAAGAAACAGAGCATTCTTGTCTCCTTCTGAAATGTAGCCTGTCCAGCACGTTTGCAGACTTGGATGTGGCAGTGCCAAACATTTAGCCTAGCCAGTTGTGGAGGGGGGAAGAAAAAGGGAGCCCTCCACTCTGCTCAAGGAGGATTAGAAGGCATTCTGACTCCACCCCAGTCCCTCTGTCTCTCCCGTCCTACTCTTTGTGGCATAAAAGAAAGATTTGACACTCAAAGGGAAGCAGCATGGGGCAACAGCTCCCGGAGGAGTCCCAAAAATTCTGCAAGAAAGATGTAAGTCCGCTACTTGGCTTTTTTTGGGGTGTGGGAGGGCAGATCTTGGGGGATGTGCCCCCAAAGAGCGATGGTTTGATGCCCCATAACTAAGGAGACATTTGCTGAAAGTGAGAACAATGAATTAGTGGGACAGCTTGCTTCCAGAAGTTGTGGGTGCTCCATCACTGGAGGTTTTCAAGACAAGACCGGACAGCCCTTTGCCTGCGATGGTATAGGGTCTCCTGCTTGAGGCTGGACTAGAAGACCTCCAAAGTCCCTCCTGGCCCTTTGATTCTATACTTCTATTGTGTGGCTAATCTGAAACTAGCTTTTCCTGAAGATCTCTCTCCTCTTTCTGTCTCCCAGGCTTACGCTTCAAATGTCAAGAAAGGGTTCTACAAAAGAGTCCAGATTTGGGCTGTGTTAGCTTTCATTCTGCTCCTCTCCCTCACCTTGACCATTCTTGGTGTCTCCTATTTTTGGAAACCTGCTCCTCCTAAAAAGGTACGTCCTATTCTCAGGATTATATTGAAGAGATATTTTAAAGGGGTGGGGGGAGAAGTGGATATTTCTATCCCACACTTTAAAAAAAGACACAGAGAGACTTGTCAAAGTTTTATGCTGTGCTGCCGTTTCTTTTGGCAGTGGGATCTTAGCTGTGGAAAGGCAGAGATTTCTTTCCTAGCACAGTTTAATTGTGAGAAGTTCCTTTCCATTTTGTTTCAATTAACTCGCCAGGAACTGGAGGAGGAGCCCTCTCCATCAAGGCATTAAAGAAGTCACTTGCTTGGGAAAGTGACTGATCTCTAGCCAATTTAAATTGGACTTTCACGAGTTTGCAGCAGCTGAAAGGGCTGAGAACTTGCTATATTTATTCAGTCGTTTTAAGGAATAATTATTTCTTTCTCTTAATACTACCCCCCCAAAATATATATATAGCACAGAAATCATGTTTGTGCAGAACAATAAACCAAAATCTCAGAAACACCCACTTTGTTTCTCACCTCAACACGGCATTGGGGATATGGTGGTTAAGGAACTGGGCTTGCTTAAAAAGACTTGGGTTCTAATCCACCCTGAGCCACAGAAATTCTCTGGGTGAATGGGAGAGAGTTATTCTCTGAGAATCTACCTCAGAGGGTAGTTTCTTGGGGGAAATTGAACAATGAAATACTATATGCCAAACTCTAAATGTAGAAACGCCCAAATTTAGACTGGAGTACAAAATCTGTCGAGCAAATAATTAGCCAGGAATGGTTTCCAGTTAGACCTGAATTCTGCATCAGATTTCCTTTTTAAACACGAGGTTCTTTTTGACATCAAATGTACCATGGTCCCATAATTTAATTAGTCATTTTTCCACAGAAGGTCTTTCCAATATATGTGCGCACCACCCAAAATATTATAATCCTCCAGGTTATTTCTGAAGTGATGCAGCTCTTTATAAAAAACAAAACAAAAACAAAAAAGGTAAAACCAGTTTAATAGATTTGGGAGAGAAAGTTCTTTGGAAGTCCATTCTCAAGTCAATTCTGCTACTATCCATAAAGGCAGCAGAGAAATGTCCACCAGCCAAAAAGTGGCTGAGCTGGGCAGTCCTGCCTTCGCTGGCTTTCCAGTCCAAGGCCAGCATCTGTTTGCAATAAGCTGCTGCTGTTCAGGAGGTAGGTCTGCAAAAACCATTTGCATTCCAGACTCCTGCAACCCCAGTGACATTACTGGAGGGAAGAGACTGTCCTGGTAACTTGGTGTACCCATGCAGGTGCCAGCAAATGAAAAGAAAAAAAAGATCTTAGGATATAGAAAAATTTACACGTGCATAATCAATATAATGGAACTGGAAAAGGTGCAAAAAAGGGCAACAAGAATGATCAAGGAAATGGAGCGCCTCCCTTATGAAACCAGATTGCAACGCCTCAGTCTCTTCAGCCTTGAAAGACGGCGTTTAAGAGGTGACTTGATCGAAGTGTATAAAATCATGCA
Source organism: Bothrops alternatus (assembly GCA_034064705.1). Taxonomy (NCBI): domain Eukaryota; kingdom Metazoa; phylum Chordata; class Lepidosauria; order Squamata; family Viperidae; genus Bothrops; species Bothrops alternatus. The sequence continues at coordinate 6,182 of JARGCV010000173.1, read as the reverse complement.
TGGGATAGAAAAGGTGGATAGAGAAAAATTCTTTTCTCTATCAGACAATAGCAGGACAAGGGGGCACTCCCTAAAGCTCATAGCTAAGAAAGTGAGGACAAATAAAGGGAAATATTTCTTCACCCAGAGGGTCGTTGATTAATGGAATTCACTTCCAGAAGAGGTCGTGACAGCTGTCAGCCTTGACAGCTTCAAGGCAGGGCTAGATAGATTCATGGATGCAAAGTGTATCGGTGGTTAATAAAACGGATGTCCATGTGCCGCCTCTATGTTGGTTGAGGCAGGCAGGATTCCCTTGAGTACCATTTGTTGGGGGTCAAGGGAAAGGGAGGGTTTTGCCTTCTCTTTCTGCTCAAGATCCCCATGTACAATTGGTGGGCCACTGTGTGACACAGAATGCTGGACTCAATGGGCTTTGGCCTGATTCAGCATGGCTCTTCTTATGTTCTTAATTGCCTGTTCCTTTTTTATTCAGTCATCAGTATATTATCAATCAATCAATCAATCAATAAGAATAGAGCTGGAAGGGATCTTGGAGGTCTTCTTGAGCAATCCCCTCCTCAAGCAGGAGACCCCATACTATTTCAGAGAAGTAGCTGTCCAGTCTTTTCTTTCTTTCTTTTTCTTTTTTTTTTTTTTGGGTGGTGCAGTGATTTATTATTGCAAGCTTGAAGAAAACAGGTCTAAAGCTAGCTTGTTCTACCTCTATTGTTGTTTTTTTTCTTGGTTGATCTAGCTCCACCAGGCACAGAATCCCTAGATTAAAGAAAGGCTGGCTTAAAACCTCCCGTGATGAAGCACCCACAACCTCTGGAGGCAAGCCGCTCCACTGCTTAATTGTCCTCGCAGTTAGGAAGTTTCTGCTTAATTCCAGCTTGCTTCTCTCCTTGATTAGTTCCGATCCATTATTTTTTTGTCTCGCCTTCTGGTGCTTTGGAAAAGGTACCATCAGTATAATAATCAGGTATTATTATGCTGATTATTAGCCATACAGCTGGTCCTCAACTTATGCCTGGGACCAGAATTTCTGTTGCTGAGCAAGATGGTTAAGGGAGTCACCTGGTTTCACAAGCTTTTTGCCATAGTCATTAAGCGAATAACTGCAGCTGTTGAGTGGATCATGGTCCTTAAGCAAATATAGATCTCCCCATTGACTTTGCTCGTGGGAAACCCTTTGAAAACTCCCAAATAGCAACTGCATGGCCTCCGGATGTTGCGAACATTGTAAACACATGCCAGTGGCCAAGCATTTCAACACATGTGACTGGGGGATGCTGTGAGGGTCAAGTACAAGGACTAGTTACAAGTCTCTTTTTTTAAGTACCATTGTAACTTTCAATGGTCACTAAATGAATGGCTGTATATTGAGGACTATAATAATGTATATTCAGTAAGGGTCATCACTTTGGGTATGTCTAGTCTAATGAAGAGAAGGACAAGGGGGTCCTCAGGGGTTGCCCCAAAGAAGAGGGAGTCAAGCTATTCTCCAAGGCGCCTGAAGGCAGGACAAGAAGCAATGGATGGAAACTAACCAAGGAGAGAAGCAACCTAGAACTAAGGAGAAACTTCCTGACAGTCAGAACAATTAACCAGTGGAACAACCTGCCTCCAGAAGCGGTGAATGCTCCAACACTGGAGGTTTTTAAGAAGAGACTGGACAACCATTTGTCTGAAATGGTATAGGGTTTCCTGCCTGAGCAGGGGGTTGGACTAGAAGACCTCCAAGATCCCTTCCAACTTCATTATTATTACTATTATTACTACTACTAATAATAATAATAGTAATAATAATAGTAATAATAATAATAATAATAATAATAATAATAATAATAGTAGTAGTAGTAGTAGTAGTAGTAGTAGTAGTAGTAGTAGTGGAATTTTGGGCTTTCCAGATATTGTTGAGTGCTAACTCCAGTCACTAGCCAGGATAATGGGAGTTGTGGTGCAACTTCTAGCAGGCCAGCTCTTGCCCCCTGCTTTAACTCATCCCAGTGGAACAAACAGTCACATCTCAGCATCAGGAAGCTACAGTTTGCCCAGCCATCTGTAGCACTTTCCAGAAAAAACAAATTGCATGAAGGTCTGGTTTCAAATATCGTTTAAGCAAACAGCAAAAAAAAAAAAAAAAAAAAAAGGACAGCCAAACAATTTGAAAGTAAAATCACTTTCATCCTTGTCCCAAAAAGTAAATATGGAGGGAAGGAGAAGAACTTCATACTTTCATTCTGGAGAATGGTGGACTTTGACCAAAATGCTGAAGTGAAGGGCAGGAAGAAGATATCCACCATTAGCCCAAGAGATCAGTGTTTCATTCAGGCTTCTTCCATTTACGTTAATTGCCCTGTGACATCTGTAGGGTCATAAGCATCCATGGTTTGCACAAGGAAGTACCAAATCCCATCGCTCCAAAATACAGACTTGGTTCAGAAGTCACCGGAAAATGCTCTATTACAATTCATTGACTAAACCAAATTGGGCTGGGTTTGCACAATACAGGTAGTCCTCAATTACAACAGTCCATTTAGTGACCATTCAAAGTTACAACAGCACTGTGACTAATTTTCACACTTACAATCGTCGCAGCTTCCCCCTGGTCACGTGCTCAAAATTCAGACACTTGGTAACTTGGCTCATATGTGTCATGTCATCCCATTCTGTGACCTTCTGACAAGCAAAGTCAATGGGGAAACCAGATTGACTTAACAATCCTGTTCCTGACTTAACAACTGCAGTGATTCACTTAACAATTCTGGCAGGAAAGATCATGAAACGGAGCAAAATTCACATTGACAACTATCTTGATTAGCAGTGGAGGTTTGGGGTTCAAATGTGGTCATAAGTCAAGGACCAGCTAGACCAGGGGTAGGCAACCTTGGCTCTTTTATGATTCGTGGACTTCAATGCCTGGAATTCCTGAGCCAGCCATGCTGAGGGGACAGGGAGAGGTTTCCAAGCTGAGCCAGGCTGGCTCAGGAATTCTGGGAGTTGAAGTCCACCAGTCATAAAAGAGCCAAGGTTGCCTACCCTTGACCTAAACCCTATGTCATAAAGTTATTAAGAAAAGAGAGTGGCTTGCTTCACGTAGCTAGCAAAGCCAGAATCAAAAGTGTTTGGGATTAGCCTGTTGTATGAACCAGTCTCTGATGAAGTTGCAGACACATGCTGATTCCCAGTATCTGGTTTGCTGCTCTTACCTGCCGGAGTAAGAATAAGAGAATTGAGATCAATTGAACTTCCCATCTAAGAGAGAATAGAAGAAGTAGTCCAGGAAATCAAACTCACATGAAGCCTTACTACCGATTTATAAAACCTTAATAAGGCCACACCTGGAATAATGCATCCAGTTTTGGTCACCACGTTACAAAAAAGATGTTGAGACTTTGGAAAAAGTGCAAAGAGGAGCAACTCAGAGGATTAAGGGCTTGGAGACAAAAACAAATGAAGAACGGCTGCTGGATTTGGGAATGGCCAGTCTAGAGGAGAGAAGGAGTAGGGATAACATAATAGCAGTATTCCAGTACTTGAGGGGGGTCAGCTTATTTTCCAAAGCACCAGAGGACAGGACAAGAAACAATGGATGGAAACTAATCAAGGAGAGAAGCAACCTAGAACTAAGAAGAAACTTCCTACAATGAGGACAATTAACCAGTGGAACAGCTTGCCTCCAGAAATCATGGGTGCTCCATCACTGGAGGCCTTTAAGAAAAGACTGGACAGCCAACTGTTTGAAATGGTATAGGGTCTTCTGCTTGAGCAGGGGGTTGGCCTAGAAGATCTCCAAGATCTCTTCCAGCTCTGTTCTGATTGATAGGAAGAGTCTACCGCAAGGGTGTCCAACCTTTCCCAGGACAAGAGCAGCAGATGTCCTTTGAATGACATGTTACAGTCTTCAGACAGGCAAGCAGAACTAAGAATAACATTGCACCCAGGATAATAAATCCATTTTCATTTTAATTTCTAATTAATTAGCATTGAATTAAGCTAATTAAATCTCATTAATATGACAACTCCCTATGCATTTCATCATCTTCTCTTTCTGATGCATTAAACATTGCAATTTGGGGGAGATATTTTTAGAGGTCCCCGGGGACTGGAGCGGTGTGATCAGGCCATAAACAAAAATTCCTGCTGCTCAGGATATCTGCAAAACAATGCCATGAATATTTCCATTTTATTGCCTCAGAACCAAATAGGGTTTGTACAAAAACTGTTCTTCTCGCAGCTTATATATCTCCTCTCTCTCAGAGCTTGGTCACAATTCTGCTTTAGCAGGACCCAAAAGAAAAAGTAACACCCCCCCCCCCAAAAAAAGAAAGTTCCTTGCACACAAAATTTGAATTTCAAGATCTTTTTCCAGTCTGTCTTCCGATGCCACTAAGTCTGGTTTAAAGCACAATTCTGTCCACAGATATTATCTGATGAGGCAACCTAATTGCTTCCCCCCCCCAAGAATCTACCTTCAACTTTCCATATTGTAAAACCTACTGGTTTGAACTTTGAAGAATTCACTAACAGTCTGGAGGCTGCAGTTCTGATGAAAAGGATGCCAGTTTGAATCTAGCACAGAATATTTTCTAGGGTAGAAATATTCTACCCTAGAAAATATTCCACAGTAGAAATATTTTCCTCTTTCTGTGTAGCCTGCTGAGTTCAAAATGACTTTGATTTGATTTTATTAGACTTATATGCCGCCCTTCTCCCAAGACTCAGGGCGGCTCACAACAAAAATACAAGTATAACACAAAATCAATTAAAACTACCAATTCACAGTGTAAAAACCAGGCAATCAATTTCACTCATACAACATACAGTCACAATCAGAGGCCCGGGGGCAGAGCGCAGCTCACACGCCCCAAACCTGTCTGCATAAATGTGTTTTCAACAGTTTTCAGAAAGCTAGGAGGGAGGGAGCAGTACGAACCTCTGAGGAAAGCTGGTTCCAGAGGGCTGGGGCAGCAACAGAGAAGGCCCTAACCCTAAGTCCCGCCAGATGACATTGTCTAACAGACGGGACCCGTAGGAGGCCAACCCTATGTGCCCTAACCGGTCGCTGGGATTCATGAGGCAGAAGACGGTCCCGCAAGTATTCTGGCCCATTGCCATAAAGGGCTTTATAGGTCATAACCAACACTTTGAATTGTGTTCGGAGACCAATTGGTAGCCAGTGCAGCTCACGGAGGGCTGGAGTGATATGAGCATGTCTTGGGAGACCCAAGACGGCTTGCGTGGCCGCACTCTGGACTACTTGCAGTCTCCGGACATTCTTCAAAGGTTGCCCCATGTAGAGAGCATTACAGTAGTCGAATCTCGAGGTGACAAGGGCATGGGTGACTGTGAGGAGTGACTCCCGGTCCAAATAGGGCCGCAACTGGCGCACCAGGCAAACCTGGGTGAATGCCCCCCTCGCCACAGCCGAAAGATGGTGTTCTAAACTTAGCTGTGGATCAAGGAGGACACCCAAGTTATGACTTTCTTAGGGGTTCCCCCCCCGAAAATGTTTCACATCTCATCCAAGAAGCTTCTTCAATTGTAACGGAAGAACTGGGGTTAGAACTGAGGAAGCTTCTTGGGCGAGAAACGAAACATTTTCAAGGGAAAAAAAGAAAGTCCTGTTACCTTTGGGACAAAGAGGCTGACTCTATACATTATATAGCCATGGTTTGTTTTAACCGTGTCTTGTTCAAAAAGCCACAATTGGCAGGATGCCTGTAACTTCTTAACCAAACTATGCAAGGCTTAATGTGATCAACCATTGCACTGAATTCTTCTCTCCCCCAATCCGTTTTTCAGATTTATGAATTGGAGCATATGTTTGTCAGCAACATGGAGACGCAGAAGATATTTCTCAAGATTGATCCCCTCACCTGGACAGAGACCTTTTATACTGGCAAGGATCGTGAGGAAGTCCTTGAAATACACGATTTTAAGAATGTGTGTATATCTATTTCCAGGGTATAGTTAGGTCAGCCTGATTCACATCTTGGCTACAGTCTGCCTGAATAATCCAAAATGCAAAATAAAAGGCAAAAATAAAAAATAAAAAATGCAAGGTGCACAGAATAAAGCAAATTGGCCAATTTTATGTTGTGCACTAAGCCAATAAACTACATTACAGCTTACGTCAATCAGTGGACCCAGCAGATCTGAGTCAAACCTGGAATTTCTTGATTCATAGGGGAGTC
>JARGCV010000172.1:16210000-16290518 GCA_034064705.1 Bothrops alternatus | reverse complement strand
TATTATAGTTGTATTTTTATTACGGCCGAGGGAGAGAGGAGAAAGGAAAATCTATGTGTTTAGGATTGTGGAATCGAAAGGATTCAAATGAGCGGGTGTAGTAGATGTTACTTTTTTTCTTTTTCTTTTATTATTTTATTTTATTTTATATTTATTTTATTTTATATTTATTTATTTATATTTGGATCCCGCCAAAGGTATCGAAGATATCCAACACACCTTCCTCCTCCTATTTTTCCCCAGAACAACCACCCTGTGAGGTGGGCTTGGGCTGAGAGAGAGTGACTGGCCCAAGGTTCACCCAGCTGGTTTTCATGGCTAAGCTAAGGCGGGACTTGAACTCATAGTCGCTTTCTAGCCTGGTGCCTTAAAACCACTAGATCAGGGGTAGGCAACCTTGGCTCTTTTATGACTCGTGGACTTCAACTCCAGAACTCCTGAGCCAGCAGGAATAAAAGAGCGAGTCATAAAAAAAGTATAGAAATCGCAAAAATAAATAAATAAATAAAAGAGCCAAGGTTGCCTGCCCCTGCAGTAGATCAAGCTGGCTTGTATACCTTGCAATAGTTTTGTAACAGAGCTTGTAGCAGCTACGTTGTTATTTCTGATGGCCTTTAATAGGTTTGTGCTGATTGAACAGCTTTTGGAGAAGGGTTCATAGCGAATGGGGAGAGGATGAAGAGTTGCTGGTTTTACTTTAAGGGAGAGAGATAAGGTGTTAATCTTCATCATCACTGCCTGGATTGAAAGTGGAAGTGTTTTTTTTTCCTTATTTTTCTTTATATTAGTTGTATAAAGATAATGTGTACCGTGTATTGCCATTTATGTATTTTCATGGTTTAGAAAAACAGAGCGGGAGCCCTCCCCCATCTTGAAAAGCTGATTTTTGCCACCAAAGTTGGTTATTTAGTGGCTTTCCTCCCCCTTTTTTGGGAAGGGAAGACTAGGAATGACCCAAGATGACCTTTGACCGATCATGCACAGAGAAGAAAAGGGGCTGGATGTCTGCAATTCTCAGTAAGGAGGGATCGGGAAGGTCTAATCCCTTGCCATCCTTTCCCTTCAGCTGCTGCTTTTTCTTAAGCACACCTGGGCTTTAATTGCACGTTTTGAAGCTTTACAGTCTCTTGACTCATGACTAGCTTTACTTCTGAGCTATTTTATAACCTGGACTTTTACAACTTTTCTTTCTCCTCTTTCACTGTTTACCATTAAATTCAGATTCTTATTTTTTTTAATTGTAAGGAAGTTGCAGTGGATTTTACATTTACATTTACACAGCATTATACTATAAATCTCTTAATTTTTGATGGGAAAATTCCCTTTTCTTTAACCCTGGGGGGAACAAACCCTTTCTCTGTGGAAGCTGCTGTTTATCTGCTTCTCTTGTCCTTGAAGAGAAAACGAAAAATGGTTTTTCATGTCTTTAAAAGGAGATAAATTATTTTGGGAGATAATCGAAAAAAGAACGCTCTCCAACTTAGGGGTTTTATTTGAAGATATAAACAAACAAACAAAAAAAAACCTCAACGAGCAATTCTGCAAAGCCAAGAGGCTTTCCAAATGCAGGAAATACCACTTGGACCAGATTTGCAATTTTTGGAATTGGATTTGTTATGGGTTAGATGCCAAGAAGAAAGTATTTGGTCTGCCAGAAAAGATTGAAAAGAATATGAATATAAGAAACTCTTGAGACAACAGACATGACCAAGGATGGACTGGATCTTCTTGGCAAGAGAAATGCTGTGTTGTTGAGGACAATTATTCAACAACGGATGTTGCAGAGATACTTACAACAGAGACTTAATGAAGTTTGGAAAGGAGATGCAGTTTGTTGGTAAAGTTCCTAATTAAAAACCTATGGAAAGGTTTCACGATTAAGAACCAAATGAAGGTATTTGACCCTGGACTCATAGAGATAATGATCGGGGTGATTTGCAGCAAATAAGGAACTGTATAAACTTTCTATGAATAAATTATAATAAGAGACTGTTAATAGAGTGCTTTGAACTTCTAACTTTGCTGTTGTTCAACTGATTAACTATTTATCCTTCCACTTATGTCAGGGGTGTCAAAACTCAATTTCACTGAGGGCTGCATCAGTTGCCCTGGGGGTGGGTGGGGAGGTGCAGCCTACTGGGTGGGCATGGATGGAGTGGGTGTGGCCTACTGGATGGGCATGGCCAGCTCTACATCATTCGCGTCAAGGGTGCCTGTGGGGGGCCTGGGCAGGAGTGGGACAGATCTGAGGGTCTCTGGCAGAAAGGGGTGGGACCAGGGCAGAGCCCATCCAGCCGGATATGTGAAGTAGGCGAGGACCATTTTTATTTATTTATTTATTTTATTTATTCCAATTTCTATGCCACCCTTCTCCTAGGACCCAGGGCGGCTTACAACAAAAATACCATTACAATTGAGGAATTTAATAATAAAAAACAACCGTCCAGTCCAAAAACACATTCATTCAATCTAAAAAACATACGTACCACATGCAATCACAATCAAACACACAATCAACAATGGAGGCACATTCCTAGGCCTGGGGGCAAAGCACTGTTCATACGCCCCAAGCCTGTCGGCATAAATAGGTCTTCAATAATTTCCGGAAAGCTAGGAGGGAGGAAGCAGTACGGACCTCTGTGGGAAGCTGGTTCCAGAGGGCTGGGGCAGCAACAGAGAAGGCCCTTGCTGAATCTGGGCGAATGCTCCCCTCGCCACAGCCAAAAAATGGTGTTCTAAACTTAGCTGTGGATCGAGGAAGACACCCAAGTTGCGAACCCTCTCCGAGGGGGACAAAACTGCTCCCCCCTCTCCTAGACGATGGTGCATTTCTTCATTCCTCACAAAGGGTGACACCTCCCCAGCATGCACCCAGGGGGTGGGGCCAACGTGGCAGGGGCTGGTTCCTCGCTGTTTCCAGACGGCCTTGTGGAGCTAAGACTGAATGCGTTTCGGCATAGATGGCTACCACAAAATTGTAAATTGGCTCCCGGCTGGCCTGGGCCAGGGCCAGGGCCAAGGCAGCGGGGGCCGTTCCCTCACTGTTTCCAGGATGGCTTCGCGGGCCACCTGAAACCACTTTGCAGGCTGCATCCGGCCCCCCGGGCCTTGTATTTGACATGTCTGACTTATGTAATCTATGACAGTCAATTAGGTTGCAAATAGATGTGCAACCTTATACATTTTTGACCTCTTTTGCAGGGGGAGGGGGAAACTAATCTATTGTTGCAATAGATTTCTGAGCATTCAACTATTTGATCATCCAGAGTTTGACAAATAATTAATACACCAAGCACAGCATTCAAACACTGAATTTTTCCAGATGGCCATTTATGGATTTTCATGCTTTTGAAAAATGGAACATGAGATCGATTGCACAGCCAGGATGCTACCTCCTTAATAATTGCACATATATTGTTTTAAGTTTGCCAAAATTGTTTGCTGAAATAAATGGTTTTGTTTTCTTCTCACCTGAGTTGCTGCATGTTTGGGGAGGTTGAAAATAAGAGGGATTTTATCCTCCTTGCTGCTCAGAGAGACCAACTTCGCTTTGACTACAGAAGAGAGCAGAATACGGTTCAAGCCCTGAAGAAATCATTGCATCTTACTCACACTTTGCTCATCCTGGGAAGTATAAAAGCATTATTGACTAAATTTGGCCCTGATAATAACAATGATCATAAGTGGAAGAGAGATTTATTATTTTACTCCAATGATTCCCCAGAAGAACCGCCAAAGGACAGAACAGCCATCTTAGTTTATTTTGGGAAAACTGAAGAATCTTCCCAAAGATTCATGTCTCCCCCAGAGAGTAAAAGGAAATTGGGAATTTATGTACTATATTTGATACCTCTGACCTTTTCCTCTAGAAAGACGAGACACCTTGAAGATGCAACAAAAGCTTTTCATGCAGAGCGAAGATCACTTGGGTTTTTTTATATATATATACTTGTATTCTTGTTGTGAGCCGCCCTGAGTCTTGGGAGAAGGGCGGCATATAAGTTTAATAAATAAATAATAAATAAACATAAGATTCATCCATCCTTCTCTGCGATAGGCTAGAAATACTCCCTCAGTCTCTTCCTATGATTTAGCCTCCAGTCCCTTTATCGTTTTGTCATTCCTCTCCGCACACACTTTCCAGGGTTTCAGTATCTCTCCTGTAATCGTGGTGACCAGAGTTGTACACGGTATTCCAAGTGTGGCTTCACTAATGCAATATAAACCGCCATGATCGCTTCTGGTGATCTTGATGTTATCCTTCTGTTGACTGCGATGGCTTTTTCTGGCAGCTGCACCTGAGCTGTGGTTGGGAGGGTCTCTGCGGGGTCTCCCTTCCCCCTCCCCCCAGGCCTAGATAATCCTCCTGCTTTTCCAAGCCCCCCCCCCATTTCTGCCCCTCCCCCCCAAGAGGCGGAATGCCTGGAAGGGGATTTCCTGATGGAACTTTCACTTTCCTTTCCCCCCCACCGCCCGCCTGTCCGGTCGGTTGCGCCTGGACGTCTGCCTAGCAACAATGACGACATGGCAATGCCTTTTTTCTACTGGCTGGGTTTGGCCAATCACCAGCTTTTGTTCTGGGGAGGGTTGCTTAGTTGATCACCCGGTGGGCGTCTTTCTCTTCCTGCGACTTCTGGGGAACCGTGGCGTGATGGCGCTGCGCTCTCTGCCCCTCCTGGTGTGGGTGGCGGTCGCTCTGCGGGAGAGCTGCCACGGTGAGTCCCTTTGGGGGGCGTCGGGGGTTCCGCCTCCTTTATCTCCTGGTGGGGATCCATCCAGGGAATCTCTCTCTCTCTCTCCCTTCTTCCCCCAAAAAGATTATTCCCAGGAAGTAGAATCCTGATTCGGTCCTCTCTCTAGTCCGCTCCCCCTCTGGCCACTCTCAGAAGGGACCCCGAAGCGTAGATGGGACACTGCTGCCCCTCTCTCTCTCTCTCTCTCTCTCTCTCTCTCTCTCTCTCTCTCTCTCTCTCTCTCTCTCTCTCTCTCTCTCTCCCCACCCACCCGGAGACCCCCCTCTGGGAACAGGACAAGGGCGGCCCCTCCAGAGGTCAGTCAAGTCTACCTGGGCGCCCCCGAGCGCAGTTCTTTCCCACTTTCAAAGTGGAAGTTGTCGGAAAGCGGCCTTTTGCACGTGATCAGGTCAATTCACAAACCTCGTGGCTGCGTTCGCACAACTCCTGGGTCCTGCCTTTGGAGAGGCTTTCTGGCTCTTTGTGGCTTCTGGTGCTGGGAGGACCCGGCTTGCTTCTCAGCTCTGTTCTGTGTGTTGGGAGGGGCAGAGGGTGCTGCAGTTGAGCGCTTGGGTTAAGGCTGCCATGTGAACCCAACAGCATTTGAGTCTAGAGCAGGGGTGGGGAACCTGGGCTCTTTTGTGACTTGTGGACTTCAACTGCCAGAATTCCTGAGCCAGCAGAGCTGGCTCAGGAATTCTGGGAGTTGAAGTCCACAAGTCATAAAAAAAAGGCCAAGTTTCCCCACCCCTGCTCTAGAGAGAAACAATCCTTGAATAATCTTTTGTCCATTTCTCTTCGATCTCCGCCCACCAGTCCTAAACCCCAATATCCCCCCCCTTTCTAGGACAGGGAAGGATGTGCTGCCCCAAATTCTCCTCCTTCCATTTCAGAAGCCACCAGCATGGGACGGTTTGCAAAACTTAAAAATATTTAAAATTTATTATTCCTTAGTCATTAGAAAGGGGGGTCTTGGGGTGTTCCTAGTTCTTTGCTCAGAGAAACGATCAATGCAGCAGCTTTTCAAAAACAGTCAGGATCTGAAGGATTAGATAGTCTGGGTTGGAGGCCGGAGGAGAGAAGCCCCTCTGGATGGAGAGCCTGAAATGAAGGGCTTGCTTGGACACAGACAGGCCCCGACTGACCAGCCCTTCCTGACCTGAGGAGGATTCGTGATTGTGAGGATGCCCAACCTGCGTTACGTTCACACGTTTCTCCTCTCAGGCAGACCTCAGTCTCCCTCACTGCTCAGCCCCACCAGGGGAAGAAGCGGGTCCTAGATCATGGAGGGTCCAATCCCCCCTCCTTCTGTCGGAGAAAAGCTCTGATCTGTTTGAAATCTCCCCAGGAAGTGGATCTGGGGATCCCTCTCCCCAAAAGCTCTGAGAAGCCGCTGGGATTGTGGGGAGGAGCAGGAAGGAGGAGGCCGAGGCCTTTGCCTTGGGACTGGGAAGGACTGGGAGACCATACTGGAGGGACTGGGCAGTGGGACTGTTTCTTTCTCTGGGCTGTGCAGATCCTGTTCTTTCGCAAGTTAGGCCCAAATAAGTCCCGTGAACGATCTTGAAAATGATTTTAAAATCCTTGGCGCCCTGGAAGAAGAATTTCTGATCTGAAGAGCTTTCAGAATGGTCACCAACAAGTACTGTAGCCTTGGAGATTTTTCCAGCTGAACTGATTTCGTAGGAGCATCTTATTTCCTTTTGATTATTTTAACAAGCTGTTGCTTTTTTGTTCTTTGGGCAGTCTTAAGAGTCTCTTCCATGTTTGTATTTTGACAATTAAAACTAAATAGTGATTTAATGTGGGTTTTTTTGTTTTTGTTTTGTATTGTTACTAAAATTTGGCCTAGTTTCACGGCTTGTGAATTTAGTCTGTCCTCCAAGACAGGACTGAACAAGACTTTGATGATCCTCGGTCAGGAGTTTGCAGGATAGAGGCTGAAATATTTTTATACGTATTTCTTTGATTCACCAGAGGGGCCTGAAAGGTAACAGGACTTTTGACAGGCAGACTGGTTTAGGGAGAGGATCCCAGCTGAGCTCCCCCCCCCGTCCCCCACAAATGGGCATTGGCAGCAGGAACTCCCAAGCAGCCTCATTGGGGGCAGGGGGTGGGGTCAGGCTGGAGAGGTCCCATGGGGTTCTGCAGGGTGAGGAGAATTCTGGGAATTGAAGTCCAAATGGCTGAGTCTGAGAAACTCTTAATTTACATTGAGAGTCCCTGATCCTGTGAAGAATTGGACAGCCACGATCAACCCCCCTCCCAAGCTGGCGGGGGAGCATTTCTGCCATTCATTCTTGGTGCTGACAAAGTGGAGGATGAGCATCAAAAGAGGACAAGTTTCAGAGAAGGTGAAGGAAGCACTTGAGATTCAGAATAAATCTGGTTCCTGTCTGGCCCCTGAGAATTGGGGGTTTCAGGCCCTAATTGGGTTGCTGCAATGAAGACATCTCAGGATTCCCCCATTTTATAAAATCCTTCCCTCAGATCTGCACCGATTAGATCTGCCTTCAGTGAGGTCAGAATGGGTTTTTTTTGGTCTGTGAAGGGAAGGTTGGAGTGACCGGGTGGAGCTTCTAGCGGTGGGAATCTCCCCTTTTCTTCCTGTGGGGCCACTGCAGCCTCCTGGGGCAGAGACTGAGCAGTCCAGAAGGGGGTTTGTGGGAGGCCTTGAAGGAAGGGCACAGTTGGAGGGGAGCACGTAAATTTTGGAGATCCTGCTCTGTCTCTCTCTCTCTCCTCCCCCCCCAACCTCTCTGCTCCTTGGTCTCTCGGTCGCTTCCTCTTTTCAACCTCTGCTTTTTCTTTCTCTTCCATCATTTCCCCCTTTATTTCCTCCTTCCTCCTTTGCCCCTCTTGGTCTCTTCTTCCTCTATCTTCCTTCCAGATCTGAAAATGGAGCCAGCTGTGCCCCAGAGCAACAGGGTCCCCCAGCAGAAGCCCCCTAACTCTGCCCCTCTGGGTCCTTTCTAGGCACCTCCTCGCACTCCCTGAAGTATTTCTTCACCTCCATCTCGGAGCCCAGTCAGGGGCAGCCCCACTTTGTCATTGTGGGGTACGTGGACGGTCAGGTCTTTGTTCACTACAACAGCAGCACCCGGAGGATGCAGTCTCGAGTCTCCTGGATGGAGAAGGTGGGGAAGGAGGACCCCCAATACTGGGAAACAGAGACCCAGATAGCCCGTGGCAATGAGAAGTCATTCAGACAAAGCCTGGAGAATCTGAGGCTTCGCTACAATCAGAGCGAAGGTGAGTGATGGGTCGGGTGGCTCCTCCTGCCCCATAATCCCCTCCCCAGGAACAGAAAGGGGGGGAGAGAGGGAGGGGGTCCTTTCAAAGGGAAAGGCTGCTTCCACACATTTTTTAAAAAGATTTTGTAATATATTTATTCTTTTTAAAAAAATCAGTATAAGGTTGCCCTTGCCTCCATAACTGACACTTTCTGCCAATTGCAGTTAATGAAAACACATTTCAAGTTATCCCTCTATCTGTCTGAATATTGATAGGATATGGAGTTTGATATAAACTGAGCTAAAAAGAGACCGCAATCGCTCTGGCCTTGGTGACCTCCTGCTGTGGGGGAGGAAGGGAATCACAGGTTCCCCCTCCCCTAAAAAAAAGCAGGTGGATCTTAAGGAGATCCTGGTGGAAGCAGGTTCTCGTCCTTCTGTCAGTTTCCACCCCAGAGAAATGAGGGATCAAGTGCAGATCCACCTGGGGAGACTAGATCCCCTTCTTCACCCTCATTTTGGAGGGATGAGGGGGGCCCCAAATGCCAGGAGCTTCTTCTCACCCTCCAGTTGGAAGGAGAGGCCAAGTGGGGTGGGGGGCTCTTGGAGGGGGAGCACAGGGCCTCTTCCAGCATCCTCCCAATCGTGAGGGGAAAAGGGACAGAAAAATAAGAATGACAGAAAAGAAAAAAAACCCATTTTGGGGCCCTTTCTGAGTCTCTCAGAGCCGTCATAGCTTCCCATCCTTGGTCCCTCAGGCTGGACTCCTGCCTGCCCTCTTGGTGGGGCTGCCCTGGAGGGGGGAGGCCTTCTTCAACAGCCCCCCTTCTGCCATCTTTAGGGGAGAAGATTCACCTTCAAGGAACCTGATTTAGGGGAGAGATTGGAAGCAAAGATCTGCTTTGGGCTGAGATAAACTTTCTCCACAGACATCAGCCATTTTCCCTCCTTTCATCCCAAGGAGGGGCAACCCCACTTCTTCTGCCCTTTCCTTGCCCATCCCCCCCAGGCAGACACCCCCTAGATCTGCCTGTTCTACCCCTGATCCCCGAGGATCCCCCCAGATCCCTCCAGGCCCCCTGCTGGCCTCCCAGGGTAGCAGAGCAGGACCCAGAGGGCTCCCCCTGGTGGAGAAAGGCGAAAGGAGAGGGGCCAGAGTGGAGGGGAGCCTCCTTTCCAGGCCAAACAGCCCCAAATGTCCCCCCCTTTCCTCCAAGGGAGGCTGCTTCCCCCCTCCCCTCCTCTGGGTCGCCTCCTCTGGACCTTCCCCACCTCCCTCCGGCCCTTTTTCAGGTCTGGTGACCAGAACTGGCACTCAATATTCCAGATGTGGCCCCACCCTTGATTTACGCAAAGGCTTTGTGATATTAGCCTCCGTGTTTTCAGTACCATTTTAATGATCCCTGACATACTGGTGGCCTTTTAAAAACGTTTATAAAATTTTTATTAAAACTTTTCACCAAGAAGATAAAAACTAACGTGAAGGAGACAAAAGAAAGAAATCAAGGAAAAATCAAAAAGTGCAAGAAAAGAAAACAAGTGGAAGAAAATTAGTAAAGAAAAAAGAAAGCCATGAGAAGTGGCTTTTGATATTCTATTTTAACTTCTCTAAAGCAGCCTTTCTTAACCTTTTGACCCCGGAGGTCAGAGCCTTCATGGCTTCCCATCCTTCCAGGGAAGTATTTCTCAGGCCTCAGGGAACCCCTGAACATCCAGGCTCAAAGACAGACCCGAATTGTTTCATGCATAGACCTGTAGAGATGCATTAACAATTAATAACTAATAATAAAAGATGAAACATGGTTTTCAATGTGATCCCTGTGCTGTTTTTGCTGCACAAATCCTTTCTGTGCCAAACTTGCAATGAACACAAACAGATTTCATCTTCAACTGAAATACGACAATTTCTGTCTTAGCTTTTGATGCTTGTGAAATAAGACAGAACTTGTTCTCATGTGTCAGAAGTTGAAAACTGCAGCCAAACATTTCAGTGCCTTCCTGTGAATGGCAAGAGACTCTTCTTGGGCAGAAATCCAGAACCTTTTTTTCCCCCTGAGCAGATCAGGGAATCTCCTCTGGAGGGCAGGATCAGACTCAGCTCAGGAGGATCTTCCTCTCCCTCCAAAGGGAAGGTCTCAGGCTGAGCAGAAGCTGCAGAGAAAGGATCCCCTCACCTGGTCACTCATGGGAGTGGAAAGGGAGGGAAAGGACCGGTCAGTTTAGTTCAACTGTACTTACAAGTGGTTTTCCTTTAGAACTGAGAGTTTTTAGCATCCTTCCTCATTCTGAAGCCCAAGCAGAAGTAGAAATATTTCAACATTTCCTTTTGTTTTTTTTCAAACATTCAGTTTCCTTTTAAATCCAAGAATTTAGTCACTTGAAGTTGAAAGGTCCTTGCTGAGCCTTAAAGTTCAAACTCATTTCAAAGCTCAATAACCTTTGGGGGTGCAGATCAGATTGGGCCACTTTCTGATATTGCTAAGGAAAATATTCCTTTGTGGCTCTTCAGGGCTCCATTCCCACATTGCACTAAGCCATGGTTTGTTTTGGCTTAGTCCAAAATGGAAATCAGCCCTCCTCACTTGGTGCTGTTTGGGAACATAGACCAAGATTTATGGTCACGGGGATCCTTGCAAGCTTTTTTGCAGATCGACCAGATCCTCTCTGAGGCCAGGAGATTCTCAGTCCCTCTTTGCAGCTGCAGATTCCTGCAAATGTTCCCTCTCTGGGATCCCTTCCTTTCCCCCCCCCCAGAGTCTCCCCAACAGAGGAACGGCAGAAGGAAAGATGGAGGAGGCTCCCTCCCTCCGTTTCTTCTGCTCCTTTTCTCGGTCTCCCTCGGGATCCTCTGCTGCCTTTTCCAGCTTCCCTTTTCCTGGGGAGGTTCAGGGGCTCCATCCTGGGGGGGGGATGCAGGGAGGCAGGTCGAGGGAGGGGAGACGGGCAGGTAGTGATGGGGGCTTTCTTTCCCTTGACTGCGAGGGAGGAAATGGGGGTGTCAGGGCCTGTGTGAAAATCCCTGCAGGGAAGGGGGTCTGTGTCTATCTTGAGGACTCCCCAAACCATCATCTTGTTCCTATTTCAGGCCTTCACATAATACAGTGGATGTATGGCTGTGAGCTCCAGGCTGATGGGAGCAAAGGAGGGATTATGCAGCATGGTTACGAAGGGAGTACCTTCCTCACCTTCGATAAAGACATCCCCATCTGGGTGGCTCTCAACCTCCAGGCCCAGATCACCCAGAGGAAATGGGATGCTGTTCGAGGATATAATCAGAGATGGAAGTCCTACCTGGAGGAAGACTGCATTGAGTGGCTGGAGAAGTACCTATCCTACGGGAAGGAGACGCTGCTGAGGACAGGTGAGCCTCTGGATCCAAGCTGGACTTTCCTCCTTTAGGGCTGGATTTTTTGGATAGGTTTGTCCCTTTTGGGTCCCTAACGTACAGCTTGACTGCCCTGGTAGGAATCCTCCTCTTCCCTTCCCAGCACCTCTCCAGAAGGTGGAGCGTCATTAAATAGTCAGAAAATGCAGTATCTACTTGCCAGGTGTCTGGCAGAAGCACTTCGGGATGTCCTGTTCACAACAATTCAGCAACCAGGCCACTTTGAGTTCTTCGGTGAATCCACCATTAGCCAAAACGGAGCCTGGTGTGACGTGTGGCCTTCATCTCCTCCCAGCAGGGGGCTCCCGCTTCCTTGCATCTGATGGTGCACTTCCCACCCCCGCCATTAGGGGGCACCAACCTTCCATGTGGAGTTCCTCAGGGGTCTGTTCTCTCACCTCTGCTTTTTAACATCTACATGAAGCCGTTGGGTAAGATCATCTGTCGACACGGGGTGAGTTATCATCAATATGCTGATGATACTCAGCTTTATATCTCTACCCCGCGTCATTACAGCGAAGCAGCTGAGGTGATGAACCGGTGCCTGGAGGCTGTTGAGATCTGGATGGGTGCCAACAGGCTCAGACTCAATCCCAACAAGACGGAGTGGCTATGGGCTCTGCCTCCCAAGGACAATTCCAACTGTCCGTCCATTACCCTGGGGGGAGAAGTTTTGTCCCCCTCAGAGAGGGTTCGCAATTTGGGTGTCCTCCTTGATCCACAGCTACGTTTGGAACATTTTTCGGCTGTGGCGAGGGGGGCATTCGCCCAGGTTCGCCTGGTGCGCCAGTTGCGGCCCTATTTGGACCGGGAGTCACTCCTCACAGTCACCCATGCCCTTGTCACCTCGAGATTCGACTACTGTAATGCTCTCTACATGGGGCAACCTTTGAAGAATGTCCGGAGACTGCAAGTAGTCCAGAATGCGGCCGCGCGAGCCGTCTTGGGTCTCCCAAGACATGCTCATATCACTCCAGCCCTCTGTGAGCTGCACTGGCTACCAACTGGTCTCCGAACACAATTCAAAGTGTTGGTTATGACCTATAAAGCCCTTTATGGCAATGGACCAGGATACTTGCGGGACCGTCTCTTGCCTCATGAATCCCAGCGACCGGTTAGGGCACATAGGGTTGGCCTCCTACGAGTCCCGTCTGTTAGACAATGTCATCTGGTGGGGCCTAGGGCAAGGGCCTTCTCCGTTGTTGCCCCAGCCCTCTGGAACCAGCTTCCCTCGGAGGTTCGTACTGCTTCCTCCCTCCTAGCTTTCCGGAAAGTGCGGAAGACGCATCTATGCCGACAGGCTTGGGGCATATGAGTTGTGCTCTGCCCTTGGGCCCTAAGAGTGTCCCGCCATCAACGGCTGCGAATTGATTGTGTTTGTATGTGGTATGAATGTGGTTAATTTTAAAATTGTTATTGTATTCTTGTTGTGAGCCACCCTGGGTCTTTGGAGAAGGGTGGCATATAAGTGTGAATAAACTAAACTAAACTAACTAATTATCAGTGCCTCCACTTGGGCAAAAATGGCCAAGGTTAAGGAGAGGAGTGGGGAAAAAACCCCACACTTCCTGTGGGGATTTTTGTCTTATACCTCAAACAGCTTCCTTACTTTTGACTTTAGTGGCTTCCCCAGAAAACAATCCTCACCCTCAGGAACACATCCTCATCCCATAGGGCTCCCTGCTCATATTGTAATATTTTCACCTTTTTTCTTTCCTGTGCGATTACTTTCCAGTCAAGACCAGCCCTGCCCCTTCCTCTCTGGGCTCCTTGATCCTTCCAGGATCAGCTGGATCAGCTGGGGGGAGATCAGGCTTCCCGTGGGGGAATCCCGCTCCCCAAATTGCCAAAAGCCCCCCTTTTCCATTGGTGTCACCTCTCTCTAACCTCCCTTTGAGACACAGAATCTCTTTTCCACATTAACCAGGGTGAGATTCCAAAAGCCCCGAGCCCCTTGCTTTGATTCTCATTCTCCCACTCTTAAAAGTTTTGCCATAGGCTAAGTAAATAAATAATCCTGAAATTGTGATTGTGTCCCTTGGAAAGATCCTAGAACAGCCTCTGATTTGGAGAAGTGGACTCCAAAAGTAGGGAGAAACATCTGTGTAGTCTTTTTTTTTTTTTTTAAAGAAACTCTTAAAGGGCAGCTCCACTTTCCTTCCCCTGAAAGAAACAATCCAAGATCATCCAAAGCAGCCAGAGAGGAATTTCCTTGGACCCTCAATTTGCTGCTGGAGGTTTTTCAGGCTGAGTCCCTGGGAAGAATTGAAAATCCAGAGTTCTTGTGGTTGAGAATTTTCCAGATCTGGAGCATTTCCTAAAACTCTTGGAGACGCTGCAGGTGTGGAGTGGGAAGTAGTGGGAGACTTTCCTGCCCCTCCAAATTTCCCCCCCCCACCTTCCAGGCTCTGAAGGGGTTTAGAATTAATTTGGGGGGGGGGTTGCGTTTTCTGCAGAGACCCCAGTGGTGACCATTAGCAGGAGGACAGAAGTGAT
Organism: Bothrops alternatus; assembly: GCA_034064705.1. NCBI lineage: Eukaryota > Metazoa > Chordata > Lepidosauria > Squamata > Viperidae > Bothrops > Bothrops alternatus. The sequence goes on along the minus strand of JARGCV010000172.1, from coordinate 16,276,671 downwards.
CGATGGGATGCAGACACGTGTCTGCCGCCTGGATGGCTTCTACCCCAGGGAGATCGATGCCTCCTGGAGAAGGGACGGGGAGGTCTGGCTGCAGGACACCTTCCGTGGGTCTGTGGTCCCCAACGCGGATGGGACCTTCCACACCTGGTTCAGCATCCAGATCGATCCGAAAGAGAGGGGCCGCTATCGGTGCCACGTGGAGCACGACAGCCTGCAGAAGCCTCTGGACGTGACCCTGAAGGGTGAGAGGCTGCAGGGAGGGAAAGGCTGGGCTCTTGGGCAGGCTGGAGGGTTGTGGGAGAGGAATCTGACCCCAGCTGTGTCCAGATGTGATCATACCAGAGATTTAATCCATTGTAGAAGGTGGTGGTGGACCTGCAGGAATTGGTTCATAGAATTGGCTTCAGATGATATAAAGAAAGCAACAGAATTCCATCACAAAAGTTGGGCAGTCCTGATGAAATGCCCTTAGATCCTACCTTAGCCTTTCTTTTCCCCGTTTCCTACCTGCAGCAGTGGAGTTATGCTGAGCATAGATACACTCTTGTTTAATTTTAGATTTGTTTCAAAAATCAGGAGGTGTCTGGTAGCCCCTATTTTGAGTACCAAATTTTGTTAAAGGTGCAAGGTTTGGGTGGAGGATACCTGGCTGGCTAAAAACATTTTGTAATAGTGGTTGATAGGAGACTGGATAGGAGTCAGAAGCATAAAGTATACATATGCCTGTGCATGTGTATATGTGTGTATGTATGTATAGCCAATGTTGAAGGTAATTTTATCCCTGTGTTCTGCCCTGATCCTCAAAGAGAATGTCCAGCCCCATCAATGCAGATTCAGAGTCATTGAAAAAGCCCCAATTGAGGTTGATCTGGGACTGGAAACTGAATCCTCTGGATATGAATGGAAGAAGGATTAGTCCCGTGGTGGCGAACCTATGGCATGTGTGCCACAGGTGGCACGCAGAACCCTCTCTGTGGGCACGCACGCTGTCGCCCCAGTCCTAGACCTTCAGCTGGGTTTTATAAAACCTTTTGGCTTTAGGCCTCCGCCGCTGTGTGCAAAAAAAAAAAAGGTTCAATCAATCAATTTCAACTACTTGAAGGGGAAAAAAAATCTCGCAAAGTTGGAATTGATTGATTGAACTTTTTAGTCCCACCCAGTCTGCCATTACCACTGCAGCCACGCCCACCCAATGGGCCACACCCACCCAGTGGGCCACGCCCACCCAGCACCAAATGATACATAAGTGGGTTTTGGGTTGCAGTTTGGGCACTCGGTCTCTAAAAGGTTCGCCATCACTGAATTTGTCTGTTTAGTTTTCAGAAAAGAGAGTCTTCAGAAAAGAGTGATGGAGATGTGTGGGGGCGGGAATATGTGATGGCCCTTCCCTGGAATCTTCTTCCTAATCCCAGTGTGTGTGTCACAAGAGGATCCCCACATTCTGGGTTTCTTTCCTGGCAAGTTAAAAGCTCCTTATGCAAAGGCTGAAACAATTTCTATTCTGATGACTGAGAGCGTTTGAAGGAAAGATTAGTTCCTTTCTTCTCCTCTAGGGGGACAGACCAATCCTACAAGAGATAAAGAAAATGAAAACTATACTTAAAACACAGATAAGCGATATGAATCCTTTCATTTTTTAAATAATAAGATGCAAATATTCAAGCTTAAAGATACCATTAAGTATATGCAGTATTGCAAGCTAACGCACTGCGCACTCCAGGAGATCGATCCTGACCAGCTCACGGTTTACTCAGCCTTCCATCCTTCTAAGGTCGGTAAAAATAGGGAGCCAGATTGTTGGGGACAGTATGCTGACTCTGTAACCCTCTTAGAGAGGATTGGGTTTTTTTAAATAAATATTTTATTAGTTTTATAATTATAAACAATAAATCAAATCAAATACAACTCAACTTAATACAACCTTTACATTCTTTTAAGGACTTAAATAAAATAAAATAACTACGGGTGTTGCTCGGCAGCACCCCCTCCACCACATCCCCCTCTTCCTTCCTCCCTATACGCCTACTTCCCTCCCCCTCCCCTCTCTCCCTCCCTCACTCTCCACCCTCCTCTCCTACAATCTTCCTACTTCCCCCCACTCCTTCACTCCTCACTCTCCACCCCCTCCAGATGTGGTCCAGAAGTACTGCCCGAGCAACCCCTCTTATATCAATAAATATGTCATTCTTATATATTGTAAGTATTATAGTTGAGTACATTATTACACCCTCCCCCAACCCACCCCCCACCCCGACTTCCCAAAGTGAATACAGGATAAAACAAAAGAAAACCCACTAGGTTAAACAAAATTATTATGTAAATCCTAATAAAAATTTAACTATATGCTAAATACAATTTCTTAGATTGATATTTCCCTTGAATATAGTCTATCCATTTTTTCCAGTCCAACATATATTTTTCATTTGAATGATCTTTCAAATATGCAGATACTTTAGCCATTTCTGCCAAATTTATAACTTTCAAAGTCCATTCCTCGATGGATGGTAATTCTGCCTTCTTCCAATATTGTCCAACCAACAATCTCGCTGCTGTAATCAAATTCAAAATTAAGTTTTATATAGTGGTGCAGTCTTTTATAATACCTAATAAAAACAACTGTGGTGAAAATTCAATACGTTTTTTCAAAATATTTTGAAGTATCCACCATATTTTGATCCAAAAAGCCTTGATTTTTCTACAGGTCCACCATACATGAAAATAAGTAGCATCCGTACATTCAGATCTCCAGCAATTAGAGAGGATTGTAAAGCACTGTGAAGTGGTATATAAGTCTAAGTGCTATAATGCTATTGCCATCCCTCCCCTGAAGGAAACAATCCAAGATCACTCAGAGTTCAAAGCAGCCAGAGAGGAATTTCCTTGGACCCCCAATTTGCTGCTGGAGGTTTTTCAGGCTGAGTCCCTGCGAAGGACTCAGAATCAGGAGTCCTTGTGGTTGAGCATTTTTCAGATTTAGAGCATTTCCTGAAACTCTTGGGGAGACTGCAGGTGTGGGGTGGGAAACAGTGGGAAATTTTCCTGCCCCTCTGAGTTTCTCATCCACCTTCCAGGCTCTGGAGGGGCTCAGTGTTAATTCTGTGGTTTCTGCAGACCCCCCCATGGTGACGATGAACAGTACGATGGTAGACAGTGGGATGGAAATCCACGTCTGCTACATTGATGACTTCTACCCCAAGAAGATCAATGCCTCCTGGAGGAGGGACGGGGAGGTCTGGCAGAATGATACCCTCCGTGGGTCTGTGGCCTCCAATGCAGATGGGACCTTCCACACCTGGCTCAGCATCCAGATCAATCCCAAAGAGAGGGGCCGCTATCTGTGCCACGTGGAGCACGAAGGCCTGCAGGAACCTCTGGAGGTGGCCATAAAAGGTGAGAAGTTGTAGGGAGAGAAAAGCTGGGCTCTTTGTAGCTGAAGGATTGTGGGAAAGTAATTTTCTGGCAGAAATTTGACTCCAGCTGGGCCCAGATGTGAGCATACCTGAGCTTTAATCCATTAGTTTTTCCATAGTAGAAGTTGGTGAGTCTGCAGGGACCAGTCTAATAATAAAATGCAAATATCCAGGCCTAAAAATATAAGAAGACAGAGCTGCCTGATTCCGCCCAGAGTCATGACATATTGGGGCAAACTATAAAAAGAACCAAAACAAAAAAAAACATTTTAATGTTTCACAAAAATTATTCATATTATTTCGTTGTGGAAGTTTTTATTTTTATAAGGAGCTGAGACAAGATTTCAAAGGGCTGCTTTTTTTTTTTTTTGCTGATCAGGTAAAGATGAATGTCAGCTGGACTGGGCTGAAACAAAGGCAGCAAGCCAGCATCACTTTCTCTAACAATGGTTGTCAAGGTGTCCGTATTAGAGGGACATGAAGATGAGATTGTAAACTTTTTAATTTGGGGACTTCCCAGTCCTTTGGCTGCATTAGGTTTCTCCCAATTCAGTTTCAGAATCCAACCAGGGGATCCTCATCGGCTGCGTTGTGGCTGGTCTTGTTGTCCTGCTGGGTGTGATTGTTGGGATCTATGTAGTCTTCAGTAAGTATCCTTTTCTGGGTGATGGAAGGAAGATGGGGAGGTTCCTCCCAAGTCTCTCCCTTTGGGGAGCATCTTCAGGGCTTCCTCCTGTCCTGTTTTCCCAGCCCTCTTGGGGAGCCTCTGAGATCTCGGCCTCTTGCTGGGACTCCAGTCTTGACTTGGCAGAGTCTGAGGTTGGGACAGTCCCGCCTTCTTCTGTGTTGGGAAGAGGCATCCCAGTTCCGTCCCTTTCAAAGACTTCGGTGGAAGAGCAGCAGAGAAGGATTTCCATGAGAATCTTCCTCTCCTCCCAGCTGCTGCTGCTGCTGCTTCCCCCCTTTCCCTCCATCCATCTCGGAGGCAGCAGGTCTCCCTTGGAGTAAATCAGATGATGTGCTTGGAGTCTGAAGCTCTTCCTGTGACTGTTAATGAGAGTAGCCAGGAGAGGTTGTGTCTAAACAGCTGTAAAAACCTCTCCCAGCGCTCTTCCTCTTATAGCAGGGGTGTGAAACTCAATTTCATTGAGGGCTGCATAAGCATTGCAGTTGCCCTCAGGGCTGGGTGGGTGTGGCCTACTGGGTGGGCGTGGATGGAGTGGGTGTGGCCTACTGGGTGGGATAGACAATGTTTGCTTCAAGGGTGCCTGTGGGGGCCTGGGCAGGAGTGGGACAGATCTGAGGGTCTCTGGCAGAAGGGGTGGGTGGGACCGGGGCAAGTGCCCAGGCATGGTCCACTGGAGGAGCCTCACTGTTCCTCTCAGGCCATGTGAGGGGAGGCTTATGGAGCTAAGACTGAATGCGTTTCAGCATAGATGGCCGCCACAAAATTGTACATTGGCTCCCGGTCGGCCTGGACTAGGGCCAAGGTAGAGGGGCCTGTTCCCTCACTGTTTCCAGGATGGCTTCGTGGGCCACATGAAACCACTTTGCGGGCCGCATCTGGCCTCCGGGCCTTGTGTTTGACATGTCTGTCTTACAGGGAGAGAAATTGGATAGTCTCTGGTGGATTATTTTGAGCTTTCACTGATTCTTGTCCTTGCAGAGAAACATTGGAATGGCTACAAAGCACCATCAGGTGAGTGATTTGTCCTCTTTTCATGTAAACTCCAACTCAGAGCAGGCACCAGAGATAACATCAGTTGAAGGCTGCATGTGCATCTGTCTCGTGTTTCTAAACACAAAAGCAGGGTGTTACTGTGTTCCTCATGAAACTGCAGGGTGTTGCAGTCAGTAGTCTGTGACTCCCTTTTCCTTGCAGCCAGACAGTTCTTGGGAGGGGAGACCCCCTCAAGAAGATGAAAAGACCCGGCTGGGTGGAAAATCCCTCTGATGAGAAGCTGTTCCGTTTTCCAAGGATGTGGAAATCATAAAGCTTGACCATAACATGGTCAGGGAAGTCTGTAAAAATAGGGATTGAAAGGGGGCATTCTGAGAGAAAAAGGAGCATTGGTGTATGCCAGCTGGATCTCCTCTTGGTCTCCCATCACAAGGCTCCCTAATTATGAACTGGTTGGAAAAGGAGACTTTGGAGCCATCTGTATATTCATGTCCACAGTGCCCTCTGGCTGAGGAATTGCTGAACTGTTGTTCTATGTCAGTGGTTCTCAACTTTTTAATGCCGCGACCCCCAACCGGTCGTAAGTCGAGGACTACCAAACCGGTCTAAGTCAAGGACTAACCAACTGGTCGTAAGTCGAGGACCCCAGCCGGTCGTAAGTAGAGGACTTTCCTGCCTGGGAGCGCCGCGCATGCGTGGTGCCGCCCCCTGCGCCGGCCGAGGCGTAGCTGGCAAGGGGCAGCGACGGCGCAGGGCGACCACCGGCTGGGCCACCAGCTGGCCCAGCCCAAGGGAGGTAAAGCACCCGCCGGGCCCCACGTGCGCAGCAACCTTCCCTGTGCCCGCCGGCCTCCCACCTCCCACCCCTGGCCCTCTTTTACTTACATTTTTAGTAGTCGCTCAGCAGGGAGGGGTGGAAACTTCTAGACAGCTCGCCTTCGCTGCAGACAACTTGCAGCACCGTTTGCAGACTGGGACTTTTGGCGGGCTCAGCAGGGCAGAGACAGCCTGGACAATTCCTATTGCAGCGGTTCTCAACCTGTGGGTCGCGACCCCATTTGGGGTCAAACGACCATTTCACGAGGGTTGCCAAGCACTGCAGTCTGCCATTTTTTTTTGGGTCGGCCATTTTTTTTTGATTGGCCATTTTTTTCCCTATTGCGATGCGGGCCGTAGCGCCACGCATGCGCGATGCGGGCCGGGGTCGAGCCCCGGAAAAGGTTGAGAACCGCTGTTTTAGAGACTGAGTGCCCAAACCGCAACCCAAAACCCATTTATTTATCACAAAATGCCAGGGCGGCATCAGTATTGTGGTGCCCTCAGGAGGTCAGGGAGGCGCCTCTGAGTGCCGCCTCTGGCACGCAAAAACCGGGGCGCAAAAATGGGCCATTGTGCTGCAAGATGCAAAAATGGCTGCCGCCATGCCATGGGGTACAGATACAAGGGGCTGCACCATGCAAGAATGGGGCAGGGCTAATGAGTATCACGCAGGCACTAGCCATGCCCCATTTGCAGTGCGTGCGTGCTTGTGGCGGCGTGCGGGCGTGCACGCACGCATGTAAAATTTATTTTATTTATTTATTTTATCAAATTTGTATGCCGCCCCTCTCCTGAGACTCGGGGCAGCTCACAATAATATAGCTACATATAAAATTTTTTAATAATAATGATGACAACCAGTCTAAAAATCCATACATACAACATGCAAACACACACAATCAACGATGGAAGCACAATTTCTCGGCCCGGGGGCAGAACACAGTTCATACCCCCCAAGCCTGTCGGCATAAACAGGTCTTCAAAAGCTTCCGGAAAGCTAGGAGGGGGGAGGCAGTACAAACCTCTGAGGGAAGTTGGTTCCAGAGGGCTGGGGCAGCAACGGAGAAGGCCCTTGTCCTAGGACTCGTCAAATGGCACTGCCTAATGGACGGGACCCGTAGGAGGCCAGCCCTATGCGCCCTAACCGGTCGCTGGGATTCATGAGGCTGAAGATGGTCCCGCAAGTAACCTGGTCCATTGCCAGGTTACTTGCTTCCCCCTCCCTTTTCTTCCAGTCCACCAATCGACAATGGTTGGTGACCTCTGCTCTACCACCTGTACTCGAGCTTGCTAGTTTAGCCACTTCGCCTCCTTTGTGCTGGGCGGGGCTCCTGCACTGGGCGGTGGTGGCCTGATGAACCTGCTGCTGGTGGCAGTGGCGCGCATGCCAGGAGAGAGGGCTCTGAGTGCCACCTCAGGCACGCGTGCCATAGGTTCACCACCACTGGTATAGGGTGTCCTGTGAGCAGGGGGTTTGGACTAGATGACCTCCAAGGTCCCTTCCAACTTTATTATTGGCAACTCTGCCTCTTAGCAAGACTTTTTGGGGGATGGGAGGGAGTGAAAAAAGGAAGAGACACCACCCCTCCTACTTTTAAAGGGCTTCCTAATACACCTTCCACGTGTTCCTTCTGTGTCTGGTTCCGGAGAATGCAGAATAGATTGGGTACAGTTTGGCCTTGTAGTGAAGGCACCTGGCAGAATCCAGGAGACAGTGAGTTCTAGTCCCATCTTATTCATGACGAACTGGCTGGGTGGGACAAGTCTTTCTCAACCCAACTCACCTTATAGGGTTGTTGTTATGGGGAAAATAGGAAAAAGGAAGGACTATTAGTTAAGTTCACCCCCTCAGTTGATTGGTAAAAAGAATAGAAGGGTGGGGGGAAAATAAATAACTTTACTTAGAAGGAAGTCAGAGAAAGGATAGAAAAATCTATTGAGATTGTGTCTCAAATTGATACTGTCTACCCTTGTATGGCCGCTTTTCCATCTTATTTATTTATTTATTTATTTATTTATTCGACTTGTATGCCGCTCCTCTCCGGAGACTCGGAGCGGCTTACAACATATACAAAACATCAAAGAATCTAGGTCGAATCAAAATATTAAAAATAAACACCCAACACACGTACAACTTTCGAACAACAACCCACAATCATCCCCAGGCCTGCCGGCAAAGATAAGTTTCCAGGTTCTTCCGGAAGGCCGGGAGAGTGGGAGAAACGTGGACTTCAAGGGGCAGTTGGTTCCAGAGGGTGGGCGCCACAACAGAGAAGGCCCTCCCCGTAGGACCCGCCAAACGACATTGTTTCGCTGACGGGACCCGGAGGAGGCTGACCCTGTGCGCTCTCACCGGTCGTAGGGAAGTATGTGGCAGAAGACGGTCCCGTAAGTATCCTGGTCCAGAGCCATATAGGGCTTTATAGGTAATGACCAGCACTTTGAATTGCGCTCGGAGACCAATAGGCAACCAATGCAGCATGCGGAGGGTTGGTGAAATGTGGGCACAATGTGGAAGGCCCACAATTGCTCGCGCAGCTGCATTTTGCACTAATTGTAGTCTCCGAACACTCTTCAAGGGCAGCCCCATGTAGAGAGCGTTGCAGTAGTCGATCCTTGAGGTGACAAGAGCATGTGTGACTGTGAGAAGAGACTCCCGATCCAAATAAGGACGCAACTGGTGCACCAGGCGAACCTGGGCAAATGCCCCCCTCGCCACAGCCGATAAATGATGTTCCAATGTCAGCTGTGGATCGAGGAGGACTCCCAAGTTGCAAACCTTCTCCGCGGGGTTTATAGATTCACCCCCCAGGGTAATGGAAGGACAGATTGAAGCGTCCTTGGGAGACATAACCCACAGCCACTCTGTCTTGTCAGGGTTGAGCCTTAATCTTTGGAGCTTTACAGCCCCTCAGCTCTGGAGAGGGACATAGGAAAACCAACAGCGATGCCATGAGCCCCCGTGGTTAGAGACTCTTCTGGTGGCACAGCCTGGTCTCCTCTGAGAATGTCTTGAAGTTGCAGAGATTGAATGGTGAAGAGAGAGATTTGTCCTCCTCAGAGGACCCGAACAAGGCAGAAACTCACTCCGTGTCTTTTTCTCCCATACAGGGGCAATCCAGGAGGTTTAGCAGCCCCCCTGCCCCCGCAGGTGAGTGGCCCCGCTGGAGGTTGTGTGGAGGGGAGGAGGAAGCGAGGGGAGGGATTTGTGGTTGAATGACCAGGTGATGGTGAAAATACTTTTGAGAAAACCCTCTTCCCTCTCTCGTTCACCTCTAGCACTGAACAGCCGGTGAGAAGTTTGGGGGAGAGGCATGGGGGCTGTGGGGAAGGTCTGCTTGTTGTCCACCTTCTTATTCTTCAAGGCCAGATTGTGGCCCCTCTCAAGATCTGACTGTCTTGGATCAGGAGTCAAGAGACATACAAAGAGGAGATCAGAGTGTCCCCGGTGCAAAGGGAAAGGGAGGGAAGGGGCAGAGGAGGGTCCTCTTCAGGGTCCTGCAGTCATGGATGGAGAGGGGGCTTCTCTCCCCTCCTTGGGCCCATCTGGGAATCTCTCCCTCCAGATGCTGAAGGGAGACCTGGGATCTCTGGGGGCCATTTGCATTTGTCTCTTGAGGGCAACATGGACTAGAGCTGGATTGATCTATTGGAGGGGAGGCATCCATCCATGTGGGGCAGGTTCTCACCCACCTCAGGAGCCAATCCCAGCCCTGCCCCTCCCCTCTTGTAAATCCCACCCGGCTGATCCCTCCCTAGAGGCTGCTGCTTCTACTCCTTCCCTGGGCTGATCTTTGCTGATTCCTCAGCCTGAATGGGTGATTCCTCCTCTTGGCTCCCTCTCAGACTGACCCTGCCTGCTTTTCCCCTTCATTTTGCAGCACAAGTAGACACCCAACATGAGGGTCCCTTCAGACATTTTCAGCGTGCGGAACCAGAATATATTTTGGAATTTCCGTCACTGCTGTTACCATTGAATCAGTGACTTTGTTTTATTATGATTGAGGAGCCGAGGCGAAAAGAACATTGTCAACTTTAGAATGAGCATGGCTCATTTCTTTTTCTTTCTTTTTTCGGTATAGATTTTACTAGTTTTTATGGGGTTAGGAATAAGGTGGGGTCGGGGTTGGGGTTGGGATTTGGGTTAGGATTAAGGTTAGGGTTGGGGGTTTTCCAAATAACATTCTCAATATTTAGCAAACAGCATAATCTCTGGGTTCATGTATTTAAGAAACAATAATAGATAATATGTTAATTAATCACTCAAGAGCTGCCTTCTTGCTAGTATGTATTCAAAATTACATATCACATTCCTTTCTCTCTAAAGCAGTGGTTCTCAACCTTTTTCAGGTTGAGACCCCACTTGCGCCGCCCATGGGTGGCACGACCCCGACCCGCGGTGCGCGTGCACGCGCGGGGGGCCGATCTGCGCATGTGGGTGCGTGTGCGATGCGCCGATCCGCGCGTGCAATGGGCCGATCTACATGCGCGTGCGGCACGCCGATCTGCGCATGCGCATGCGATGCGCCGATCTGCACATGCGCGTGTGACGCGCTGATCTGCGCATGCGCAGAACCGGTGGGATGGCCGGCTCCACACCGGGCCAGCCTCGCCTCCCGCCGCTGCCTCGGGGACTCCGGCGGGCGCGCTGGGGGGCGGTCCGGGGCGGGCGGGCATGGGGCTGCCTCCTTCCCGCTCCGCTGCGTCCCAGGCCCGGCCTCCTCCTCGCCCTCCGGCGGCCGGCCGGGAGGTCGGGGTGGCCGGGCATCGGGGCGGGCCTGTGCTTTGCCGGGGCTGGCCCTGCTGTGGCGGGGGGCGCCCGGCGGCCCGGGGGGCAGGGGGCGCCTGGCGGCTGCCTCCAACCCCCAAATCCACGCTCCGGACTGGTGTCCAGGTCGCAGCGCTCTGCCTGCCAGGCTCGTCCGGGACTCCCCGCCTTCCGCAGGGCCGGCAGCGGCCGCAGGTAGGTAGGCGGGCGGCGGGACTGGGGAGCCCGCCCGGGCCAGCTCGCTCTCGGTGCCAGTCCCACTCGGGTCGGGCCGGCCGGCTGGGCAGAGGGCGTCTGGCCGGGCTCCTCAACTTCCTCCCCGGCTCGGCCTCCCCCCACACCCGGCAGGGATTCACCATGTAGTTCATCTTGCTGGTCCGCTGGCTGGGCGCCTTACCGCCTGCTTCGGCCGCCGCCGCCAAGCGAGGGAGGGAGGGAGCGAGCAGGGCCGAGCCAGAGCCAGAACCGGGCAGGCAGGCAGGCGGGCAGCCCCTGCATGCCCAGCCGCCCCTCCCGCAGCGCCTGGGAGGAGGAAGGGGAGCCGGAGCCCCGGCGCCCCCATTGGCGCCGCGGAGAAAAGGGGGCGGCGCTGGTGAGGGCCGGCCGGGGAGGAGGGCGAGGAGAGGAGTGCGGACTTGGGGGCCGGGGCCGGGCGCCGGGCGCCTCTCGCTGCAGCCGGGCCGATCTCGGTGGGGTGCGGGCCCGCCTAAGGGTCCGGCTGCCCCGCCCGCTTGGACGGCTGCCGGGGGGCGGGTTGGGGGCCGGGCCTGGGGCGGGGCGGGGCAAGGGGGGCGGCTTTGCGCCCACCTGCTCTAGGCCGCTCCTCGGTGTGCCTGCCGGGGTCTCTGGGGTGGTGGTGGGAGGCGGGCAGTCCAGTTGCGCTGCACGTGCGCGGTTCGGCCCGTTGTGCTGCGTGTGCGCCAGCCGAAAAAAATGGGAAAAAATGGGGAAAAAATGAAAAAAATGGCGGACGGCGGTGTTTGGCGACCCCCGTGAAATGGTCGTTTGACCCCAAATGGGGTCGCAACCCATAGGTTGAGAACTGCTGCTCTAAAGTTGTCTTTTTAGCCATTGCTAGAAATTATCACCTGTTTTAAACTACGCTGAGTGTCAGAACCCGTATCCTAATGGTCCCTTTTTTCTTTCTTCCTAACCCGAACCATATTCTTCCCTGATTTCTGCCATACTCTCAGGAGGTGGGGGGAATGCTTATGGGTTTTATTGCCTTGACTTGCTGTATCGCTACAACATAACACTTTTCCGTTTCTGCAGATACCTTCTGTGAACCATCTCTCCCTTCGCTGTCGGCTAGTGATGAGGGGGCGAAGAAAGGATTGCGCCTCTGGCAACTGGTTTATCTCCACGTTCACAAGGCTAGGTGAACGTGCACCAAAACGTCCTTTTTCCCACAACGGACATAACACGGGAGGGGGGGGATTGGCCTGTTTGGCTGGGGTTGGGGCGGGGTTGGGGTCAGGGCTGGGGTTATCCCCCAGTAACATTTTCAATATTTAGCAAACAGAATATTTTCTGGGCACATATATTTAAATAACAATAATTAATATAATAGATAACAATAGTAAATACAATTAGTTATCATAAGCAGTATTAATTAATCCATCCATAACATCCTTCTTACTAATATGTATTTCAGAATTACATATCACATTCCTTTCTCTCCAATTCGTTTTTCTAGCCATTGATAAAAGTTATCCCATGTTCTAAGGTAAACTGAGTCTTCTTTCTCTTTAATCTCTAAAGTCAATCTATCCATTTCCGTACATTCTAGAATTTCTTTGATTAATACTTCTTCAGTTGGTAAGTTTTCATTTTTCCAATGTTAAGGAAATACAATTCTTGCTGCTGTTAGTACATGTAGTATTAAATATCTGCAATCTTTCTCATAATTAGCTCCTATTATTCCTAACAAAAATAATTCTGGCTTAAAGTCTATTTGTTTTTTGTCATTTTCTCCAACCATAAATGTATTTTAACCCAAAATCTTTTTGCTTTAGGGCAGCGGTTCTCAACCTGTGGGTTGTGACCCCATTTGGGGTTGAACGACCGTTTCACGGGGGTCGCCAAACACCGCAGTCTGCCATTTTCCCTCCCATTTCCCCTCGGTCGTCGCATGCGCAGTGCGCAGGTGCGATTCGGGCCGCCGCGCGCGTGCCGCACATGTGCGGTTCGAGCCGTTGCGCACGCACTGCGCATGCGCAGTTCGGGCCACTGCGCCGCGCATGTGCAGTTTGGGCCGCTGCGCATGCCGTGCATGCGCGATTTGGGGCATCGCGCCCGTGCGCCGCGCATGCGCAGTTCAGGCCATCGCACGCCACGCATGCGTGGTTCGGGCCATCGCGCCGCGCATGCGCGGTTCGGGCCGTCGCACGCGCCGTGCATGCGCGGTTTGGGCCGTCGCACGCACCGTGCATACGCGGTTCGGGCCATCGCACATGCCGTGCATGTGCGGTTTGGGCCGTCGCACGCGCCGCGCATGCACGGTTTGGGCCGTTGTGCGGTTTGGGCCGTTGCGCCGTGCATGCACGATGCGGGCCGCCGTGCCGTGCATGCACAGCGCAGGTCGGGGTCTCGGCCTGAAAAAGGTTGAGAACCACTGCTTTAGGGCATGTCCACCAGATATGATAATAAGTACCTGGTCTTTGGTTGCATTTCCAACAGTTGTTTGAAGTATTTTTAAACATTTTTGCTAATCTCACTGGTGTCATATGCCACCTGTAAAACATTTTATAGAGGTTTTCTTTATATGTTTTAGTTAATTTAATATTTCTTTCCCATAACTGTTGGACCTGATTTGCAATTTGAGGAATTGAGGAATTTAGTTTGTGGCTGACAGATGTGGAGAAGTATTTGGTTTGTGAGAAAAGATCAAAAAGAATACAAATATAAGAAACTCCAAGATTATTCAAAATGGATGTTGCAGAGATATTTACAACAGAGACTTATGAATTTTAGAAATGAGATGCAATTGTTGGTAAAGTTCCTAATTAAAATCCTAAGGAAAGGTTTCACTATTAAGAACCAAGCATGAGTATTTGACTCTGGACTCAGAGACAATGATCGGAGTGATTTGTGGCAAATAAGAATTTGTGTAGACTTTCCATGGATAAATTATAACAGACTGTTAATTTCACATATGTAATGTACGATAGGTCAATTAGGTTGCAAATAGATACAAAAGATTATACATTTTGGAACTCTTTTGCAAGGGGGGAAAGCTATTATTGTTGCAATAGATTTCTTAGTGTTCAACTAAGGCAGGGGTGTCAAACTGCCTGCCCACAGGCCGGACGCGTCATGAGGAAACCACGCCCGGCAATGGGGAAAAAGCTCTGATACGTCGCGCGACGTCATGTGACGTCACCAGTTTGACATGTCTGAACTAAGGGGACATAGTATATGTTGTTCTCTTTTTTTAATTGAATATTTTTTGCAATGGTTTGGTTTAGTTTTGTTCTATCTCTGTTCAATTCTTTTCTTTTGGATTTTGGATTTTATTTGGAATAAAATAAAATGGTGAATTGTAAGAAAAATGGAACAGGAGGTCCATGGCTTGGCCTGGCTGCTGCCCCACTAACCGTCGCACACATACTGTAAGAATACGGAAATTGCTTGCTAAAAATAAATGGCTTTGCTTTCTTCTTACCTGAGTTGCTGCCTCTTCTTGGAACTTGGAAATAGCAAGGATTTTTCCCTCCTCGTTGATCAGACACCCCAATTTCACATTGAGTGGTAGGAAGGGGAGGAACCAAGAGAAAACCTGAAAGGAGCAAGAACGGGGGGGCTCTCCTGTGTGCTCCTTGGGGAGGAGGCAGCCATTTTGCTTCTGGGTCCAGATCTTTCTCCAGCATCTCAAGCTGACCTTCTGCAAAATGGCCGCTTGGTCTTGGCTTGGTGGGGGCGGCAACAGAGGCGGCTTTTCCCTCAGATCCACCTTTGCCTCAGACCGAGGGCCAAGTGGCTGGTCTCTGGGCCTCCTCCAGGGGCCCTTTGGGAGACAGGCGCTCAGGGACCGGCCGGAGCCCTCCTGCTCCCCTTTCAGGAGGGCAGCTTCTCCTGCCTCTGAGAGGTCCTCTCTGGGCTCTTCAGGGGCCCAGTCGGATGCCCCGGCCCAAGAATGGGGAGAGCCTTGATTGATGGGATAGAGGACCCCCATATTATACTGGATGCTTTCTGGATGAGGAGTGGAAAGCATTGGGACTTTCCCCCCAATTCCTTTTGGGCTTCCCAGATGCCTTCAAGAGCTGCCATGTTTGAGAGCCTAAAAAAGCAGATGTGTCCAACCTACAACCCGTGCGAGTCTGACTCTGAGGACGACATGGAGTTCCCTGTTGAGGCCCAGGAGAGGGTGTCTGTGGCTTCGGAGGACTGTGGGGAGGAACAGGCTGAAGCAGGCCAGGGTCCTTCAAGTTTGGAACAGGGAAGGCCGAGCTCAGGCGAGGAGCAAGGCCCCTCCCCGCCAGATCCCAGAGCAAGGAGAGCAGAGAGGAGGAGGGAAGAACGGAGGCAGGCTCACTTGCTCGGGAGGAGAGCGTCACGCCCCACTTCACAAGGCACACCTGGGGAGTAGGTATTTAAGGAGACGCTGTGGGGGTGGGGCATTTGCCGGGAACAAACGTGAACTCTTGTGATGTGAGCTCTTGTACCTGGATTCTTCGTATTTTGGATCAAGTTTGTTTCCTGCTGAGTTTTCCTTGCTGTCTTCAGTTTGCAGGTTACAGGTAAGCTGGGCGTTGAAAAGATCATACTTTGTTTGTTATCTGTTTTACTTTAAAGAACTGTTTAACTCCATGGACTGTTTTATTGAACTTGTGCCAGCATATGTAGGGGCTGTTGGGTGAACATTGGCAGTGCTTACAAAGACAATTATTCTGACCAGCTAATTGCTTTGCCTCCGTTCGGGGCCCTGGGTCATCACACCATGAGATACGTTCAGCCTTGAGTCAATGTCACAAGTAAATCATCAGCAAAAGCACATAATCTATAATCATGTTGTCTAATCTGTATACCTTTTAATTCATCTGAAGCTCTAACCCTATTCAATAAAACCTCTAAGGTTAAAACAAACAATAAAGGGGATAAAGGACAACCCTGCCTAGTACCTTTCTCTATATTAAATAAATCTGTTAATTGCCCATTCACAATAATCTGACCTTTTTGTTTCTGGTAAACTGCTGATATAGAATTAATAAACTGATCCCCCATTCCCATCTTAACAATTAATCTTTTCAAAAATAACCAATTCAGTCTATCAAAAGCTTTCTCCGCATCCAAAAACATAAGAACTGCGAGCACTTGGATATGCTTATCCAAATATTCCAATATATTAATGAGTTGTCTAACATTAGTTTTCATCTGTCTCCCTTGTAAAAAAACAGTTTGGTTGGAATGAATTATTTGTCTTAAAACTGTCATTAATCTATTAGCCAAAATTTTTGCAAAAATCTTATAATCCGTGTTTAACAATGAGATAGGTCTAAAATTTTCTACTTGAACATTATCTCTTCTCTCTTTAGGGATCAAAGAATCATAAGCCGTTTTCCATGAAGGTGGTACCTGACCACCCTCTTGTATATTTACAAATAACTCTCTAAGAGGTTCCACCATTTCCTCTTGGAGATACTTATAATAAGTCGCTGTTAAACCATCAGTCCCAGGAGATTTTCCCATTTTCAATTGATTAATCACTGCAATAATTTCTTCTGATGTAATCAATGCATTTAATCTATCTCTTTGTTCCATAGTAATTTTCAAAACATTTTCATTTTGTAAAAAGGCATCTATCTCATTCTCTTGTACTTTCTCTTCGAAATACAACTTGGAGTAGAATTCTAGAAAAACTTTTTTAATAATTTCTTGTTGAAACACTTCTTTCCCCTTGTATTCTATTTTCTCAATTATACGAGATACCAATACAGTCGGCTCAGAGCTTGATGGAGATTATTCAAAATTATGGAAGGGTATCAGGCTTTAAATTAAATATATCTAAGACAAAGATGTTGGTTAAAAATTTAGATGACAAATTAAAACAAGATTTGGAAAGAATAACGGGTTGTGAGATAGTTAAGAAAGTTAAATATTTAGGAATCTATATAGAAGCTTCTAATGGGAAATTATATAAGAATAACTATGAATCTTTATGGAACAAGATACAAATAGAACTGGATAAATGGAAAAAATTACAATTATCTATGTTGGGTAGGATAGCTGCAATCAAAATGAACGTATTGCCGAAATTTTTATTCTTATTTCAAATGTTACCAATACTTAAAAAGGATGCGAACTTAGAGGAGTGGCAGAAAGGTATCAATAGATTTATTTGGAATGGCAAGAAACCAAGGGTTAAATTAAAAATTATTCAAGATACAAGGGAGAGAGGTGGTTTGAAAATGCCCAATTTTAAGTTATATTATTATGCTGCAGTTTTAGTAGCAATAAGTGATTGGATCAATTTAACTAAGGATAGGATATTGAATATAGAAGGGTACGGGTTATTGTATGGTTTGCATGCATATTTAGTTTATGACAAAAAGGTAGATAGGAGTTTTAAAGAGCATCTATTGAGAAATGCTCTGTTGCGTGTCTGGAAAAAGTTTTATTACAAGTTAAATGGAAAGATTCCTCTTTGGACAGTTCCCAGGCATGCAATAGAGAGTATAAATAGACAACAAATTCAAGATGTGGTGTCTTATGAGAAACTCTTAATTAAAGAAGGGAATTCTTTATTATTGAAACCATTAAATAGGTTAAGGGAAGAAGGAATAGCTCATAATTGGTATTCACATGTACAATTACAGACTAGATGGCAAAAAGATTTTAAGATGGGTTTCTCCTTAAAGGATGATAATTTAATTAAACAAGTTAGAGATCAAAGACCTATGCATATTAAAAGATTATATAATGCATTAATTGAAATTGATTCTGAAACTGAATTAGTTAAGGACTGCATGATTAAGTGGGAACATAATTTTGGACAATCAATTACGATGGAAACATGAGAGAAGATATGGGTGAAAAATGTAAAATTTACGCAAGCACAACATTTAAGAGAAAATTTTTATAAAATGTTTTATAGATGGCATCTAGACCCGAAAAAATTATCATTTATGTACCCGGATATGCAACCCAAGTGTTGGAGATGTGAATCTATGGACGCTACTTATTTTCATGCTTGGTGGACTTGTAAAAAAATCAAGGCTTTTTGGATAAAAATATGGTGGATTCTTATCTATTGAAGAATGGACATTAAAAGTTATAAATATGGCAGAAATGGCCAAGATATCCGCATATCTGAAGGATCACTCAAATGAAAAATTTATGATGGACTGGAAAAAATGGATAGATTATATACAAGGGAAATATCAATTGAAGAAATTATATTTAGCATATAGTTAAATATTTATATGTTGGATTTATATAATAAGTAGTTTAGTGGGTTTTCTTGTGTTTTTACCCTGGATTCACTTTGGGAAGTCGGGGAGGGGGGGTGGGAGGGTATTCATAATTTATACATTATGTCTTTCTCAACTGTAATCGGGGTTGGCGATATGTAAGAATATGTAAGAATATATATTAAGGGGTTGCTCGGGTGGCCTCTTGGCACCACATCTGGTGGGAAGAAGAGGAGGAGTGAAGGTAGAGGTAAGTAGGAAGTTGGTAAGAGGAGGGAGAGACTGGGGGTAGAGATGGTGGGTGGAGAAGTAGAGGAAGAGTGAAGGTAGAAGAAAGTAGGTAGATGGTAAGAGGAAGGAGGGGTGGTTAGGGATAGGGGGATGTGGTGGTGGGGGTGCCGAGCAGTTATATTAATTGTTTGGAAAATGTGGTATATGTTAGTTTTCGGTTGAGCTATTATTATGTGTTTTTTTTGTAAAAATCTTAAAAAATTAATAAAAATTATGTTTAAAAAAAGAGATACGTTCAGCCTTGGTCAACTAGTAACGCAGCCCCACAAAATGCTTAATGCTATAATAAACAATATAAAAATTATAGAAGTGTATATTAACTATACTATATAATTTACTGTATATGCAGTCCAAAACAATTCCTTTTCACTCAATGCTGCCCAGGAAAGCCAAAAGATTGGACACCCCTGCTTTGAAGTATTTTGCGAGAATTCAGTCAATATTTTGAGTGTCTTGTAATGATTCAAAAGTTTTAGAAATGTATTTATTTACGACTGGCCAGCATGTCTTGAAAATGCCACAAGAGCCTTTGAGCATTTTCATCTGGAGCGAAGATCGCTCAGAGTTTCTGACCTGCAACATAAGAACATAAGAACATAAGAAGAGCCATGCTGAATCAGGCCAAAGCCCATCGAGTCCAGCCTTCTGTGTCACACAGTGGCCCACCAATTGTACATGGGGATCTTGAGCAGAAAGAGAAGGCAAAACCCTCCCTTTCCCTTGACCCCCAACAAATGGTACTCAAGGGAATCCTGCCTGCCTCAACCAACATAGAGGCGGCACATGGACATCCGTTTTAATAGCCATCGATACACTTGGCATCCATGAATCTGTCTGACCCTGCCTTGAAGCTATCAAGGCTGACAGCTGTCACGACCTCTTCTGGAAGTGAATTCCATAAACCAACGACCCTCTGGGTGAAGAAATATTTCCCTTTATTTGTCCTCACTTTCTTAGCTATGAGCTTTAGGGAGTGCCCCCTTGTCCTAGTATTGTGTGATAGAGAAAAGAATTTTTCCTCTATCCACCTTTTCTATCCCATGCATGATTTTATACACTTCGATCAAGTCACCCCTTAAACGCCGTCTTTCAAGGCTGAAGAGACCAAGGCGTGGCAATCTGGTTTCATAAGGGAGGCGCTCCATTTCCTTGATCATTCTTGTTGCCCTTTTTTTGCACCTTTTCCAGTTCCATTATATCCTTCTTGAGGTGCGGTGACCAGAACTGTACACAGTACTCCAAGTGTGGTCTCACCATCGATTTGTACAGAGGCAATACAACACTTGCTGACTTATTTTCGATTCCCTTCCTAATCATGCCAAGCATGGAATTTGCTTTTTTTACTGCTGCTGCGCATTGGGTTGACATCTTCATCGAGCTGTCCACCAAAACCCCAAGATCCCTTTCTTGGGTTGTCTCAGAAAGTTTGGTTCCCATCAGTTGGTAAGTATAATTGGGGTTCTTTGCCCCGATGTGCATAACTTTGCACTTGTTTAGGTTAAAATGCATTTGCCACTTTGTTGCCCACTCACACAATTTCGAGAGATTCTTCTGGAGCTCCCGACAATCAGTTTCACTTTTCACAACCCGGAACAATTTAGTGTCATCAGCAAACTTTGCTACCTCACTATTTACTTCTACATTCAGATCATTGATGAATAAATTAAAAAGTAAAGGTCCCAAAACTGAACCTTGGGGTACACCACTTCTCACTTCTTTCCATCCAGAGACATGTCCATTTATTGCCACCCTTTGCTTCCTACAATTTAGCCAGTTACCAATCCAGGACAAGACCTGTCCTCTAATTCCGTGGCTGGAGAGCTTTTTTAGGAGCCTTTGGTGAGGAACTTTGTCAAAAGCCTTTTGAAAGTCAAGATTTACAATATCAACTGGGGGCCCTTTATCTATGTATTTATTTACACCCTCAAAGAATTCTAACAAGTTAGTAAGACATAGAATCGTAGGGCTGGGAGGCACCTCAGAGGTCATCCAGTCCAACCTCCGGCTTAAGGCAGGAGAATTTATACCATCCTGGGCCAAAGGTTGTCCAGTCTATTTTTGAAAACCTCTCCCCCACAACTCTGGGAGGCAAACTGTTCCATTGATTAAATGTTCTCACTCTTAGAAAATGTCTCCTAAGTTGGATCTCTCTTTAACAAGCTTCCGCCCATTGCTGCTTCTTTTGCCTTCTGGTTCTTTGGAGAAGAAGCTGGTCCACTCTTCTTTGTGACAGGCCCTCATGTCCTGGAAGAGAGTTAACACGTGTTCCCCCCCACCCCCCCACAATCCCCCCCCCACAATCCTTCACTGCGATAGGCTTGTGAGCCGCCCTGGGTCTTGGGAGAAGGGCGGCATATAAGTTTAAACAAATAAATAAACAAATAAAATAAATATCTCCCTCCCTCAGTCTCTTCATCATAACATTTATCCTCCAGGCCCTTTATCATCTTTCAAGCTCTGCACTCTGCACTCTTTCCAGGTCTCTTTGGTAATGTGGTGACCAGAACTAGACCCAGCATGCCAAGGGTAGCCTCCCTTGTGCAGGATAAACCCTACATTATGACTTCTCCTGACCTTGATGTTATCCCTGTGTTGATGCAGCCCAGGAGCACATTGGCTTTTTTTGGTAGCTCTCCAGGGGTTCTCAACCTTGGCCACTTTAAGACTTGTGGACTTCAACTCCCAGAATTCCTCAGCCAGCTTTGCTGGCTGAGGAATTCTGGGAGTTGAAGTCCACAAGTCTTAAAGTGGCCAAGGTTTGAGAACCCCTGCTCTACCCGATCCCCCACTGCCAGGGGATGTGGGGTCCCCCTCCCCCTCGCCCCAGGCTCAGAGGGAAACCCCCCCCCGCTTTTCCAAATCCCGCAATTCTGCCCCTCCCCCCGCCCCTCCCGCAAGACACGGAATCCATCAAAGGCGATTTCCTGAAACATTCGCTTTCCTTCCTTCCCCCCCCCACACCTCCTGTCGCACGATTCCGCCTGGGCGTCTACCTAGCAACAGTGACGACAGGACACCTTTCTTTTTCCCTACTGGTTGAGCTCGCCCAATCGCCAGCTTGCTGTCGATTATTTTTGTTGCGCTGGTTGAATCGACGGGGAGGCGCCTCTTCCTTCGCCTGCGGAATTCGGGAGGGCGCAGGTTGAGGATCGGGTCCCCGGGATGGCTCTGCGCTCTGCGCCCGTCTTGCTCCTGGCGTCGGTGGCGGTCGCTCTGTGGGAGAGCTGCGTCGGTGAGACCCTTTGGGGGTGGCGGTGGGGTTCCGCCTCCAGGGAAACTTTATCTCTTTCCTTGCCCCCCCAAAAAAAAGTTATTCCCAGAAAGAGAATCCTGATTCGGTCCTCTTTCTAGTCCGCTCCTCCTCCTCCCCCTCCCCCCTCTGGCCACTTTGAGGTCGGGCCCCCAAAGCTCCTCTCCTCCCCCCTCCCCGGAACAAGGACAAGGGTGGTGGCCCCTCCAGATCTCAGTCAAGTCTACCTGGGCGGGGCGGGGGCGGCCCCCCCTCCCCAAGCGCAGTTCTTTCCCTCCCCGAAAGTGGAGGTTGTCGGAAAGCGGAGTTTGCACGTGAGCACGTCCGTTCCCAAACTTCCTGCCTGCCTTTGGCGCGACCCCTCCGCGTGGATCGTGTTTCTTGCCTTTTTGGCTCTGATTGGTGGCTTGCTGTGGCTTCTGCTTGGCTGGGAGGACCTGGCTTGTTTCTCGACTCGGTTAGCCTGGCATTGGCCGAGATTTGTGCCCTGTGAATGCAGCAGGAGAAGAGTGTGTGGGGGGGGCTTCCGCTCCCTTTTATCTGCCAGGGAAACTTTCTCTCTCTCCTGATATGCAGGTTCTTTTTTTTTTCAATCTTTTTTATTAATTTTCCTCCCATATATGTTAATTTTTTTCCCAATCAACAAGTTGTCTGAAATTTGCTAAATTAATACATATTCAATTCCTAATCCTTGCTTCTTTTCTCTAACCAAGTGTAAAATAAATTCCAAATTTGATAATAGTCTGTATCTTCTTTGTCTTTCAGCCTCATACCGGTAGTTAATCTGTCCATCTCTGCACATTCCAAAATCTCCCTGATTATTTCTTCCTCTGATGGCAAAGCTTCATTCTTCCAATATTGTGCAAAAATTATTCTTGCTGCTATAGTAATATGTAGAGTTAAATAGAATTTCTGCTTATTAGTCTTTTCAGGCATGATGCCTAATAAAAAAAATTCAGGTTTGAAATCCACTTGTTCATCCAATATTTTTTCTAACCACATATGTATATTTTTCCAATAAACCTTTGCCTTCTCGCATGTCCACCAAATATGATAATACGTGCCTATATTATGTTTACATTTCCAACATTTATCTGACATGTTTTTAAACATTTTTGCTAATCTTGCTGGTGGAAGATGCCATCTATAAAAACATTTTATACAGATTTTCTTTATATGAAGTTGACATTGTCAATTTATAGTTTCTCTCCCATAACATTTGCCATTTTTCTAATTCTATGTTATAACCAAAAAATTTTGCCCATCTTATCATTGTTTCTTTCACTTGTTCACTTTCCATATCTAAAATTAACAAAAAATTATACATTTTCTTAATCAATTTCTCATCTGAGGTCAACAAAATCTTAACAAACACATTTTGATCCTTATAAAATCCATACATTTTTACATCTTTTTCAACTGATATGCAGGTTCTGAGGTTCTGCTTGATAAAAAAATAATAATACAGGAAACCCGAAGTTGCCTTTAAAGCAGTGGTTCTCAACCTTTTTCAGGTTGAGACACCACTTGCGCCGCCCATGCGCAGCGCGACCCTGACCTGTGCGCATGGGCGCGACGGGCCGATCCGCGCATGCACAGCGAGCGCGTGACGGGGAAAAAAAACAAAATGGCAGACTGCGACGGGCTGATCCGTGCATGCGCGGTGCGCGCGCGATGGGAAAAAACAAAATGGCGGACCGCGACGGGCCGATCTGCGCATGCGCGGTGCGCGCGCAACGGCCCAAACTGTGCATGCACGGTGTGCACGCAACAAAAAAAAAAGGCGGACCGTGACGGCCCAAACCACGCATGCGCGGCGCGCGCACAACGAAAAACAAAAACAAACAAACAAAACAAACAAAATGCCGGACCGCGACGGGCCAATCCGTGCATGCGCGGCGCGCGCGCGACGGCCCGAACCGCGCATTCGCGGCGCACGTGTGACAAAAAAATAAATGGCGGACCGCGGTGTCCGGCGACCCCCGCGAAACGGTCGTTCAACCCCAAATGGGGTCGCGACCCATAGGTTGAGAACCGCTGCTTTAAAGCCTTTTAGGTTTTTTATTCAGCTGAACAGAGACAAAAGTCCTCTAAAATGAGAGAAGCCCCTGAATGAAAAGAAATCCTTGTATTTATTCTTTCTGATTATATAAGCAACCCATCCAGCAAAAGCTGACACACATAAGATAAAGATTTCACCCAGTACGTCTGGCACCCTGTAGGTAAGAAGGGAGAAAGCAGAAGTAGCTAAACACATATAGGGTTTTCTGCCTGAGCAGGGGGGTTGGACTAGATGACCTCCAAGGTCCCTTCCAACTTTATTATTATTATTATGTTATTAGGTTCCCTTTTGGGTGTTTCCCTAAAGATATTGTATGTTCTCGGGTGGGTTAGGACATCGGGTGTTTTCCTTCCTGTCCTTTCATGACCCTGCATCCAGTGCCCAAAGACAGCAGGGCCATCTGCACATATTCACAGTTGATAACTTCCTGTGCCAGTGATGGCGAACCTTTTGGAGACTGAGGGCCCAAAAACCCCCCCGCCCCGCCCACCTGCCCCTGCTCCACCCCCACTCCGCCCCCGCACTCGCAGGGCCACTCACCACCTCCATGGCCCGCTGCAGATCACTCAGGTGGCCCTGTAGCGCCATGGCAGCCACACCCGCCACCCGCCACCCAGCAGCAGCATCTGCACGCATCATCGGACCAGGTTACTTGCGGGACCGTCTGCTGCCGCATGAAACCCAGCGACCGGTTAGGGCCCACAGGGTCGGCCTTCTCCAGGTCCCGTCAGCCAGACAGTGTCGCCTGGTGGGGCCTAGGGGAAGAGCCTTCTCTGTTGCAGCCCCGGCCCTCTGGAATCAACTCCCCCCAGAGGTCCGTATTGCCCCCACCCTCTCCGCCTTTCGCAAACTGTTAAAGACACATCTTTGCCGGCAGGCCTGGGGCAGTTGACACCTTGCCCCAGCCAGTGTATGTTTGTTGTAAGTTTGTTTCGGATGATTGGTTTTAATCTAGGGGTTTTATAATGTATTTGATTTCTATATGCTACTGATTATGTTGTAAGCCGCCCTGAGTTTTCGGAATAGGGCGGCATAGAAATCGAAACAAATAAATAAATCAGGGTGCGAAGGCGGAGTCTTGTCCCTGCTGCCTGGCTGCCATGTTCTTGGCTGCGCTGCTCCATGCGGGCCGTGCCTGGGGGCGACTCTCTGGGGGCTGCTGGAGCAATGGCGCGTGCCCACAGAGAGGGCTCTGAATGCCGCCTCTGGCACGCGTGCCATAGGTTCACCACCACTGTCCTATGCTGTCTCCTAATTCCTGGTCAACACTCTTCCTCTCTTCCTCCCCCTCCCAAAAAAGGTTATTCCCAGAAAGAGAAGCCTCATTCGGTCCTCTTTCTAGTCCGCTCCCCCTCCCCCCATCTCTGGCCACTTTAAGATCAGGCCCGAAAGCTGCTGGTCCCCTCCTCCTCCTCCCCCCCCCAGGAGACCCCCTCTGGGAATGGAAACCTGCCTTTCTTTGAGCTGGCAAAGTGCAGGATCAGCCCCAAAAGAGGACAAGTTTCAGAGAAAGTGAAGGAAGTAATAAATCCTCGGGGCAGAAACTGAGCAATGCAGAAGAAGGTCTGAGGGAGGCCTGGCTGGAATGGGGGACCTGGTCTCTCTTTGTTCCTGCTTTCCTCTCTCTTAAGAACATAAGAACATAAGAAGAGCCATGCTGAATCAGGCCAAAGCCCATCGAGTCCAGCATTCTGTGTCACACAGTGGCCCACCAATTGTACATGGGGATCTTGAGCAGAAAGAGAAGGCAAAACCCTCCCTTTCCCTTGACCCCCAACAAATGGTACTCAAGGGAATCCTGCCTGCCTCAACCAACATAGAGGCGGAACATGGACATCCGTTTTAATAACCACCGATACACTTTGCATCCATGAATCTATCTAGTCCTGCCTTGAAGCTGTCAAGGCTGACAGCTGTCACGACCCCTTCTGGAAGTGAATTCCATAAATCAACGACCTTCTGGGTGAAGAAATATTTCCCTTTATTTGTCCTCACTTTCTTAGCTATGAGCTTTAGGGAGTGCCCCCTTGTCCTGGTATTGTGTGATAGAGAAAATAATTTTTCTCTATCCACCTTTTCTATCCCATGCATGATTTTATACACTTCGATCAAGTCACCCCTTAAACGTCGTCTTTCAAGGCTGAAGAGACCAAGGCATTGCAATCTGGTTTCATAAGGGAGGCGCTCCATTTCCTTGATCATTCTTGTTGCCCTTTTTTGCACCTTTTCCAGTTCCACTTCCTCTCTTACCCCCAAGCTCTCTGCCCTCCAACCCTTCAGACCTTCATAAGCTGCTCCTTTGTATCTCAGTGGTTCCCTCTTTCCACCCCGTCTCCATCATCTCCCCCTTCCTTTCTCCCTTCCTCATTCCCCCCTCCCCCAGCTCCCTTCTTTCTCCCCAGAGCCTCAGATTGGAGCCTCCATAGGATCTGGGTCCCTCAGCTGAAGCCTCCTAACTCTGCCCCTCTGGGTCCCTTCCAGGCGCCTCCTCGCACTCCCTGAAGTATTCCGTCACCTCCATCTCAGAGCCCAGTCAGGGGCTGCCCCAGTATGTTATTGTGGGGGATGTGGACGGTCAGGTCTTCAGTTCCTACGATAGTAACAGCCGGAAGATGCAGCCTCGAGCCTCCTGGATGGAGAAGGTGGGGAAGGACGACCCCCAGTACTGGGACAGAAACACCCAGATGGCCCGTGAGGAAGAGGAGGTGTTCAGAAGAGACCTGGTGATTGCGAGGACTCGCTACAATCAGAGCCAAGGTGAGTGATGGGTCGGGTGGCTCTGTTGTGATTCCGTGCCATCCTGTGCTTGCAACATCTGAGTCTGAGGAATCTGAGCAGGAGGTGGAGGAGGCCTTGGAAGGGCCATCAGGGGCAGAGGGAGGCTCGGATGAATTACAGGACTCACGGTTTGATGCAGAGCCTGGGCCCTTCAGTCGTGTTCCTGATGAAGCTCAGCTGTGTGAGGAGACTGAGTCAGACTCGGAGGACTCACACCTGATGGACTTGCTAATTGATGCTTGCACACGTCGTCAGTTAGCGAGAGTAAATCAGCAGCAGTCAATACGGCAACTCCAGAGTAAAAGGAGAAGGCAATGAGAGGCAATGCCTTGGGACTGCTGAATAAAGGGAGGAGGTGTGGGCGGTGCTGGTTGCTGAAGGCAACCGTTTGCAAAGTGCTTCTTGGAATCCTGGTCTGTTCGTCTTGCTTGTGACCTCTTCTGTTTGCATCGCGTTTTCTTGTGGACTATTTCCTTTCCTTTGGACTTGAGTTTTGCTGTTTGTGTTTTGGACTATTTGGCAGGTTTGTCACCCATATTAAAAAGGGTTTGTTTTGTTTTAAAGTCTCCAGCCTATTGTATCAGCAGGGGTTTGGTCCTTGTGCCTTTAACAGGGACGGCAATAGGCTGGGATAGAACAGGCTCCTCCGGCCCCATATTCCCCTTATCAGGAACTTGGGGGGGGAGGCGGGTCCCTTCAAAGGGAAAGGCTGCTTCCACACATTTTAAAAAGTTTTCAATATGTTTATTCTTTTTTTTCCAAATTAATATAAGATTAATTTTAATCTTCATTAAACTTTAGTCTTCCTTTAATCTTCCTATCCACTTCAATATGAGCCAGCAGTGTACGGCGGCAGCCCCAAAAAAGCTAATACAATCCCGGGTGGTATAAACAGAGGCATAGAATAAGAAAGTGAGGACAAATAAAGGGAAATATTTCTTCACCCAGAGGGTCGTTGATTTATGGAATTCACTTCCTGAAGGGGTCGTGACAGCTGTCAGCCTTGACAGCTTCAAGGCAGGGCTAGATAGATTCATGGATGCAAAGTGTATCGGTGGTTATTAAGACGGATGTCCATGTGCCGCCTCTATGTTGGTTGAGGCAGGCAGGACTCCCTTGAGTACCATTTGTTGGGGGTCAAGGGAAAGGGAGGGTTTTGTCTTCTCTTTCTGCTCAAGATCCCCATGTACAATTGGTGGGCCACTGTGTGACACAGAATGCTGGACTCGATGGGCTTTGGCCTGATTCAGCAGGGCTCTTCTTATGTTCTAGAATCAAAATCACGTGAAGTGTTAGTATCCCTTTATAAAAATCCTAGTAAGATCACACCTGGAATACTTGCACCAATTTTGGTCACCACACTACAAAAAAAAAAAAAAAAGATGTTGAGGCTTTGGAAAAAGTGCAGAGAAGAGCAACTAAGATGATCAAAAGCCTGGAGACTAAAACGTATGAAGAATAGTTGCAGGATTTGGGTTTGGCTAGTCTAGAGCAAATAAGGAGTACGAAAAAAGAAGGACACAATGGCAGTATTCCAATATTTGAGGGGCTGCCACAAAGAAAAGGGGGATCAATCTATTCTCCAAAGCGCCTGAAGGCAGGACAAGAAGCAACGGATGGAAATTCATCAAGGAGAGAAGCAACCTGGAACTAAGGAGAAACTTCCAAAGAGCGAGGACAATTAACCAGTGGAACAGCTTTGCCTTCATAAGTTGTGGTTGCTTCATCACTGGAGGTCTTTAAGAAGAGACTGGGCAGCCACTAGTCTGAAATAAGATATAGGGTCTTCTGCTTGAGCAGGGGGCTGGACTAGAAGACCTCTAAGGTCCCTTCCAGCTCTATTCTGTTCTAAGATTGTCTTTGCCTCCATAGCTGACGTTTTCTGCCAATTGCAGTTCATAACACTATTTTTAAAGTTATCTATCGGTCTGTATATTTACATTGATATAAACGGAGGGAAAAAAATAGATAGAAACCTTCCCCTCCCCCCTAAAAAAAAGGTAAATGGATTTATTTATTTATTTATTTATTCAAATTTCTATGCCGCCCTTCTCCTAGGATCCAGGGCGGCTTACAGCAACAATACAATTACATGTGAGGAATTTAATAATAATAATCAACCATCCAATCCAAAAACACATTCAATTCAATCTAAAACACATACATACAACATGCAATCACAATCAAACACACCATCAACGATGGGGGCGCATTCCTAGGCCCGGGGGCAGAGCACTGTTCATACGCCCCAAGCCTATCGGCATAAATAGGTCTTCAATAATTTCCGGAAAGCTAGGAGGGAGGAAGCAGTGCGGACCTCTGTGGGAAGTTGGTTCCAGAGGGCTGGGGCAGCAACAGAGAAGGCCCTTGCCCTAGGACCCGTCAGATGACATTGCCTAATAGACGGGACTCGTAGGAGGCCAACCCTATCCTGGGGGAAGCAGGTCCTCGTCCTTCTGTCTGTTTCTACCCCAGAGAAATAAGGGATCAATTGCAGATCCACCTGGGGGAACTAGATCCCTTTCCTTCACCCCCTTTTTGGAGGGATGAGGAGGAGGCCCGAAAGCAAAGAGAACCGCTTCTCATCCTCCATTTGGAAGGAGAGGCCAGGAGGCCAAGTGGGGTGGGGGCTCTTGGAGGGGGGGGCACAGGGCTATTTCCAGAATCCTCCCAATCTTGAGGGGGGTTCTTTTCCCTGGAGGAAATGGGAGTGTCAGTGTCTCCCTCCAGTATCAAAGCACCTGCAGGGAGGGGGTGTCTCTGTCTATCTTGTTGTTGTTGTTAGCTGCGAAGTCGTGTCCGACCCATCGTGACCCCATGGACAATGTTCCTCCAGGCCTTCCTGCCCTCTACCATCTTCTGGAATCCATTTAATTTCACGCCTCCTGCTTCAGTGACTCCATCCAGCCATCTCATTCTCTGTCGTCCCCTTCTTCTACTGCCCTCCATCTTTCCCAGCATGAGGCTCTTCTCCAGTGAGTCCTTCCTTCTCATCAGGTGGCCAAAGTACCTGAGTTTCAACTTCAGGATCTGGTCTTCTAAAGAGCAGTCCGGGTTGATCTCCTCTAGGACTGACCGGTTTCCTCTAATCATCATTTTGCCCCTGTTTCAGGCCTTCACACGTGGCAGAGGATGGTTGGCTGTGAACTCCGGGGAGACGGGAGCAAAGGAGCATTTCAGCAATATGGCTACGACGGGAGGACCTTCCTCACCTTCGACAAGGAGACCCTCACCTGGGTGGCTCCCGACCCCCAGGCCCGGATCACCCAGAGGAAATGGGACGCTCTTCCAGGATATAATCAGAGACGGAAGGCCTACCTGGAGGACGTCTGCATTAAGTGGCTGGAGAAGCACCTGTCCTACGGGAAGGAGACGCTGCTGAGGACAGGTGAGCCTCTGGATCCAGGCTGGACTTTCCTCCTTTATGGCTGGATTTCTTGGATATGTTTGTCCCCTTTGGGTCCCTGGTCTAGAGCCTGTTTGCCCTGATGAGAATCCTCCTCCTCTCCTTCCAGAATTTCTCCAAGCCCTGTTGGGTTCCCACAGTCAGGCAGCCATTCAACGGACCAGGAAGTGCAGATTCTGCCTGGCAGGTTTCTGTGTGGATCGGGCAGCAAAATCACTCAGGGGTGTCCTCTTCACAACCACAATGAGGCAACAAGGGCATTTTGTGTTCTTCAGGGAAATCCCCCATTAGCCAAACTGTAGTCAAGTGTGAGGGGCTCCCTTAATTCCCCCCCCATTAACTCTCCTTCTCCCCACGTCCCACAGGGGGCTTCCTCCCTGCCCTGTACCTGACGATGCACCTTTCACTCCCACCACTAGGGGGCTCCACTTCTATCATTAATAAGAGATCATCAGTTCCCCTGTTTGGGCCAAAGAGGCTATGGTGAGGGGTTCTTTCCTTCCCAGGGGAGAAAGAAAGCCTCAAAATTTCTACGGATAAACCTCAAACTTATCCCCGCAATTCTGACATAGCGAGCCTTTCCTCAGAACAGTGATGGCGAACCTTTTAGAGACTGAGTGCCCAAACTGCAACCCAAAACCCACTTATGCATCGTCGAGTGCCGGGTGGGTGTGGCCAACTGGGTGGGCGTGGCTGCAGTGGTAACGGCAGACTGGGTGGGACTAAAAAGTTCAATCGATCAATTCCAACTTTGCAAGATCTTTTTTTTTCCACGAGAAGTTGAAATTAACTGATTGAACCTTTTTTTTTTGGCACACAGCAGCAGAGGCCTAAGTTTAAGTTTAATTAAGTTTAAGTTTAAGTTTAATCAAATTTATATGCCGCCCTTCTCCTAAGACCCAGGGTGGCTCACAACAACAATACAATAATACAATAAAAATTTAAAAATTAATTTCATTCACACCACATACAAACACAATCAGCTGACAGTCGCTGATGGAGGGACACTCCTAGAGCCCAGGGGCAGAGCACAGCTCATACGCCCCAAGCCTGTCGGCATAGATGCGTCTAAAGCATAAAGGTTTTATAAAACCCAGCTGAAGGCCTAGGACTGGGGCGATGGCGCGCGTGCCCACAGAGAGGGTTCTGAGTGCCGCAACTGGCACCCGTGCCATAGGTTCGCCACCACTGCCTCAGAACAATCCCCTCCCCACCATCAGGAACATCCCCTCACCCCACAGGGGGACTCATATTATAATTGTTTCCTGTGATTATTGTTACTGTTATTATTTTCCCATCTAGACTCCTCCTCCCCCCCAGATCAACCTCTTCCCCTCCGGGCTCCTTGATCTTGAGCATGCGTTAGGGCAGGGGTGTCAAACTGCTGGCCCACGGGCCGGATGTGTCATGCCGAAACTGTGCCCACCCCATTGCCGGCAATGGGAAACAAGTCGCGATACGTCGTAACACGTCACGTGACGTTGCGAGTTTGACACCCCTGCGTTAGGGAATAACCACCCTTTACATTGACGGGGGTAGGCAACCTTGGCTCTTTCATGACTCGTGCACTTCAAGTCCCAGAATTCCTGAGCCAGCCATGCTGAGGGGAAAGGGAGAGGTTTCCAAGCTGAGCCATGCTGGCTCAGGAATTCTGGAAGTCCACGAGTCATAAAAGAGCCAAGGTTGCTTATCCCTGCTCTACAGTAACCAACAGCCCCTGCCTGCCTAGAAGGACTGTCTCTCTCTTCCATGGGCTTCACCTCTCTCGCTGCCTCCCTTTGATAGGCAGAATCTCTTTTCCAAATTAACCAGGGTGAGAGTCCAAAAGCCCTGAACCCCTTTTTGCTGTGATTCTGGCTTTCCTCTTCTTGAAATTGTGGTTGTGTCCCTTGGAAAGAGGCCTGGAGCTGCCTCAGATTCAGGGGAGCAGAAGAAGACCCCAAAAGTAGGGAGAAACTTCTGCATTGTTGTTGTCGTCTTGAAAGGGAACTTAAAAGAGCAGCTCCACTTTCCCTCCCCTGAAAGAAACAATCCAAGATCACTCAGAGTTCAAAGCAGCCAGAGAGGAATTTCCTTGGACCCCCAATTTGCTGCTGGAGGCTTTTCAGGCTGAGTCCCTGGGAAGGACTCAGAATCAGGAGTCCTTGTGGTTGAGCATTTTCCAGATTTGGAGCTTTTCCTAAAACTCTGGGAGACGCTGCAGGTGTGGAGTGGGAAGTAGTGGGAGACTTTCCTGCCCCTTCAAGTTTCCCATCTACTGTTATGGTTCCGGCTAATGAAACACTTCAAAGAACTTCCAGGCATTGATTTCCCTAAAAGTCTTTTATTGCTTCAAAATGTCGGCACAGGCATAACGAAGTTTTATGCTAAGATCTAAGTTCTCTTCCTCTGAGCAGTTAAATTATCAGCATGTTCCCTCCCTAAACTAGCTGTCATATATCACATTATCCAATTAGTGTGAAGGTCAAAGGTTTTCTTCCTCTTTCTTTCCTGGGCTTTACCCCCACTCTCTAAGCTCTGTATTAACCCCAAAAATACCAGACAGTTCTGCATATTGTCAAAGCAAGAATATACAGTATTTGCAGCGTTGACATCTGGCCCCCCCTTACAAGAAAGACAGATCCTGTAAAGTAAACAAAAGCAT
Organism: Bothrops alternatus; assembly: GCA_034064705.1. NCBI lineage: Eukaryota > Metazoa > Chordata > Lepidosauria > Squamata > Viperidae > Bothrops > Bothrops alternatus. The sequence goes on along the minus strand of JARGCV010000172.1, from coordinate 16,244,153 downwards.
ATGTTAAGGGTTATCTTTCGGTTTGTTGGGGTGTTTCACATGAAATCTTTTGACAAATCTGTCAGCTTTCACTTCACTGGATTTCACCCAGGTGGCTTCAGACAACAGGTATCCTTTCCATTGTATTAGGTACTACAGTTTCCCTTTAAATGGCTCTGGAGGGGCTGAGAGTTAATTCCGGGGGTGCCGTTTCTGCAGAGCCCCCAGTGGTGACAGTCAGCAGGAAGATTGAGGTGGAGGATGGGATGGAGACACACATCTGCCGCCTGGATGGCTTCTACCCCAGGGAGATCGATGCCTCCTGGACGAGGGACGGGGAGGTCTGGCTGCAGGACACCCTCCGTAGCTCCGTGGCCCCCAACGCAGATGGGACCTTCCACGCCTGGCTCAGCATCCAGATCGATCTGAAAGAGAGGGGCCGCTATCGGTGCCACGTGGAGCACGACGGCCTGCCGGAGCCTCTGAACGTGGCCCTGAAGGGTGAGAGGCTGCAGGGAGGGAAAGGCTGGGCTCTTTGGCAGGCTGGAGCGATGTGGGAGGGAAATTTCACCCCAGCTGTGTCCAGATGTGAGCATACCTGAGTCTTCGATTTTTCCCATGTTTGGAGTTGGTGTACCTGCAGGGAACAATAAATAAAATTGGCTTCAGGCTGCCCAATTCCACCCAGAGTCATGACATACAGAGGCAGCCTATAAACAGAACAAAAACTGTTGTTTAACACATTTTGTTTATATTACTGTACTGGTGAAGTTTTTCTTCTCCAGCATGATTGGATGTAGAATCCACCGGTGGGTAATTATAGCCTTCCTGCTCAGCTAGACTAAGTCAGAACTTTAGCCACGCCTCCTTCAGGGAGTGCCTTCCAGTTTTGATTTAGTCTACAGCTCAGCAGCAGCAAAATTTGGAGGCTCCTTAGCTAGTTAGGCCTAGTCAGGAATTGTATCTTTATTTAGTTTATTTTAACTTATTTTAAATTTACAGCTCTAAATTTCCATTGGATTCCAATTTGGACTGATTTGTTTTAAATTGATCAAATTTAACTCGAGGATTGGCTGCAGTTGGTACAGGCCTTTGGGCCCAAAGGCCTGAGAGGCTCGGGCCGCAGGGGAATTGAGGGAATATTCTCTCGCTTGCTAGCTGCCGCCCGAGCAGAATCGCGAAACCGCTCCCTCACAGGCGTGTCCCTGGGGAGGTTTTTTCTTCGCTCCTCAGTCAGACGGACGAAGCGGCGTTCCGGATAGCAGCGTTGCTGCTACAACGAAAAGCAAGTGCCTCTCGGAGTGGGGGAAAGCGACCCTGGTTGCCCTGTAAGGGGTGGTGGGTTCCACGACTGCTTCCCTCCCGGTTCTTTGCCGTTCGAAGGCATCAGAGATTGCGGCCACTGTGGGCCGCGTGTGAGAGTCGCAGCCGCCATATTGGCTCAGGCGCGACCGCCATTTTGGGGGCAGGTGCGGAGGTCTACTGACTGGTGCGGCCGCCATTTTAGGAGGCGCGGCCGCCTTTTTCGAGAGGCGCAGCCGCCATTTTGTCCAGGGTGTGGGCGGACATTCATGGAGGCTGGTCGAAGGCCTAGTTGAACAGGACGCGTGCCTGGTTTGCCGTCGCAGTGCCTGCTGAGTCACGGGGGGAGAGAGAGAGAGCAAAAGGATCGATCTTCCGAAGTGTGAAACTCTTTTAATTGCCTTTGAAGGGTGTTTCATTGCCAGTATTTAGAGTATAGAACTTTAGCTTACAGTATCTTACCTGTCCATAGGGGACTTTCATGCCGCCTGTTGTAATTAGTTGTGACCTTTAGTCACTTGGCCTTGCAGACGAATTTAGAAATTTGTCTGACTGTGACTGCCATTGCACCAGTGCAGAACAAGGGTCGGTTTCCCATCTCTGCCAGTAGGATCTGCGTCCTTGGGTTCTCCCCCCACCGTCTGGGTACCTTTACCGGATCATCCAGACAGCATGGCAGACAGTGCTTCGCCCCAGGCATACCAAGGCTCAGGCACCCCCTCCACATCACAAAAGCGCAGATCTGTTGATTTGGAAGTGGGGGGGCAAGAAGAAAGCTAAAACTAAACACCTGGTTACAAAGGAGCCGTCGAAGGCAGCCGAGCGAGAGGCCACGAGGAGGCACCAGGCGCTGGAGAGGGAGTTCTCCAAGGCCCAGAGGCTCAGGGCCAGTGGGGCTGAAGTGGTTTCCCCCGCCCCATTGGACACTCCTATTCCATTTGAGCCGCAATTGGAATCTGGCAACGGCCTAGGGCATGGTCTCCTCTGGGGGAAACTGAGCAGGTTGGTTCCCCTCGTTCAATTTCATCCTCACCCGAACACCCAGGTTCTGTAGCCACCCACGCTGAGGCAGGGGCCAGTTCTAGGGATCAGCATAGTCAGTGGTCTCAACAATTCCACTCGTTTATGCAGCAGGCATTTGACCAGTTTATGTCTTCCTCCAGGGGTCATCCTCCTCCTCAAAGCCCCTTGCCTCCATCTGTGCTCCTTCCCCGTACAGGATGGGCCACAACCCAGGCTTCTGGCATCTCAGAGACTTCTTCGCAGGTAGCAGAGGAGGGATCCATGGACCTGGAGATGACTGACATCCCAATGTCTGAGGATGAGGAAGCAGCTCCAGAACAGGCATCCACCTCAGGGTTATTCGACCCCGCATCCTTTCGCTCTCTCCTTCTCAAGGCCTGTGCTACGGTAAACCTTTCTGCTGCTAAGGTGGCTAAGCCCGCCTCCTCTGATGAGGAGGATGAGTCCAATCCTCTTTTTCTCACTCCGGTGGCAGATGAGAAACAGATTCCTTGTCCCAAGGTTTTTCGCTCCATGGTACAGTCACAGTGGGCGTCACTAGCGACTGTTCCCTCTCCCAACAATATGGAGAAAAAGCTGTTTAATGTTTCCTCCTCCTTTGCCTCCATCTTGGAAGTGCCATCGGTAGACGATCCACTAATATCTCTCTTTTCCACTTCCGCCATTCCAGAGGACATGGCTGAGGCCCTGAAAGCGGAGGACAAAAAATTTGAGTTCTCACTCCGTCGGGCTCATCAATCCTCGGCTTGGTCAATCAGGGCCGCCACCTCGGTCTCCTTCTTTGCCAGGGCCTCTATCATGTGGCTTCAGGAGCTTCAATCGAGTGTCCCACCTGAAGAGGTACGCACACACCAAACACTGACCAAGCTGCTCACTGCGGCAGAGTACATGGCGGATTCATCTTTATTCACCACAAGGTACTCAGCCAGATCAATTGCAGCAACTGTGGCCTCATGGAGGCTTCTCTGGCTAAAACAGTGGAGGACAGACTTAAAGTCGAAGTGGCGCCTGTCCACCTCCAAGTACACAGGTTCAAAATTGTTTGGTCCCATTCTCGAGCCACACATCATTGAGGGTAAGGACAAGCAAAAAATTCTAGCTCACCCTTCCAAGAAGTCTGACAGATGGCCGCAGCAGGAGTTCCGCAGGCAAGGGTTTTGCCCGAGCGGCTCCTGGGAATGGAGGAAGCCCTTTCGTGGTGGGCAGTCCTGGGATTGGTCCAGGGGCTCGCGACCCTTCTCCTCCAGGCAGGATCGCAACCAGGACCACCCGAACACAGCCAGGGGCCAATTCCAATCGAAGTGACCCTTTAGGGGTGCGGGGGGTCACCTGTACAGGCGGTCCAAGTGACGCCAGAGACAGCGCTCCCATTGGAGGTCGCCTGGCACGGTTCAGCAACGCGTGGCAGGCAACAACTACCGACACTTGGGTGAGGGACACCATAAGAAAAGGACTAGCCGTAGAATTTTACTCCCCTCCTCTAAGTCGCTTTATAAAATGTCCAGTCTCACGCAACCCAGCCAAAGCAAGACTGCTAAAATTGGCCATAGACCACCTAATAGAAATTGAGGCAATAGAACAGGTACCACAAGAACAGGAAAAACAGGGGTTTTACTCCATCCTGTTTGTCGTGCCCAAGGCATCGGGTTGGAGAGCCATTCTCGACCTAAAAAGTCTAAATCATTTTGTAGTCTACAAAAGGTTCAAGATGCAGTCCCTCAAATCCATATTGGCCAGCATCAGGAAAGGGGACTTGCTCTCATCCATCAATTTAACAGAGGCATACTTACACATCCCAATCCTTCAGGAACATCGAAAATTTCTCCGCTTCTGCTACGCACACCGGCACTTCCAATACAGGGCCCTTCCATTTGACCTATCCTTGGCCCCTTGGGTATTCACAAAGGTGTTGGCCGTCTTGGCGGCCTACCTTCGCACATTGCCGGTGTGCGTCCAGTGTTATCTGGACGACATCTTAATACAGTTCAGCTCCCTCCAGTCCGCCCAAGCAGATTTACAGGTCATGCTACGGACCCTTCAGGATCACGGCTTTTCCGTGAACTACAAAGTCACATCGTTCCCACAAAAAGATTACTCTATCTAGGAGCGATCATAGACTCAGACTCATGCACGGTTTATCTTTCCTGGGAGCGCCGGATAAGCATCCGAAAGCTTGCACAAGCCATTCGGAGACAAAGATTGGTCCCTCTCGTGCAGCTGTCCCAGCTCCTGGGAAAGATGGTTTCATGCATGGGGATCGTTCCCTGGGCCAGACTTCACTCCAGAAGTCTCCAATGGTTCCTCCTTCCTTTCCAAAGGCAGAATCTCAGTGTGTCCTCAAGAAAGGTCAGGGTCCCTCAGCACACCCTCTTATCTCTCCTGTGGTGGGCCTCGTCAGCAATGTCCAAAGGGACACTCTTCAGAGAACCAACCAGAATCACAGTGACCACGGACATCAGCCAGTTCAGCTGGGGGGCTCACTTTCAAACACATCTTGCACAGGGCAGGTGGTCAAAACAGGACTTAAAACACAATATAAATTGGCTCAAGCTCAGGGCCATACACCTGGCCCTCCTTCGCTTCTCTTCTCTTCTGGTGGGTCGCCATGTCCTGGTGCTAATGGACAACGTGGCAGCCAAGGCCCACGTGAACAAACAGGGAGGGACCAGATCGGCGGCACTCATGCAGGAGGCCCGGGATCTGGGCCTGTGGGCGGAGTCATTCCTAGGTTCCATCAAAGCGGAACATATCTCGGGGGAAGCGAATTGCCAAGCGGATTCGCTCAGCAGAGTCACAGGGGATCACTCAGAGTGGAGGCTGGATCCGGTTCTGTTCGAGGAAATCTCGGACAGGTTCGGCCAACCTCTCCTGGATCTATTTGCGTCTCCAGCGAACACTCAGCTTCCCCGGTTCTTTTCCAACAAGGGGAGCAGAGGGAACGGATGCTCAGGTGCAAATGGCTGCAGAGGCTGCTTTATGCCTTCCCTCCACTTCCATTGCTGCAAGCAATGATCCACAAACTATTACTGGAAGGGGCGGAGGTGATATTAATTGCTCCGTACTGGCCACGGCACCCGTGGTTTGCAGACCTTGTAGACCAGTCACTCTCGCCAGTGTGGAAAATCCCCCCGCACCGAGTGTCTCTCAGTCAAGGGAACCTTCAACATCCGGACCCTCAGTGGCTCCAGCTAGCCGCATGGCACTTGAGCGGGAGGGTTTAATTAGACAATCCTTTTCAGAAGGGGTTATTTCAGTCATCCAGGCTTCAAGACGTCCTTCCACTAATCGGATATATGACGCCACGTGGAGGAACTTCTCCACCTGGTGCAGCAAGCACAACCTAGCACCCCTTTCCCTAACATCCTGGAGTACCTCTTAGAGGGCATGAATAAAGGTCTGGCGCTCAACACCATCCTTAGACAGGTGGCGGCCTTGCAAACGGTTCTTTCCTGTGATAACCTTGCCCCTTTGTCACAACATCCAGCCGTAAGTGCGTTTTTAAAGGGGGCTGTTATGGTAAGGCCACCTGTAGTCCATCGTTTCCCGTCCTGGGACCTGCCCAAGGTCCTGCCGGCTTTGACTTCACCGCCATTCGAACCCCTGGGGTCTTGTTCGCTTCGCTACCTTTCACTGAAGGTAGCCTTTCTCGTGGCTATTGTTTCAGCTAGGAGAATTTTGGCAGGTACATAAGCAAGGACTTATGTACCTTTTCCGAGGATAGGGTCATCATACGTTTGGATCCCTCCTTTGTGCCAAAGGTTAACTCTTGGTTCCACAGATCGCAGGACCTCGTCCTCCCCAACTTCTGTCCGCGTCCTTCCCATCGTCTGGAGCAGCGGTTCTCAATCTGTAGGTCGCGACCCCATTTGGGGTCGAACAACCATTTCACGGGGGTCGCCAAGCACCGCAGTCCGCCATTTCTTTTGGGGTCGGCCATTTTTTCCCTATCGCGATGCGGGCTGTCGCGCCACGCATGCGCAATGCGCCCTGTCGCGCCACGCATGCGCGGTGCGGACCTGCCATTTTTTTTGGGTTGGCCATTTTTTTTGGGTCGGCCATTTTTTTCCCTATCGCGATGCGGGCCGTCGCGCATATGCGATGCGGGCCCGCCATTTTTTTTTGCGTGATGTGGGCCGGGGTCGAGCCCCAGAAAAGGTTGAGAACCGCTGGTCTGGAGAGACGATGGCATACATTGGATGTTCATAGAGCCCTGCTCCATTACGTCAAAAGGACTTTGGCTTTCCGTAAATCGGAGGCGTTATTTGTCTCCTTTCAGCCATCGTCCATGGGTCAGAAGGTGTCTTCGTCGACTATTGGCAGGTGGATCAGGGCCTGTATCACTAAAGCTTATGTCTCATTATCACTCCCGGTTCCCTCAAACATTACGGCCCACTCCACACGAAGTGCCGCCACTTCTGCAGCCTGGCTCACTCAGGCCTCCGTGGAGGAGATTTGTAGGGCGGCGACCTGGTCTTCCCCCTCTTCCTTTGTCAAGCATTATAAAATTGACAGGTTTGCCGCAGCAGATGCCTCGTTTGGCAGGAGAGTGCTGCAGCAAGTCGTTTCTTCTCGGGAGACACTAGCCTAGACTCCCACCTGTAGGGACATGTAGGGCTTTTGTATGTCCCACCGGTGGATTCTACATCCAATCATGCTGGAGAAGGGGTGTTGTCTTACCTGAACGCCTTTTCTCAGCATGAGGATGTAGAATCCACACCCTCCTCTAACCAGTCTAGGCAGGTGTCTTTGTTGGTTTTTTGTTCTGGAGCCATTGAGTCAGACTTCGTCATGGAAGCTTCGCCTCGTCAAAACTGGAAGGCACTCCCTGAAGGAGGCGTGGCTAAAGTTCTGACTTAGTCTAGCTGAGCAGGAAGGCTATAATTACCCACCGGTGGATTCTACATCATCATGCTGAGAAAAGGCGTTCAGGTAAGACAGCGCCCCTTTTGTAAGCTGCTGAGAGTCAGAAGGTTGCAAACAGCTATTTTTGAGCTGAAGAGCTAAAGCTGAATTCAGTTGCCTTCATGCTGGGCTGGTGGGAGAGGAAGGCAGCGACATGAGGTCACGTCCTAACCGTGGTTAGCAAGGCGCCGTCATGCTTCCCTTAGAGGGACATGAAGAGGAGACCTGTGGAGTTTTTAATTTGAGGAATTTCCAGTTTTCGCTGCTTTAGGTCTCTCCCCCAGTTGGGATGATTATTCTGGGCTGTCCTTCAGTTTTCTGCTCTTCCTCCCAATTCAGAGCCAAAATCCAACCTAGGGCTCATCATCGGCTGCGTTGTGGCTGGCCTTGTCCTGATGATGTGTGCGATTGTTGGGATCTTGGTATTTCTTAGTAAGTATGGAAGGAATGATGGGGTGATAGAAGGAAGATGGGGAGGTTCCTCCCAAGTGTCTCTCTTTGTGGAGCTTCTTCCGGGCTTCCTCCTGTCCTGTTTTCCCAGCCCTCTTGGGGAGCCTCTGAGATCTCGGCCTCTTGCTGGGACTCCAGTCTTGACATGGCTGAGTCTGAAGTTCAGACAGTCCCGCCTTCTTCTGAGCTGGGAAGAGGCATCCCCGTTCTGTCTCTTTCAAAGTCTTTGGTCGAAGAAGAGCAGAGAAGGATTTCCATGAAAATCTTCCTCCCCTCCCAGCTGCTGCTGCTTCCCCCAATTCCCTCCATCCATCTCGGAGGCAGCAGGTCTCTCTTGGGGCAAATCAGGAGATCCTTTTGCATTTTGAAGATCTTTCTGTCTTTATTAACGAGACAAAGTGACCGGGGTTCTTCCACTTGCAGAGAGAGAGAGATTGGATGATCTCTGGTGGATTCTTTTGGGCTTTCACTAATTTTTGTCTTTGCAGAGAGACATCAAGATGGCCACAGAGCAGCACCAAGTGAGTGACTTGTTCTCTTTACATGTAATCTACAACTTAGAGCAGGGACCAGAGGTGCCATCACTTGAAGGGTGTGTGTGTGTGTGTGTGTTTAAACACAAAAAGAATCTCACAAAGCTGTAGAGTTGTGCTATCTTCCTCTTCCTCAAGAACTAATCTAGGGAATGAGGGCTCTTTTTTTTTAAACAGCCAGGCTGGAGTTCTCAAGGAGAAACATCTGGGACAGGGAACCTTCCAGAAGATGAGAAGACCCAGCTGGTGGACTGAGAAGCTGCTCTGTTTCCCAAGTAGGCGGAAAAGAAAGTCTTGGCCAAATGACAGTCAGAAGTTCCATAAAATCAGGGATCAAGAGGGGGCATTTTGAGAGAAAAGGAGCTTTGGGGGATGCTGGCTGGATCTCCTCTTGGTCTCATGCCAGAAGACTTACCAACTGATGGGACCAAACTTTGTGAGACAACCCAAGAAAGGGATCTTGGGGTTTTGGTGGACAGCTCGATGAAGATGTCAACCCAATGCGCAGCAGCAGTAAAAAAAGCAAATTCCATTCTTGGCATGATTAGGAAGGGAATCGAAAATAAGTCAGCAAGTGTTGTATTGCCTCTGTACAAATCGATGGTGAGACCACACTTGGAGTACTGTGTACAGTTCTGGTCACCGCACCTCAAGAAGGATATAATGGAACTGGAAAAGGTGCAAAAAAGGGCAACAAGAATGATCAAGGAAATGGAGCGCCTCCCTTATGAAACCAGATTGCAACGCCTTGGTCTCTTCAGCCTTGAAAGACGGCGTTTAAGGGGTGACTTGATCGAAGTGTATAAAATCATGCATGGGATAGAAAAGGTGGATAGAGAAAAATTCTTTTCTCTATCACACAATACCAGGACAAGGGGGCACTCCCTAAAGCTCATAGCTAAGGAAGTGAGAGCAAATAAAGGGAAATATTTCTTCACCCAGAGGGTCGTTGGTTTATGGAATTCACTTCCAGAAGGGGTTGTGACAGCTGTCAGCCTTGATAGCTTCAAGGCAGGGTCAGACAGATTCATGGATGCCAAGTGTATTGGTGGTTACTAAAACGGATGTCCATGTGCCGCCTCTATGTTGGTTGAGGCAGGCAAGGATTCCCTTGAGTACCATTTGTTGGGGATCAAGGGAAAGGGAGGGTTTTGCCTTCTCTTTCTGCTCAAGATCCCCATGTACAATTGGTGGGCCACTGTGTGACACAGAATGCTGGACTCGATGGGCTTTGACCTGATTCAGCATGGCTCTTCTTATGTTCTTATGACTCTGTAAGTATGAACTAGTTGAAAAAAAGAAACTTTGGATCCCTCTGGATCCTCAGATCAGCTGTGCCTTCTGGGTGGATAATCGCTGAATATTGCTCCGTGTGGATATACTGTAGATACAAATTTTAAGAATTCTTTCTGATGCTTTTTAGCCAAAGCAGTTTGGTTCAAACTCCATCTCGGAGTCCTAGTGGACAATCACTTAAATATGAGCCAGCAGTGTGCTGCAGCTGCCAAAAAAGCCAACACACTGCTGGGCTGCATTAATAGAGGGATAGAATCAAGATCATGTGAAGAATTAATATCACTTTACAATACTTTGGGAAGGCTACACTTGGAATACTGCATCCAGTTTTGGTCACCACAATATAAAAAAGATGCTAAGACCCTAGAAAGAGTACAGAGAAGAGCAACAAAGATGATTAGGGGACTGGAGGCTAAAACATGTAAGGAACGGTTGCTGGAATTGGGTATGTCTAGTCTAATGAAGAGAAGGACGAGGGGGGACACGATAGTAGTCTTCCAGTATCTCAGGGGCTGCCCCAAAGAAGGAGTCACGCTGTTCTCCAAAGCGCCTGAAGGCAGGAGAAGACGCAACAGATGGAAACTAATCAAGGAGAGAACCAACCTGGAACTAAGGAGAAACTTCCTGACAGTTAGAACAATTAGCCAGTGGAACAACCTGCCTCCAGAAGCGATGAATGCTCCAACACTGGAAGTTTTTAAGGAGAGACTGGACAGCCATTTGTCCAAAATGGTATAGGGTTTCCTGCCTGAGCAAGGGGTTGAACTAGATGACCTCCAAGGTACCTTCCAACTTTATTGTTGTTGTTGCTATTATTATTATTAACTCTCCCCACGTATTTCTGCTCCTGTGATTGTGTGCGAGAGAGAAAGGGAGGGAGGGAGCTGGAGTCAGGAAGAGCTGAGTTTCTCCATCTATCAGCCAACAGAGTGAACTTCTTCACTCTCTTTTTTTCTCTCTCTTTTCCAGCAAGTGAGGAAGGATCCAACAGTTCCAGCCAGGGTGAGTCGGAGGGAGCTGCTGCTTCAGGAGCCATTTTGTCCCTTTGCAAGATGTGGTGGGGGGATCAAAAGAGGGAAAGGCCCCCACTTTTTAAAGGGTCTCCTAATCCATCCTTCCTGTCTTCCCTCTGTGTCTGATTCTTTTGAAATAATTAGCCTGGTCTCCTCTGAGAATTTCGTGAAGCTGCAGAGGTTGAATGGCGAAGAGAGAGATTTGTCCTCCTTAGAGAATCCAGACAAGGCAGAGACTCACTCTGTGTCTTTCTCTCCCATGCAGGGAGCAACCAGGTCATTTAGCAGCCCCCTCACAGGTGAGTGGCCCTACTTGGGGCTGTATGAGGGGGGGGAACAGGGAGGGAGGGAGATAAACATAAAGAACCAACTGATGGCGAAGTGTGCTGCAGCTGCCAAAAAAGGCCAACACAGGGCTAGGCTGCATTAACAGAGGGATAGAATCAAGATCCCCTGAAGTATTAATACCACTTTACAAGGCCTTGGTAAGGCCACACTTGGAATACTGCATCCAGTTTTGGTCACCGCGATGTAAAGAAGATGTTGAGTCTCTGGAAAGAGTGCAGAGAAGAGCAACAAAGATGATCAGGGGACTGGAGGCTAAAACATATAAGGAACGGTGGCAGGAATTGGGTAGGTCTAGTTTAACGAAGAGAAGGACGAGGGGGAACATGATAGCAGTGTTCCAATATCTCAGGAGCTGTCTGAAAGAAGAGGGAGTCAAGGCTATTCTCCAAAGCACCTGAAGGCAGGACAAGAAGCAATGGATGGAAACTAATCAAGGAGAGAAGCAACCTAGAACTAAGGAGAAATTTCCTGACAGTTAGAACAATTAACCAGTGGAACAACCTATCTCCAGAAGTTGTGAATGCTCCAATGCTGGAAGTTTTTAAGAAGACACTGGACAGCTATTTGTCTGAAATGGTATAGGGTTTCCTGCCTGAGCAGGGGGTTGGACTAGATGACCTCAAAGGTCCCTTCCAACTCTTGTTTATTCTAGTCTAGTCTATTATTATTGTTGTTGTTATTCTTTGGGAAATCCCTCTTCTGTTCATTGGGGCTCTGGAAAGGGGGGGGGATCAGCCTGCCTCCAAATTTGTATCCTGAAGGCCAGATTGTGGCATTTCTCGTGATCTGACAATCTTGGATCTCTGGAGACCAGGAATCCATGTGCACTTGTCTCTTGAAGGCAAAATGGACTAAAATTGGATTTGTGTTTTGAGGGGAGGCATCCATATATGTGGGACAGGTTCTCACCCACCTCAGGAGCCAGTTCCAGCCCTGCCCCTCCCCTCTTGTAAATCCCGTTCTGCTGATTCCTCTCTTGAGGCTGCTGCTTCTGCTTCTTCGCTGGGTTGATCTTTGCTGATTCCCCAGCCTGGATGGTGGGATTCCTCCTCTGGGCTCCCTCTCAGACTGACCCTGCCTGCTTTTTCCCTCCATTTTGCAGCACGAGTGGACACTCCCAGCATGAGGAGAGAGGAGAGAAGAGGGGATCGGCCTTCTTCTGAATTAGGCCGAACTCTCAGGAGAAGCTCTTCAGGGCCTTCCAACATGCTGGAATCAGGATGTATTTTGGGCCTTCCATCACTGCTTTTATCATTGAATCAGTGACCTTGTTTTATTGAGGAACAGAGAAGAAAAGAAAATCTTATGTGTTTACAATTGTGGAATCAAAAGGATTCAATCTGGGGTTTAGTAGATATTATTTTTTTATTTATATTAGCTGCTGAAGATATCAAAGGTATTCAGGCAGGACTTGAACTCACAGTCGCTTTCTAACCTGATCCCTTAACCACTAAACTGCCTTGTAGAGCTTGTAATAGCTTTGTAACATAGCTTGTAGCAGCTACGTTGTTATTTCTGATGACCTTAGAACATAAGAAGAACATAAGAAGAGCCATGCTGAATCAGGCCAAAGCCCATCGAGTCCAGCATTCTGTGTCACACAGTGTCCCACCAATTGTACATGGGGATCTTGAGCAGAAAGAGAAGGCAAAACCCTCCCTTTCCCTTGACCCCCAACAAATGGTACTCAAGGGAATCCTGCCTGCCTCAACCAACATAGAGGCGGCACATGGACATCCGTTTTAATAACCACTGATACACTTGGCAACCATGAATCTATCTAGCCCTGCCTTGAAGCTGTCCAGGCTGACAGCTGTCACGACCCCTTCTGGAAGTGAATTCCATAAATCAACGGCCCTCTGGGTGAAGAAATATTTCCCTTTATTTGTCCTCACTTTCTTAGCTATGAGCTTTAGGGAGTGCCCCCTTGTCCTGGTATTGTGTGATAGAGAAAATAATTTTTCTCTATCCACCTTTTCTATCCCATGCATGATTTTATACACTTCGATCAAGTCACCCCTTAAACCTTTAATGGGCTTCTGCTGATTAAGAGGTTTTGGAGAAGATTTCATAGCGAATGAAGAAGGAATAGGATGCAGAGTTGCTGGTTTTTACTTTAAGGGAGAGTGATAAACTGTTAATCTTCATCATACGTGCCCAGATTGAAAGTGGAGGGTTTTTTTCCTGTGTTTTTATTTTTCTTTGTATAAGTTGTATAATACAATAGAGAGAATGTACAATGTGTTGCCATTTATGGATGTTCATGGTTTAGAAAAATGGAACAGGAGCCCTCCCCATCATGACATGCTGAGCAAACAGGAGATTATTTTTTTTCTCCTACGTTGCTCCCAGTTTTTCAAAGGAGATACTAAGAATAGCAATAGTACTTAGACTTATATCCACTTCATAGTACTTTACAGCCCTCACTAAACCGTTTACAGAGTCAGCATATGGCCCCCAACAATCTAGGTCCTTATTTTACCGATGGCCAAGATGACATCCATATTTTACCGATGGCCAAGATGACATCCAACCTTTGGACAATCATGCACAGACGGGGAAGAGGGGAGGGGCTGAATGCCAGCAATTCTTAGTCTGGTCTGTTACCATCTTTTCCCTTCAGCTGCTCAGTTTTCGTAAGCATACCTGGGTTTTAATTGCCCTTTTTCAAGCTTTACAATCTCTTGATTTATGAGTAGCTGACTTCTAATCTTGCTGGATTTTACAATTTTTTTCTGCTGTTTCATTGTTTACCATTTAAAAAATTACCATAAGGAAGTTGAGGTAGGTTTTACATTTACCTTTACAGAGGATTATACTATAAATCTTGCTCTTTCTAGCTTTTTTCATTCTTTCTTTTTTTTAAGAGCCTCAATATTTAGCTCTTAATTTTTGATTGAAAAATTCCCATTTTTTTTAACCCTGAAGGGAAAAAAATTCCTTTACCTGTGGAAGCTGTTGTTAATCTGCTTCACTTGTCCTTGAAGAAAAAACAAAAGTTTTTCATGTTGTTGAAAGGAGATAAATTATTTTTGCAGATAACTGAGAAAAGAAAGCTTTCCAAGGTAACAGGTTTTATTTGAAAATATAAACAAAAAAGGTGATGGGTCAAGAACGGTTCTGTAAAATTAAGATGATATCCAAAAGCAGGAAATAACAGTTGGACCTGATTTGCAATTTGAGGAATTGGAATTTGATTTATTGCAGTCATATGCGAAGAGCGTATTTGGTTTGCCAGAAAAGATTGAAAAGAATATGAATATAAGAAACTCTGAAACAACAGAGAAAAGACGAATTAACTTGGAGGGCAAAGATCCACTTCCGTTTCTTTTCCCTCCACCCTCTTCTGCTCTGCATTAACTCTAAAAATACCAGACAGGTCTGCATATTGTCAAAACAAGAATATACAGTATTTGCAGCATTGACACCCAGAAGGTTGCCTACCCAAAACGTAGGCTGTCTCTACCGTGGGCCATGGATGGTGCAAATCTCCCCCCCCCCGGGGCATAAGGAACCCCTGAAGTTGGCGAAGGGTAAATCTGGATCCAGACTGCGATCCACGGCATGCTTCAAGTGTGGAAAGAGGGACACTCAGCCACAGAGTGCCAATCAATCATTAAGCCCAGCCTTAAAGCGGTGGCGACCCAGGAAGAAAGGCGGAGAAGCCAACTCCAAGAACCCGCAAAATGGTTCTGAAAGGGGTGGAGGTCATTGAGTTCGCTCCTCCTGATTATGAGGGGCTGCGACCAGCCCAGGTGAGAGACCGACTCCAGCACATTAAGAAATCTATTGTAACAATAAGAACTCCCCCGCTTGCAAAAGAGGTCCAAAATGTATGTCCCTCCATCAGCGATTGTGAGCTGATTGTGTTTGTATGTTGTGTGAATGCAATTAATTTTTAAATTTTTTATTGTATTATTGCTGTGAGCCGCCCTGGGTCTTAGGAGAAGGGCGGCATATAAATTGAATAATAAATAATAAATAAATAAATTCCTACACAAATCAGTGCAATGGCTACATGAGAGGTCATACTGCAGAAACCCTCTAATAGAAAACTATTGAGTAGTACACACAAAGAAAGAACAAAAACACAGGGAAACCAGGATTGTCAAAACTGCATCAAGATTACAAAACAAGGAAGCCAGATAACCAAGACTTTGATTTATCATACAATGAAACCAGAAGGGTGCCAAGATAGCTCCCCTAGCTCTTGTACATACAACAGAACCACATACAAGGTTTGTAGAAAAGGAGTCCAAGATCAGTGTTATAATCCCAAGTCTGATCCAGATCGTTGGGCCTTACAAATCCAAACACATAGAACAGATAGGAGCTCTAGGGACCAGGCACTATTAGGGATCTCCCAATGGAAATCCAACCCACACTCCAGTTTTAGCGTCACCTTTGATGTTTGTAAGGCAGCTAATTATTGGGCTGCAATAGATGGTTGCGGAGGGATCAGTCAAATCCACAGCTATATCCCAAACCATAAGTATTTGTGCCCACCGGATGGGTGTGCAGTCTCTACGGTCATATGTAAGTGGTGGTCATGTATTAAGTGGCATACCCAAGACCCAAAGGAGATGGAGCACATCTTGTTTGAAAAGAATAATACAAAAGCAGACTCCTGTGGAAGGGATAACTGTAATTTGGTGACTCTCACAGTCAAGAATGGCAGTTGGTTCCTGGAACAAAATAAACGGGAAAGACGAAATTGGATGTTTGGGATAGGAAGAGATGCCAAAGGCTATGACCCAATATCAGAGGTAGAAATCAAAATTATAGCTGCAACCAAAAGATCAGAACAAAAATCATTATTTTGGTCATATTATGAGGAAATGGAGAAACTAAATATTCCTGAAATACCTAGACATGTAGTCAATACCTTTGTTAAGTTAGCTGAAGATATTGCCCATACTTTAGATGTGTCCAACTGTTTTGTGTGTGGTGGAACAAATATGGGAGAAAGATGGCCATGGGAGGCACAAGAGTTAAATTATACCAAGGTACTAGAAATGTCTGAGAATAGTAGTTTAACCTATACAAGCGGGAAAGATGGTGATTGGACTCTCACTTCCAACCTGGTAGGACATGTATGTTACTCAAGGAACAAAACAGAATCTTGCGTAGCAGTAGGTAACCTCCTATGCACAGGGACTTGGGAAAACGGTAAATGGTGGTCTGGAACCAATGAAACCACTACTATGAATCATTATGCCCTTACTAATGTATCTGGGATGCCATATCTAAAAACCCCCACAAATACCAGTCTCCTTTGGCTAGTCCCAGACGGAATGTGCTGGATTTGCGGAAAAATGGCATACGGACAACTACCTAAGAACTGGTGTGGATCTTGTGTATTGGGAATAATTTGACCAGGAATTTTCCTGTTACCATTAAAAACTAAGCAAATTCTTGGAGTTCCTATCTATGATGAAGTTGGCAATATAAGACAAAGAAGAGAACTAAGTGCACACACCCAATGCACAGGAGTCACTTGGCAAGACCATGAATGGCCACCTTGCTGCATTATCCTAGTTTATGGTCCGGCTATTTGGGCTGAGGATGGAATGTATGGATACCGTACCCCTATTTATATGCTCAACAGGCTCATTAGGTTACAGGTGGTGGTAGTGTTGATCACTAATGAGACTGTGAAGGGACTAACTGAATTGGCCAAAGAAAATGTGAAATCAGGACATATATTATGCAAAATAGGTTAGCCTTGGACTATCTGTTGGCCAAAGAAGGAGGGGTATGTGGAAAATTCAACCTAACAAACTGTTGCATTGAAATAGACGAAAGTGGAAAAGTGTTGAAGTACATAACAGACAAAATGGTCAAACTAGCTCACGTTCCAGTGCAAATCTGGAAAGAATTTAATTTGGAAGACATATTTTCAGGATGGTGGCCAAAGTTACCAGTTCTACAAACCATCACAGTTATAAAGGGGGAGGGGGGCAGTATAAAAATCGCAATAATAATAATAATAATAATAATAATAATAATAATAATAATAATAATAATAATAATAATAATAATAATAATAATAGCAGTCTTGTTAATTCTAGGATATATTTTGATTCCCTGCTTACTTTCCTGTGTTATAGCAATGATTCGAAGGATCTCAGAAAGTACAGCCCAATTAGCTGCAAAACATGAAACAATGTTAGCTTTATGGGAATATAAAATGTTGCCCCCTAAAGATCCTGAACTGGAGATAGAATGATGGAAGTTTAAGTAGGAAAACTTCCAAAGGGGGGAATAATGTGGAATAATGAACAATCATTAGAATAATGATGTGTCTGCATAATTACTGGAATAGTGCTGTGCTAGTAGTATGTGACTAACCTAATGTACATTGCATTTGGATACAATGTATGTAGCAAACTTTCATTGTATACCCGTGAGAAACAGACCTAATGTATTACAATGTGTATTCCTTTGTTCCTGAGAAAAGAGGAGGAAGGTATAAAACTAAAGTCTGAACCTGCCCTCGGGGTTCAGAATTGCTTGTTGCTATTGCTTCTGAACCTGTGCAATAAATCTCTCTGCTAAAACCCTCTGGAATTCGTAAGAGTCCTTTCGTTTTCCACAAGATTTCAGACCAAAATATCAGTCATTGAGTGAAGCACTCATTAACTGAGATGCTCATGTGACTGCTTTGTTTAACAATTTAAATCCTGGCACTCCCAGTTGCACTCGTTAAGCAGTCTCCCAGCTGGTTAAATGGACAAAGAGCTGCCTCCCCAGTTCAGATCCCCTCCATGCATGGAGGGGAATTCCTCCCACAGGCTGCAGGATTGGAGCTCAGATCTGAAGGGGTTCAACTCTCCTTGCCTTGCAGCTCTTTCATTTGACTCCCAGAGATGACAGGGAGTCCTCTTGGCAGGTGGTAGCAGCTTGCAACCTTTCCTGCCGGGTTTCCCAGTGATTCTGGGGGGAAGGCAGTAATACGTTTGCAAATGGTGATCATAGGATTGCGGGGTAATTGGCAACTGATCATAAATACAAGTAGGCTGCAAGCATCTAGATCAGCGGTTCTCGACCTATGGGTCGCGACCCCATTTGGGGTCGAATGACCATTTCATGGGGGTCGCCAAATGCCAGCATCTGCCATTTTTTCCGCCATTTTTTTCCCGGAGTGTCGCGTGCGCGTCACGCATGTGCGGTTCGGGCCGTCACGCCATGCATGCGCGGTTTGAGCCGTTGCATGTGTGTCACGCATGCGCGATGCGGCCCGTTGCGCCGCGCATGCACGGTTCGGCCCATTGCGCACGCGTTGTGCATGCGCGGTTCGGCCTGTCGCATCATGCATGCGCGGTTCGGCCCGTTGCGTGCACGTCGCACATGCGCGGTTTGGCCCGTCGCGCGCACGTTGCGCATGCACAGTTTGGGCCATCGCGCCGCACGTGCGCGGCGCAGGGCGGGGTCGCGCCGCGCATATGCTGCGCAGGGTGGGGTCTCGGCCTGAAAAAGGTTGAGAACCGCTGATCTAGATTATGACCACGAGGCCACAGAGTGGTGATAAATTAGTGCTGGACCGTATGACCCTTTCTGAGGTCATTGCAATTCCAGACCATCATTCGATAAATAGTCATCAGTTGAGGACTACCTGTATCCATCCTTTCTTCCAGGTCTTTCCAAAGAAATCCTGGTTTCACCAGAATCAGACACAATGAGGTGTATTTAAAAAACATTAATTCCTTGTCATTCCTCCATCTCCCAAGCACTCCTGTAAGAGGCAAAATTGTTCATAGAGAAGCAGCTTCCTCCATCTTACCCTGGCCTGAGCTGTGACTTCCTGGAAAAAGAAAAAGAAAAAAAATTGGGAGGTCAGTCTCTTGGCTAGAGGGGAATAGATGGAAAATCTCAGCTCTTTCTGAGTCTAGGTTTCTCCTTCCTTCCCTCACATATAAACTAAAACACACAAACAGATATGTTTGAGGGACATAGGAAAGAATTATTATCATTTATATATCTCCACAAAGAACAAATGTTCTGGACAAACCTTTGTCTGAAATGATATAGGGTTTCCAGCCTGAGCAGGGGGTTGGACTAGAACAGTGGTTCTCAACCTTTTTCAGGTTGAGACCCCCACTTGCACCACCCATGCATGCCGTGACCCCAATCCGCGCATGCGCGGCGCGCACGCGACGAAAAATAAAATAAAATAATAATAATAATAATAATAAAAAATGGTGGACCTCGACGGGCCGATCCGCGCATGCACGGTGCACGCGCGACGAAAAAAAATAAAAATAAAAATAAATAAAAATGGCGGACCGCGATGGGCCGATTCGCGCATGCGCGGCGCGTGCGCGACAAAAAAAAACAAAAAAAAACAAAATGGCGCACCGCGGTGTCCGGCGACCCCCGCGAAACGGTCATTCGACCCCAAATGGGGTCGCGACCCATAGGTTGAGAACCGCTGGACTAGAAGACCCCCAAGGTCCCTTCCAACTCTGTTATTCTGTTCTGTTCTGTTCTGTTCTGTTCTGTTCTGTTCTATAGCACAAATCTGCAGCTTCAGGAGCTGCTTTTGTATTTGGGCACACATACACACACATACACAGAAAACTGATGCAACCTCTGATCCCAGCTCTGAACTGGGGCTACCGGTAACATTTAAAGATCAGAAATCATCCACTTGCTACCTTGAGGACTTAAAGCTGAGTCAAGGCTGAAGTCCCCCCAAAAGCCCAGATCTCAGAAGCTCCTCGAGGGGCTGGGAAAACATGGGAGAATGAAGCCCAAAAGAAGCTCCCCAAAGGGAGAGACTCTGAAGGCTTTTTCCATCTTCCTTCAATCACCCAAAAAAGGATACTTACTGAAGAATATCAAAGTCCCAACCATCACACCCAGCAGGACAAGACCAGCCACAACACAGCCGACGATGAGCCCCAGGTTGGATTCTGGAACTGAATTGGGAGAAAGAGCAGATAATTGAAGGAGAACTCCAAACAATAATCTCAATTAGTGGAGAGACTTAATGCAGCCAAAGGACTGGGAATTCCTCAAATTAAAAATTTTGAGGGGCTCCTCTTTATGTCCCTCTAATGGTAGCATGAAGACACCTTGCTAACCATGGTTTCAATAAATCCCTGGTTATAAATTAATGTTTGCAATAGTGGTGAATATCTGTGAATTATGTATATAAAAACATTTCTTTCTTAGAGCAGCAATTTGTTAAATATATATGTATGTGTGTTTGTAATTGATTTTTTACAATAACTATCTTTGTTGCTTAGTAAACCAGGGCTTTTCAACCAGTGTACGGGTACCACCTGTGGTACATTGGCACCTGGCAGGTGGTACACGACCATCCTAGAAAAGTGGTAGTGAGGGAGGGGGAATGAGAGTGCCGCCGAGCGGGCAGGCAGGTGCCTTGCTTGGCTGTGGCTTGGGGGGCACTTTTTTCACTGCCATTGTAACTTCAAACAGTCCCTAAGCGAACTGTTGTAAGTTGAGGACTACCTGTACATCACTTTTTTCCTTTTTTTTTTTGGTCAAGTTTTTGACACCTTGCTAGGCGACTGGTGGTACTCAGATATTGCCATATCCTAAAAGTGGTATAATCAGTGAAAAGGTTGAAAAGCCCTGTAGTGAACAACATGTTGTCTGGGTTCACATATTTAACAATGATTAATAGTAATTAATTTCTATAATTCCATAGTTAACATGTTAGATAGTAATACACTTCCTTGAGATACATACAAAATTAGATATAGTCATGTTTATACAAATAACAATAATATCAGTATATAGCATCTTTTCTAACCAGCTTATCGTATTTGCAATGGTCTTCTTATTGAATCAATGCAGAACCTGTTTTTCAATCTCTTATTTAAATTTAGTTTCCTATCAGTATTCAAAATATTCTTGTCAATTATGATTTTCTCAAAGTTAGTTACATTTAAGTGTCCAAACATTTCACTCACATAAGCCATCCCAGTATTTTTACATTTCCCATATCATAAAAAAGTGCTATTCTAATTATAAATCACATCCCTCTTACTATAAAATCCATTTATATCCAAAGGTTATTTATTCTTTTAATCATATTCAAATAAATGTCAGTGTATTCAAATCACCAAGGAATTTTTCCTGTATTTTTGCGGACCTTGTTTGGAGTGGGAGAGACAATTTAGGTGGAGTGGTTTTGAGGGGGAATTTTGCCCATTTATATTCATTAAACAACTCCTACTTTCCTTCTCCCTCCTCTTTTCATTTTTGTCTTCCAGACTGTAGAGATTCTCCTGAAAACTCTATAATCCATTTTATCAGATCTTCTTTCTTGTCCTCAAATATATTTTGAAGTCCTGAAAGATAAGGTGCCTTTTCCATTTCCGGTATTGTAACAAAATCTTGCAGATTTTTCTTTGCTTGTACCAGACTATAAGTCCCTTTGTTTGTAGCCTCCATCTTTGGTTTATAGTCTGTTTTCTGACATGTTTGTTCATTCTTTGTCCTCATTTTCTGGGAGTTTTTAAATTGTAAGCTTAAATTAGAAATTTGCTCATTTATGTTATCTAAATTTTTTTTAATCTCATCATGGTTTCTTCTTGTGTCTTCTTTATGTGAAAGAATTGTCTTTTGAATTAATTGCAGCATAGCATGCATTTCCTCCTGGAAGGTGTTTACCTTGTCTTGAGGTGTCACTCCTGCAGATCCCTGATATACCAGGCTGGGGCTTCAGATAAGAATATTGGGTGTAGTTTCCTACCACTTTTAGTTAGATATGCAACATCCATTTTATCTTACATTTAAAAGCAATATTTTAAATCTTTGCAGCATCCCCATGGTCATGTGATCAAAATTTAGATGCTTTGCAACTGGTTCATACTTATGATGGTTGCTGTGTCCTGGGATTATGTGATTACCTTATGCAATCTTCTGACAGGCAATATCTATGGGGAAGCCAGATTCACTTCATAACTGAGTTATTAATTTAACAACTTCAGTGATTCACTTAACCCACTGTGGCAAGAAATTTTATAACGGGTCTTCTGCTCAGGGGTCCAGCAATTATCAACCAGCCAAAATTTGCAGTTCAAAATATTCAACCACCTAAGAATAGTCCAAAAGTCTCTCCCCTACAAAAGTAGCTAAAAGTCAAGGTTTTTCTTTCTCTGCAAATAGTTCTTAAGCTTAAAAATCAAAGCTCAGTTGATGTTTATAATCCAGGAAGGTCAGCAGTTTTTATAACAATTGTGGTTGTCACTCTGTGGTAGATAGTCCAATGTATTTTCCTCTGTTCCCAGCTGTTCTCTATCAAACTAAGAGTCACTGGGCATCAAAGGAACAAGTTGTTATCTGTTTCTGGGTGTCTTGCCAGTTTCTCAGTGAAGGCAATTGTAGTGCTATATAGATGTCATTAAGTATTAATTTTCCAACTTTGAAAACAGAAAATTATTTTCTTGTAATTTCATCGCAATACTCTTTCAAAGAGAAAATCTTAATAATTTCAGTTTTTAGGTTTTTCCACACTATATCTTTATATTAGTTCCATTTCAATATATTTCTGGCCCCCATAAAAATTAAAATGCCGCTTCCATCTATGGAAGAGTGGGGCTACAATCCCTTTCCTTCTCACTTTTGGAGGTTTTTTTTTTTTTGCTTCTTGGGGGTCTTTTCCAGGCAACCCAGTTGTAAAATAGAAAAGATTGATATTCTCACCCAATTCCAAACACGTTGTTCACAATCTGTTCTAGTTGATGCTTTTTTGCTTTGGTTGTTGGTAGCTTGGGCTAGTCACAGAAGTGCAGGTAGCTTTTCTCCTGCCAGTTTGGAGGGCTTTCCCCAGATCAGCTGGATCAACCGCTGTCTTTCTGTGATTGATGGAGGTCCCCTCCTTCTTCATCGCCCCTCTGGGGCAACTTTAGACCCATTTAGAGTCCCCTAGCAGGACAAAACCAGCTGTGGGGTACGGAGCCCCACAATCCTTCAGCCGTGTCACTATGATGCAAACCTCCCTCAGCAGCAATTTGTTCTTTACAGGAGGAAAACCATTTTAGTCTCTGATGGCAAAAAATCAGAGTGGTAGCCCAAAGAAAATCTCTTTTGGGTGCTCAGCATAACTGCTGCTCCTTTGCTGGAGGCAGGAAACAAAGGAGGGACAGAGGGTAAGAGAGGATCTAAGGGCATTTCATCAGGATTGTCAACTGTTGTGATGGGATTTGTTGCTTCCTTTAAATCACCTAAACCCAATTCTATGGACTATTCCCTGCAGGTGCACCAACAAACTACATGAGAAAAACCAATCAATTAGAATTCAACTTCACATTTATATACAACTGGGGTCAGATTTCTTTCCCACAATCATCAAGTCTGAAAGAGACCCCCGCCTTTCGCTCCCTGCAGCCTCTCACCCTTCAGGGCCATGTCCAGAGGTTCCTGCAGGCCATCATGCTCCACGTGGCACTGATAGCGGCCCCTCTCTTTGGGATCGATCTGGATGCTGAGCCAATAGTGGTAGGTCCCATCTGCGTTGGGGGCTACCGACCCTTGGAGGGCGTCCTGCAGCCAGACCTCCCCGTCCCTCATCCAGGAGGCATCGATCTCTTTGGGGTAGAAGCCGTAGACCCGACAGATGTGTGTTTCCATCCCAACTTCAGCCTCCATCCTTCTGGTCACCGTTACCACTGGGGGCTCTGCAGAAACGACATCATCAGAATTAACTCTGAGCCCCTCCAGAGCCCGGAAGGTGGATGAAAAATTTGAAGGGGCAGAAAACTCTCCCACTACTTGTTTTAACTCAGGGATTTAACACACTATAACTACAGCATCTCCAAGAGTTTGGGGAAATCTGGAAAATGTTCAACTACAAGGACTCCTGATTCTGAGTCCTTCCCAGTGACTCAGTCTGAAGAACCTCTGGCAGCAAATTGAGAGTCCAAGGAAATTCTACCGTGACTGCTTTGAACTCTGACTGATCTTGGGCTACTTACTTTAGGGGAGAGAAATTAGACTTTAGAGTTCCCTTTCAAAAAAAGTTTCTCCCTACTTTGGGGTTCTCTTCTGCTCCCTCAAATCTTTGACTGCTCTAGGCCTCTTTCCAAGGGACACAACTACAATTTCAAGAGGAGGAGAGTGAGAATCAAAGCAAGCGGCTCAGGCAGTTTGCAATTCATGGCAGGGCACCAGATTATTTGGGGGACCACTTCTCCCCGATTTATCTACTCAGCCTACTAGATTCCAGAGAGGCAGCATGTAATGACTTCTGTCGCTTCTATTTTTGGTAGGCTGAATGGAGTGTGCCTTTACTCCTATGACAACTCCATTGTGGAATAGCACTTAGACTTCTCGGTGCTTTACAGCCTTCTCTAAGCCCTAAGCCAGTGATGGCGAACATTTTAGAGACCGAGTGCCCAAAATGCAACCCAAACCCACTTATTTATCACCGGGTGTCAGGTGGGCATGGCCCACTGGGTGGGCGTGGCTGTGGCAGTCATTGCAGATTGGGTGGGTGTGGCCAAGCTGGGTGTGGTCACATCAATGTTGCTCATGGGGAGGGATACCTGTGGGGTGGGCAGGGTTGGGGGAGATCCAGGGTGTCTCTGGCAGGTGGGGCAGGAGGCAGGAGGCTCATCCTGTGGGGTGAGGCGAGGCAGGGTGGGGGTGCCATTGCTATGGGTCAAGGCAAGGGCCAGGGCAGCTGTTGCCTGATAACATCGCCCCCTGCACACAGGCCAGCGAGCGCATGGGGGCTGACGGTTTTCGTCAGCAGCCACAGCCCTCCAGCCCCTTGAGTGGCACACTCTGGGGCTCAACAGCCTGCCACCAGCAGTTCAAAGAAGCCGCCTCTGAGCTGGATGGCCGACCAACAGCTGAGCAGGCGATGCAGTGGGTTGTGCCTGGGAAAATGGGAGCATGCAAGACCAGGAGGGTCAGGACAGAGGGGAGGGAAACCAGCCATGCCGGGATGCACCCGGCCATGTGGGACCTCAGCGAGTTAGCAGACGGCTGGTTGAAGAGGGACAGTTGCCATCTCCAAGGCATGGCACGCGTGACCACAGACAGGGCTCTGGCACGCGTGCCATAGGTTCGCCACCACTGCCCTAAGCCCTCTCTCAGCATATTGCCTCCAACTACCTGGTTCCTCATTTTACCAACCTCGGAAGGATGGAAGGCTGAATCGACCTTGAACCAGTCAAGATCGAAGGAATTGAACTCCTGGCAGTGTGAGCAGAATTAGCCTGCAATACTGCATTCTAACCACGGTGCCACCACAGTACCAATCTTTTCTCCCCTGAAGTGAGGTTAGCCTTATCACTGTTGAACCTCTGGAGGTTCTTTGGTTATGTGGAGACCCCAATTCCACATGGGATAACTCAACACAAGAAGTGGTATCCGCCACTATTTCTTTGACACGATTTCCATTGATAAAAATGAAAACAAAGTCCAAGAAACAGTGGCAAATAACATTATTCACATTGAATTATCCCACATGGGATTGTCCTGTAGCAAGTTGTCCCACGGTGAGTTGGCTGCGATGAGATGGCCATGGTGAAATGGCCACTGTGAGTTGGCTGCAGAGAGTTGTCACAGACCCTTAGGCTGATCATCTTCCTGTAAATCTTGTTTATCTTCCATGTCCGAGCTGGTCAGGACAAAATAACCTTCGGCTACTAGTGTGGTTTCACTGAATAGTGAATGATCAAGGAAATGGAGCGCCTCCCTTATGAAACCAGATTGCAACGCCTTGGTCTCTTCAGCCTTGAAAGACGGCGTTTAAGGGGTGACTTGATCAAAGTGTATAAAATCATGCATGGGATAGAAAAGGTGGATAGAGAAAAAGTCTTTTCTCTATCACACAATACCAGGACAAGGGGGCACTCCCTAAAGCTCATAGGTAAGAAAGTGAGGACAAATAAAGGGAAATATTTCTTCACCCAGAGGGTCGTTGGTTTATGGAATTCACTTCCAGAAGAGGTCGTGACAGCTGTCAGCCTTGACAGCTTCAAGGCAGGGCTAGATAGATTCATGGATGTCAAGTGTATTGGTGGTTATTAAAACGAATGTCCATGTGCCGCCTCTATGTTGGTTGAGGCAGGCAGGATTCCCTTGAGTACCATTTGTTGGGGGCCAAGGGAAAGGGAGGGTTTTGCCTTCTCTTTCTGCTCAAGATCCCCATGTACATTTGGTGGGCCACTGTGTGACACAGAATGCTGGACTCGATGGGCTTTGGCCTGATTCAGCATGGCTCTTCTTATGTTCTTATGTAGTCCTGTTGTCTCCTTGTGGGCAGTGAACAGGACACTTCCAAGTACTTTTGCTGTCTGATCCACACAGAGACCCGCCAGGCAGAGGCTGCATTTCCAGGTCCATTGAATAGCGGTCAGCATCCAACTCTAGATAAGGGACCCAAAGAGGCCAAACCTGTCCAAGATATTTGGTCATAAAGGGGGAAAGTCCAGCCTGGACACAGATGCTCACGTGTTCTCAGCAGCACCTCCTTCCCGTATGACAGGCACTTCTCTAGAAACTCAATGCAGATCTCTCTATCGCCAGGATGCAGGATGTGGGTGTCTCTCAACTCCCGATCATAAGCTATCTGAATAAAACCTTCTTTGCTCCCATCTCCCTGGAGATCACAGCTTGCAATCCCCTGTATGATGTGAACGCCTGAAAGGGGGACAAGATAATGGTTTGAGGCATCCTCAGGAGAGACAGATATCTCCATTCTTGCAGGGACCTTGACTCAGGAGGGAGCCAACAAGAAAAGGGATGAATAACAACTGGAAAATGAAAGAAATACATTTCCCCCCATGAAGCTACTGGAGAGACATTGAACCTCCCCATTCACCGTGCCCCCAAATCGCACTTTGAAAGTCTCCAGACATCCCCCTCCCCATTTTCCTCCATCTTCTCCCTCCTCCAAAGTCTCCTTCTGGGCAAAACGAGAAGCAGCACCATCTGTGTCTCGGATTCACAGAGTCACAAATCCGCTTTCTGGAGGCTCAGTGCAAAGACAAATGGCCAGAAGTGGGGAGAGGGCAGAGGGGCCCCCCACCACCCAAGTCAAACTCACAAGAGAGGCTCCTCACAAGCAAGCCTATTTGCTTGCAACCCTCCCCTAAATAAGATTCTTTGAAAGTGAGTCTTTGATCCTAGGGATAGCAAAGGGGGAGGGGAGAAATTCCGTTTGAAAGGAGCCCCACCAAGAGAGCAGGAGTTCACTCTGATTTGAAGCCACAGCAGCTGTGGCTGCTCAGGAAGGGGTCCAATTGGGGGGCTTCCTTCTTTTCTGTCTCTCCCCCCCCCAAGGAATGGATGCATGGAGTGGATCTGTGCCCCTTCAAGAGCCCCCACTCCACCCCGGTCTTACTTAGCCTCCTTGACCTCTTCTTCCAACCGGAGACCAAGAAGCACCTGCTTGAGCTGGTGGTTGGAATCATAATCACAATTATAATCATAAACATAAAAATTGGAAGGGACCTTGGAGGTCATCTAGTCAACCCCCCTGCTCAGGGAGGAAACCCTATACCATGTCAGACAAATGGCTGTCCAGTCTCTTCTTAAAAACTTCCAGTGTTGGAGCATTCACCGCTTCTGGAGGCAGGTTGTTCCACTGGTTAATTGTTCTAACTGTCAGGAAGTTTCTCCTTAGTTCTAGGTTGCTCCTCTCTTTGGTTAGTTTCCATCCTTTTTTGTCCTGCCCTCCGAATAGATTAACTCCCTCTTCTTCCTGGCAGCCCCTGAGATATTGGAACACTGCTATCGTGTCACCCCTCATCCTTCTCTTCATTAAACTGGACATACCCAAGTCCATCAAACATTCTTTATATGGTTTAGCCTCCAGACCCCTGATCATCTTTGTTGGTCTTCTCTGTACTCTTTCTAGAGTCTCAACATTTTTTTTATGTCGTGGTGACCAAAACTGGATGCAGTATTCCAAGTGTAGCCTTCCCAAGGTATTGTAAAGTGATATTAATACTTCACATGATCTTGATTCTATCCCTCTGTTAATGCAGCTTAGCACTGTGTTGCCTTTTTTGGCAGCTGCAGCACACTGCTGGCTCACATTTAAGTGATTGTCCACTAGGACTCCAAGATCCTTCTCACAGTTACTACTATTGAGCGAGATACCAGCTATATTGTACCTGTGCATTTGGGGTTTTTTTGTCTAAATGTAGAACCTTATTTTTTCAGCATTGAATTTCATGTTGTTAGATAGCGCCCAAGTCTGTCAAGGTCTTTCTGTATCTTAAGTCTATCTTCTGGAGTGTTGGCTATTCCTGCCAGCTTGGTGACGTCTGCAAATTTGATGATTTCCCCATCTATCCCCTCATCCAAATCGTTGATATAGATATTGAAGAGCACTGGGCCCAGAACAGAGCTCTGGGGCACCCCACAACACACTTCCCTCCATGTAGATGCGGTTCCATTGAGGACCACACGCTGCGTACAGCTGGTCAGCCAGCTACGGATCCATCTGGTGGTGATGCTGTCTAACCCACATTTTTCTATCTTATCAAATAGTAGGTTGTGATCTACTTTATCAGATGCCTTACTGAAGTCCAAGTAAATTATATCCACAGCATTCCTCTGGTCCACTAATTTTGTCACCTGGTTAAAGAATGCGATGAGATTTGTCTGGCATGATCTGTTTTTGACTAAACCCATGTTGGAGTAGAAGACCTCCAAGGTCCCTTCAGCTCTTCCTCACTTCCAGAAGAGGTCGTGACAGCTGTCAGCCTTGATAGCTTCAAGGCAGGGTTAGACAGATTCATGGATGCCAAGTGTATCGGTGGTTATTAAAACAGATGTCCATGTGCCACCTCTATGTTGGTTGAGGCAGGCAGGATTCCCTTGAGTACCATTTGTTGTGGGTCAAGGGAAAGGGGGGGTTTTGCCTTCTCTTTCTGCTCAAGATCCCCATGTACAATTGGTGGGCCACTGTGTGTCACAGAATGCTGGACTCGATGGGCTTTGGCCTGATTCAGCATGGCTCTTCTTATGTTCTTATGTTCTCTGTTCTGATCAATTGATTACTTGCTCCTCAAATAAGGGGGGGTGACAGAAATGCTTCTCCTTGGATAGAATGAGTCTGGTGGGGATCTGGTGTCCCCAGGGGGATCAAGGTGAATTTGATCCCTCATTTGTCTGGTGTAGAAATAGTCAGAAGGACCTTCCACCAGGAGCCTCTTAGGAACCACTGGGGGGGGGAAGCGTGTCACTTCCTTCTTCCCTCACAGCAGGAGTTCCTCCAATGGCAAACTGGGAACAGCCAATGGTGGGAGCCTAAACATCCCATTCCGTCCACCAAGGCCAAGCTCAGTCTGTTTCTTCCTCTTTAGCACACTCCTGTGCTATACTGCTTTTTTTTTAAAAAAAAAACCCTTTAACATATATTTATTTGTTTGTTTGTTTGTTTATTGCATTTATGATTACCCATCCACCTTTAATAATGATAAATCTATGGGACTGGTTTGGATAAAACTCAGCAGCACTTTTTCATGCGGCTGCTGATAAAAACAGGATCGCCAACATCCGATAACGGATATGGAAGAAGAAGAAGAAGAAGAAGAAGAAGAAGAAGAAGAAGAAGAAGAAGAAGAAGAAGAAGAAGAAGAAGAAGAAGAAGAAGAAGAAGAAGAGGAAGAGGAAGAGGAAGAGGAAGAGGAAGAGGAAGAGGAAGAGGAAGAGGAAGAGGAAGAAGAAGAAGAAGAAGAGGAGGAAGAGGAAGAGGAAGAGGAAGAGGAAGAAGAAGAAGAGGAAGAGGAAGAGGAAGAGGAAGAAGAAGAAGAAGAGGAAGAAGAAGAAGAAGAGGAAGAGGAAGAGGAAGAGGAAGAGGAAGAAGAGGAAGAAGAAGAAGAAGAAGAAGAAGAAGAGGAAGAGGAAGAGGAAGAGGAAGAGGAAGAGGAAGAAGAAGAAGAAGAAGAAGAAGAGGAAGAGGAAGAGGAAGAGGAAGAGGAAGAAGAAGAAGAAGAGGAAGAGGAAGAGGAAGAGGAAGAGGAAGAGGAAGAAGAAGAAGAAGAAGAAGAAGAAGAAGAAGAAGAAGAAGAAGAAGAAGAAGAAGAAGAAGAAGAAAGCAATAAACATATTTTCAAAATAGCTTTTTTTAAAAGTTAGGAAACAGCCTTTAACCTGGAAGGGACCCACTTCCTTCCCCTCTCCTGCTATTGGTGGGGAATATGGGGCAGGAGGAGCCACCCGACCCATCGGTTACCTTTTCTCTGATTGTAGGGAGTCCTCCGATTCTCCAGGTAATCTCTGATATTATCATCGATACTACGAGTTATATCGGTCAGAGCCTGCCAGTATTGGGGAATATCGTTCCTCATCTCCTCCATCCAGGAGACTCGAGACTGAATCTTCCTGCTGTCGCTGTCGTAGTGAGCAAAGATCTGACCATCCATATACCCCAGAATAACTATCTGGGGCAGTTCCTGACTGGGCTCCAAGATGCCGAAGTTGGCAATCTTGACGGAATGTGAAGAGGCGCCTGAAAAAGGACCCAGAGGGGCAGAGTTAGGGGGCTTTGGCTGGGGGACTCTGATGCTATGGGACACAGCAGGCCCCATTATTAGATCTGGAAGGAAGAGAAAGAGACGCGGGGGAGGAAGGAGAAAGGGGGAAATGAAGGAATAGATGATGGAAGAGGAAGAGGAGGCAGAGGGTGGAAAAAGGGAGGGAGGGAGAAGCAGAAAAGCAGCTTCTGAAGGGGTTGGAGGGAGAAGTTGAGAGAGAAAGGGAAGAGAAAGCAGGATCAAAGGGAGGATAGGAATGCCAAAATCTACCTGCCCCCCTCAATTGTGCCCTTCTGTCTTCCAGCAAGGCCTCATACAGACTGCCCTGAGGAGGCTGCAGTCAGGGAGAAGAGGGGTTCCACCCGCAGAATAGCAAGCAATAGCAATAGCACAGACTTATATACCCATTCATAGTGTGTTACAGCCCTCTCTGAGCAGTTTACAACACAAGCACATTGCCCCCTAACAATCTGGGCCCTCATTTTACCAACCTTGGAAGGACAGAAGCCTGAGTCAACCTTGAGCCTGGTGAGATGATAATAGTTAATAGTAGTCCAAGTAAATTATATCCACAGCATTCCTCTGGTCCACTAATTTTGTCACCTGGTCAAAGAATGCAATAAGATTTGTCTGGCATGATCTGTTTTTGACAAACCCATGTTAGCTTTTGGTAATGACTTTGTTTGACGAATTGAAGGCAGCTGGCAATCAGCAGAAGTAGCCTGCAGTGCTGCATTCTAACCACTGTACCACCAGAAGATCAAAAGCCACAAGAAATCCCACCTGGTCACCCAGTTTCATGAGGGGAAAAAATAAAATGAAATCCTCGCCTCACGGGGGGGGGGCAATGTGGGTTGTTAATAAATAAAGATTTGAGGAGAGATTTTGTAAAACAGGGGAGGGAGAGGGGGAAGGAGGCACACAAGTGAAAGCAGAGGCCATGGGACCCTTTGGAGAAACTCAAACCCCTTGCTGGGGTGATGTGGCCAGTGAAAGGGAGAGTTCAGGCATCTGATCAGGAATGGGCTTTGAACCCAGGACTCCGTGGGGCTCACCCTCATTCCACAGAAAATCTCACTGCTGATTATAGGATTGTCTATGCTGATTATAGTGTCTCCTGCTTTGACTTCCGGTTTGCTCAGGCAGTCACCATGGACATTTGGGAGGCAAACTCCGTCTTCCACATTCAGTTTTGCTTTGCTGGGGGACCCTGGAAAGGGTCGAAAGTTGCCCTATAGGGGCGACCAGCAAGGAGGAAATCCCTGTGATCACAGAAAGGCAGCAGCTCTTCCGTTTGATCCGGGGCAGCCCTCCAAACTGACGGACAAAAGACCGGCCATAGAAATATGGCTCGTCACTAGGCTGCAGACAGCCGAAGTCACACTTACCATTGAGGCAACTTTAAAGCAGCACGGAAGAGACTGGGTGAGATCTACCTCTCTTAAATCCTAACTACCTTTGTTTCCTGCATAAGCTGCTTAAGTACTTTCCCCCCTGTAGACAGAGAAAGGAGATTTTACCCCTCCCTCTAAAAACAGTGGCGACTGACTATCCAGGGGAGCTTAAAAACATTGCAAGAATAATTTGATCCTAATTGGAATTTTACTTCTTAAAGTTTGTGGACTAAAAGACTTTCTATTCTTACTGAAGATCTGGGGTTTTACTTATAAAAAAATAAGTAGAATGAAAGGAATTTAAAAACTGTGGAAAATTTTAAATATAGGGGCTCCATCTTGTGGCTAAACCTGATATTACAATTTGTTATTATTTACAATCTGTTATTGTTTAAAAGAGAATTGGCTGAGACACTTATCCGCTGTGAAGCCCAGCTGTGTTCCATACTCACTGAAAAAAAAATATTTTTTTAATTTTGTTTCAACACTCTGTGAATTGCAAAGCTTTTAATCTAATACATTACTAAGAGAATATGGAGGAAGATCTGGAACAAATTTTGTCTATGCTGAAAGCAATTTACCAAACTATTCTTACACCTATTGATGAAATAAGAGGTTGCAGAAAAGAATGGGGTGTCAGCCCAGATATATGAACTCAAAATTTGATTACAACTGAAAAATCAACTACACAGAATATAGCAAAAAAAAAAATGGACCAATTAAATACTGTGACAGAGGATTCAACTGATCAACAAATACAGTCAATGGAAAACCCAGAAAAGGAACTGACAAATCAGAAGAAATCTGAGGACCAAGAAGAACAATAGACGAAAAAGAAGATAAACAGTTTAAGACAACTACATCAAGATGGAAAAATAGAGAGACAATTTGCTAGTTCTCTCAAAAAAAATGGTGATCGGATGTTTTTTTTTCTATGTCAAACAATATATATCAGTGATGGCAAATCTTTTAGAGATCGAGTGCCCAAAAAGCACCCCGCCTCTCCACCCACCCCCGATCTGTACCCCGCCCACCCGCAGGGCCACCCACTGCCTTCATGGCCCGCCACAGCAGATCACCCAGGCAGCCTAGCAGTGTCATGGCAGTCACGCCCTCTGCCTGCGTGCCGCAGCATCATCTGCGTGTGACAGGGTGCGAGGGCGGAGTCTTGTCCCCGCTGCCTGGCTACCATGTCCTTGACTGCACTGCTCTGCACGTACCACACTCAGGGGTGACTCTCCTGGGCACCTGCTGGTGAGGAGGGGGGCCGGGGGGAGGCAGGGCTGGGGCAATGGCACACATACCCACAGAGAGGGCTCTGAGTGCCACCTCTGGCACACGTGCCATAGGTTTGCCACCACTGATATATAGGGAGGGAGATCTATTTGATGACTCAAAAACATGGACATGGAAGATGATTTGGCAAAGAAAGAAAGCTAGAACACAACTGAAGACAATTGGGGTTTTGACTTACTAGTGAGAATTAAAACAGAATATTCTCAAACAGGTAAGATGTATACTTTGAATATTAGAAATTGTTATGAGTTGAGTTAAAGGATACTTTGGTCATTTAAGATTTTGAAATATAAACATTAATAGTTAAATTTTGAATTTTGAATTTTGAATATAGGTAATTAAAATATATCTAAACTAAAAACGTATTGATGAATGTAACAAATATGTTTTTTATTTAGTGGTAATAATAAAAATTATTAGCTTAAATATGAGACAGTAGACATGGAGAGAAAAAAGAGGAAGTGTTATATGTTGAAATAAGAGAAATTTTGGTTATTAAATTTAGATATTTGGAAATTATTAGAAAATAAGAATATTATGTTGTATTATTAACCAGTTGATGTAAGATCTTGGGATGAATTGTGATAAAGGGAATTGGGGTTATTTAAAATTTGGAAACTATAAATATTAAACATTAAATTTAAATATTAATGGGAAGTTAAAAATTGGGAAAATCTTACCAGGACATTGATTGTCTAAAAGATTGAATGTTAAAATGATTAAGATATGTATAAACTAAAATTATTGATAAATGTTAAAAAGTTATTTGTATTAAATCGATATAATAAGAATTGCATTAATTTAAATGTGAGACAGTAAATACCAAGGGGAAAAGAGAGGAAATAGTTAATGTACTAGTTTGTGATCTGTACTAAAGAAATTTGTATGTTATTGAATTATGAACCAATCCAGCCGCCAAGTTGCTTTTCAAATATTTAAATGTAAAACTGGAAAATCAATAAAAATTTGTTATAATCCTTTAAGGTCTAACACCTTAAAGCCACAGGACATGAAATTGACTTTAAAAAGACCAGAACTATCGCCCAAACTGAACACTTTAATAATAGAATAATCAGAGAAGCCATAGAGATAGAAAAAGGCCCACACAGCATGAATAAACGAGATGATACCTCCCGCCTACC
>JARGCV010000172.1:15830000-16207500 GCA_034064705.1 Bothrops alternatus | reverse complement strand
CTGCTACGGTATCATGTCGCCCCTCGTCCTTCTATTCATTAAACTAGACATACCCAATTCCAGCAGCCGTTCCTTATATGCTTTAGCCTCCAATCCCCTAATCATCTTTGTTGCTCTTCTCTGCACTCTTTCTAGACTCTCAACATTTTTTTTTATGATGATGATGATGATGCTTTTACATTCCTGCGGGGAGTAAAGTGTGAGGAAGAGCCAGTGGCTTTTTTTTTTCAGAGCTTGAACCATCTTCTGCTGTGGTCAGCCTCCCCCTGAGCATGTACAGAGTGAGAATAAGGCCGTGCCTGTGGGGAAGAGGAGGGACCTTCTGCCTCCCTTTCGTGGCCCTGTATTTCTTCCGACGAAGAAGGCTGAGAACATTAAGGGGACCTTCCAATCTGTGGAAATTCATAGAATCATAGAATCGTAGAGTTGGAGGGGACCTCCCGGGTCATCGAGTCCAACCCCCTGCTCGAGGCAGGATTCCCTAAACCATCCAGACAGATGGTCGTCCAGTCTCTGCTTGAAGACCTCCATCGAAGGGGAGCATACTGTTAGAAATTTTTTTCTAACCTCCAATCTGAATCTTTACCCCCTGCAGTTTCATCCCATTGTTCCTAGTCCTTCCTTGGGCAAGTGAGAACAGGGCTGATCCCTCTGCACTGTGACAGCCCTTCAGGTATTTGTAGACAGCTATCATGTCTCCTCTCAGTCTTCTTTTCTGTAGACTAAACATTCCTAATTCCTTTAACCGTTCCTCATAGAGTGAGCCTCACCTTCAGATCCTCTCTTTTCTGTCTGCCGTCACAGCAGGTGTAAAGCTGGTGGACAGAATGCTTCTTAGCGGTAGAAAGGCTTTTCCCAGCCGGAAATATTGCAACAGCTACTGCTCTTCTCAGAATTGCTCCGAAGCCTGGAAAGTGCCCTTTAAAAAAAACAAAAAACCTTCAAAGCATTGCTTCTGCTGTCATTCTGACTTTTCCCAGACTTTCTGCCCTCCAGAACATCCTATTTATTTATTTATTTACTTACTTACTTACTTACTTACTTACTTATTCGTTCGTTCGTTCGTTTGTTCGTTCGTTCATTCATTCATTCATTTATTTTTTATTTATTTATTTATTTATTTATTTATTCAACCCCAGGCCTGCGGACAAAGATAGGTCTTAAGATTCCTCCGGAAGGCCGGGAGAGTGGGGGAAGCGCGGACTTCAGGAGGCAGTTGGTTCCAGAGGGTGGGCGCCACAACAGAGAAGGCCCTCCCACTAGGACCCGCCAAACGACATTGTTTCACTGACGGGACCCGGAGGAGGCCGACCCTGTGCACTCTCACCGGTCGTAGGGAAGTATGTGGCAGAAGACGGTCCCGTAAGTATCCTGGTAAGTATCCAACCAGAAAACTAGCAAACACAATCTTTCTAAAAGATAGTTTCCCCCCCCCCCGCCCGCCAGGGCTTTTACCATTGAGGAGAATCACATTCACTAGCACTGTAGCACAAAAGCAAGCGAATATAATACCTCTGAAAGGTAGAAAGGCTAGTACACAGAGAGGGGAGGGGACCCAGTGGGTTGGGCAAGAGAAAGAATGTTTTTGGGATCAGAGCTTCTTTTCTTCAGCCCAGTGGACCAGTTGTCTTCTGTGCAGAGAGGAGACGGGAAGGCCTGTGATGGGCTGAAAATGGAAGCTCAGAAATTCACAGGGGTGAGCTGCCTTGCCCTCTTTCGACAGTCAGCTCTTTCGGTCTATCAACTTAAAAAAAATGTGCAGTTGCTCAGTGACCACAACCAGGAGAGATCGGGATAGCGGTCATTGAGCGAGGCAGCCACAGAAGTGCCCCTGTTAGTGATCACAATGACTTATGACCCAAATTTAGGGCACCCTAGTAGTCATAAGCTGAGGACTACTTGTAGAAATCCAGCCTGTTGAAAAGTCATCAGATTTGTGTAAAGTTTGCACTAGGCCAGGGGCAGGCCACCTTGGCTCTTTTATGACTCGTGGACTTCAACTCCCAGAATTCCTGAGTCAGCATGGCTCAGCTTGGAAACCTCTCCCTTTCCCCTCAGCATGGCTGGCTCAGGAATTCTGGGAGTTGAAGTCCACGAGTTATAAAGCGGCCTAAGCCTAGGCCAGAGGTAGGCAACCTCGGCTCTTTTATGACTCGTGGACTTCATCTCCCACAATTCCTGAGCCAGCCATGCTGAGGGGAAAGGGAGAGGCTTCCAAGCTGAGCCATGCTGGCTCAGGAATTGTGGGAGATGAAGTCCACGAGTCATAAAAGAGCCGAGGTTGCCTACCTCTGGCCTAGGCTTAGGCCGCTTTATAACTCGTGGACTTCAACTCCCAGAATTCCTGAGCCAGCATGGCTCAGCTTGGAAACCTCTCCCTTTCCCCTCAGCATGGCTGGCTCAGGAATTCTGGGAGTTAAAGTCCACGAGTCATAAAAGAACCGAGATTGCCTACCCGTGGACTAGGCCTACCAGTTTCTGATAATCTACTCCTGTCAGGCTTAATAGACTAGGCCAGGGGTAGGCAACCTTGGCTCTTTTATGACTCGTGGCCTTCAACTCCCAGAATTCCTGAGCCAGCATGGCTCAGCTTGGAAACCTCTCCCTTTCCCTCAGCGTGGCTGGCTCAGGAATTCTGGGAGTTGAAGTCCACCAGTCATGAAGGGGCCATAGTGAGAAATTTGTTGAATTTTGCCCCATTTCACAACTTTTCTTGCCGCATTTGTTAAGTCAATCACTGCAGTTTTTAAATATTAGCACGGCTGTTCGGCGAGTCTGGTTCTCCCATAGACTTTGCTTGTTGAAGGTTACAAAAGGGGATCACATGACCCGGGGGCACTGCAACCATCATAAATGTGAATCCATTGTGCAAGCATCTGAATGTCAGTCACGTGACCATGGGGATGCTGCAACAGTGAAAAATGGTCCTTTCACTTTTTTCAGTGCCATTGTAACTTTGAACGGTCAGTAAGTGAACCGTTGTAAGTTGAGGACTACCTGTACTTGCAACAGGAGGCCATGTCCCTCCCAAAAGTTTAGCAAGGTTGTCTTATGAGAGTTGCAGTCGTCATCGCTTGGTGCCAAATCTGGCCATGGGGGGGTGATCAAAAACATCCCAATGTAACTGCTTGAAAGGTTCTCGGGTGCGTCTAGCATTGTGCGGGCAAGCATTATTGTGAACCAACACCACACTGCAAGTGGTGCCATAGAAAATCCCGCCAAATGTGAAGACACCAAAGGAGTATGGCTAGTGAAGTTCATAGAGCGTAGTGCGGCTAGTGAAGTTCATGGAGTGTAGTGCGACTAGTGAAGTTCATGGAGCGTAGTGCGGCTATTGAAGTTCATGGAGTGTAGTGCGACTAGTGAAGTTCATGGAGTGTAGTGCGACTAGTGAAGTTCATGGAGTGTAGTGCAACCTAGTGAAGTTCATGGAGTGTAGTGCGACTAGTGAAGTTCATGGAGTGTAGTGCGACTAGTGAAGTTCATGGAGTGTAGTGCGACTAGTTGAAGTTCATGGAGCGTAGTGCAACTAGTGAAGTTCATGGAGTGTAGTGCGACTAGTGAAGTTCATGGAGCGTAGTGCGGCTATTGAAGTTCATGGAGTGTAGTGCAACTAGTGAAGTTCATGGAGCGTAGTGCGGCTATTGAAGTTCATGGAGCGTAGTGCGGCTAGTGAAGTTCATGGAGCGTAGTGCGGCTATTGAAGTTCATGGAGTGTAGTGCAACTAGTGAAGTTCATGGAGCGTAGTGCAACTAGTGAAGTTCATGGAGTGTAGTGCGACTAGTGACGTTCATGGAGCATAGTGCGGCTATTGAAGTTCATGGAGTGTAGTGCAACTAGTGAAGTTCATGGAGCGTAGTGCAACTAGTGAAGTTCATGGAGTGTAGTGCGACTAGTGAAGTTCATGGAGCGTAGTGTGGCTATTGAAGTTCATGGAGTGTAGTGCAACTAGTGAAGTTCATGGAGCGTAGTGCGGCTATTGAAGTTCATGGAGCGTAGTGCGGCTATTGAAGTTCATGGAGTGTAGTGCGACTAGTGAAGTTCATGGAGTGTAGTGCAACTAGTGAAGTTCATGGAGTGTAGTGCGGCTAGTGAAGTTCATGGAGCGTGGTTCAACCACCAATTCAGAAGTCTATGGTGAAACGTTATGAAAATTCAGACGAGCCATCCATAACAAGCATAAGGGCATGCTGAGTTCCGGTGTGGTGTTGGTTCACGATAATGCTCGCCTGCACACTGCTAGACACACCCAAGAACTTTTGAAGCAGTTCTATTGGGATGTTTGAGCGACTACTACTAAAGAATTTCAAACCTTGCAAGACATTATGACAAATGCCTCAATTAAGAATGGCGATTATGCAGCTGGCGTTTAGCTGAGGCTCGACGGGAGGAGGGAAGAATGTTTAACAAATCAAATGTATACAAAAACTAACACCCAATGTTGAATGTTTATGTTCTATGACTAATGCCTCTTAATATGATCTTATGCTTAATGTTGTTTGCCTTAATAATGATAAAGCGGATGGAATTTCTGCCTCAGGTTATGAAACTTCTACCTCAGGATCCTTGGTTAGGGACTATAAAAGATTGCACTATTACTGAGACGAAGTTAATTCAGAAGCGTGAATGAACAATATGTGATAGACTAGATATAGTAGATAAACCATATACAAGATTTACCTCAGGGTATTAAACTTTTACCTCAGGATTTTTGGTTAGGGATCATAAAAGATTGTACTAATACTGAGATGAATAATATGTGATAGACTAGAAACTGTGGATAGACTATAGAAAAGAGAAACACCAATCAAATAAATTGTAACAGGCGTATAGTTGAGGCTTGATGTGAGGAGTGGAAAATGTTTACCAAACCAGACGTTTATAAAGATTAATACTTAGTGATGTATATCAGGTGCTATGATGATTGATGCATACTATGATTTTATGTTCAATGCTGATTGTTTTAATAAAAGAAATTTTTATTAAAAAAAAAAGAATGGTGATTATGTCAAAAGGTAATGTAATGTTGTAGTTTTGTAATGTGTGGTGGTCTTATCTTCAGATACAAGCAAGATATATGAAGGATAAGCAAGAATGGGGTATTAATAGACAAGATACGGGGTTAGACAAGTTACTGCTAGGTCCGGAGAAAAAACAAATAAAGAATATTTATAAACACCTGTTGGAACATAAACTATATGAGGAGCAGATTAAAGAAACAATGGTGAAGTGGGCAATAGATTTAGGATATAATATAAATATGGATCAATGGCAGCAAGTATGGGAGCGAAATAACAAAATCACATTGGCGACATCATATAAAGAAAACTTGTATAAGATGGTTTACAGATGGCATCTCCCTCCGGCCAGATTAGCCAAAATGTATAAAGGATACTCTTCTACATGTTGGAAATGTAAAAAAGAAAAGGGTACCTTTTTCATATATGGTGGACATGTAGAGAAGCACAGGTGTATTGGCGTATGGTCTGGGAATGGGCAATAGAAATGACTAGCCAAAACATTCTATACAAACCGGAGGCATTATTATTAGGAATACTAGAGAAAAATGTAAATAAAGAGGACACATATTTAATTATTCACGTGGCTACGGCAGCAAGGATACTATTTGCTCAAAAATGGAAAGCAATGGAAGCACCGAGTGAGGAAGAACTAATAAAGAAAATTATGTTTTGCGCAGAACTAGATAGGTTAACTAAAAGATTAAAAAACCAGGAAGACACAGAATTTTATCGGATATGGAATAAATGTTATAGATGGAGGGGGAAAAAATAGAGGTCACAAATAAAGAGATAAGTTAAAATAGAGATCAGAAATGTATCGTTTGTATATAGATAAGTTACAATTAATGTACAATATGGACTGAGATGTCAGTCAAAGACGATTTAACATGTTCAATGTTTTTAATCCTTTTCTCTTTTTTTGTATTCAATAAAAACTTTATAAAAAAAAAACCAGGAGCAAAGCCACCAAATGACCAGCTTTGGTGGCAAAATCAGCTGTTCATCAGAGGGAGAAAAAGAATCCCTGACCGTTCAACATGTCATCTCGAGGGAGGTGTCCTTTCTTCTCTCCTTATGCTGGGACTGTCCATCCGTGCTGCAGAGAGGAGGGAAAAAAGCAGGCAGGGTCTGTCTGGGAGGGAGCTAAGAGGAGGAATCCCATCGTCCAGGCTGAGAGATCAGTAAAGATCAGCCCAGGGAAGGAGCAGAAGCAGCAACCTCAAGGGAGGGATCAGGTGGATGGGATTTTCAGAGTTACAAGAGGGAAGGAGCAGGGCTGGGAATGGCTCCCGAGGTGGGTGAGAACCTCAGTTCAAATCAATGTTGCCCCAGAGACAAGTGCAAAAGGATTCGCAGCCTCCAGAGATCCCAGGTCTTCCTTCAGCATCTGGAGGGTGGTATTCTCAATCAGGCTAGGATGGGAGAGAAGCCCCCTCTCCATCCATGACTGCAGGACCCTTAAGAAGTCCTTCATTTTCCCCCTCCCTCCC
The DNA here is from genome assembly GCA_034064705.1 of Bothrops alternatus. Taxonomy (NCBI): domain Eukaryota; kingdom Metazoa; phylum Chordata; class Lepidosauria; order Squamata; family Viperidae; genus Bothrops; species Bothrops alternatus. The sequence goes on along the minus strand of JARGCV010000172.1, from coordinate 16,200,988 downwards.
GCTTACACTGGGGACGCTCCAATCTCCCCTCTGTCGTTCTCTGAGCCTCCTCATCCAGTCAGATCCTGGGAGTCTGGCCTTGCAGATTAAAAGTTTGGGGGCAGGCAGACCACCTTCCCAGAGCCCCTCTGCTTCTCTCCCAAACTCTTCACCCTTCAGCGTTTGAGATGAATAATAGAAAGAGAGATTTCCCCAAAGTATCTTCACCATCCGTTGGTCATTCAACCTCAAAGCTCTCTTCTCCCCCCATACAGCCCCCACTAGTCCACTCACCTGCGAGGGGGCTGCTAAATGGCCTGGTTGCTCCCTGCATTGGAGAGAAAAACACAGAATGAGTCTCTGCCGGGTCATCTCTGTCTTCACTATTCGACCTCTAAGCTTCACGAATTTCTCAAAGGAGACCAGGCCGTGCCACCCGAATGGTCTCTAACCGCTGGGGATCTTGGCATTGCCAGCGTTTTGCCTATTTCCCTGTCCCTAGGACCAAGGGGCTCTTTGCTCCAAAAGGGGGCGCCCTGCAGGCTCTGCCTGAATGAAGGAGGGTGGAAATCCAACAGGGAGAGAGTTTTTCCCCTTTCTCCTTTGCAGGAACAAACCAGGGCGAAGAGAAAATGAATTCTGTAACTTGGTTAGAAATCAAGGAAAAAGAGAGGAGGTGAGAATCAAGCGAAGCACTGGATTTTGCGCAGAGGAAAAGGGGGAGCAAGAAAAAAGTGAGAACAAAACTATCAGAATTGGAGGGAAATGGAGACTTTGGGGGCCCCTCAGGATAAACAAACAAACAAACAAACAAAAATCAGTATTTTCCCGTTTGTCCTTTTTCCATGAGGAACCTTTTCTCCTATACCCGGGGTAGGCAACCTTGGCTCTTTTATGACTTGTGGACTTCAATACCCAGAATTCCTGAACCAGCCATGCTGACTCAGGAATTCTGGGAGTTGAAGTCCACAAGTCATAAAAAAGCCCAGGTTGCCTACCCTGTCCTATACTATTCATATGCTGATGTAAATTAATGCTAATTAATGTTAATGTTAATTCTTCATGAACAATTGTCCTTTGGGGAAAAAAACCCACAATTTCCCCATCAATCTCTTAATTATAATGGGTGGAAAAATGTGAGGAGTGACCTTACCAATTTAAGACTCAATCTCAACAGTAGTAGTAGTGGTGGTGATGGTGGTGGTAGTAGTAGTAGTAGTAACAACAACAAAACAACAACAACAATAATAAAAGTTGGAAGGGACCTTGGAGATCATCTAGTCCAACCCCCTGCTCAGGCAGGAAACCCTATACCATTTCGGACAAATGGCTGTCCAGTCTCTTCTTAAAAACCTCCAGTGTTGGAGCATTCACAACTTCTGGAGGCAGGTTGTTCCATTCATTAATTGTACTAACTACCAGAAAATTTCTCCTTAGTTCTAGGTTGCTTCTCTCTGGTTTGTTTCTATCCGTTGCTTCTTGTCCTGCCTTCAGGCGCTTTGGAGAATAGCTTGACTCCCTCTGAGATATTGGAAGACTGCTATCATGTCCCCCCTCGTCCTTCTCTTCATTAAACTTCGTTAAACCAGCAACCGTTCCTTGTATGTTTTAGCCTCCAGTCCCCTAATCATCGGTTCTCAACCTGTGGGTCGCGACCCCATTTGGGGTCGAACGACCATTTCACGGGGGTCGCCATCATTATTATTATTATTTTTTGGGTTGGCCTTTTTAAAAATTTTTTTTGTCCACCATTTTTTTCCCCTTTGCGATGCGGGCTGTCGCGCCGCGCATGCATGATGCGGACCCGCCAATTTTTGGGGGGGGGTCAGCCATTTTTTTTGGGTCCGCCATTTTTTTCCCCTTTGCGATGCGGGCTGTCGCGCCACGCATGCACGATGCGGGCCCGCCAATTTTTGGGGGGGGGGGGTCGGCCACTTTTTTTTTTTGGTCGGCCATTTTTTTTGTCTGCCATTTTTTCCCCTTTGCGATGCGGGCTGTCGCGCCGCGCATGCATGATGCGGACCCGCCAATTTTGGGGGGGGTCAGCCATTTTTTTTTGGGTCGGCCATTTTTTTTGGTCCGCCATTTTTTCCCCTTTGCGATGCGGGCTGTTGCGCCACGCATGCGCGATGCGGGCCCGCCAATTTTTTTGGGGGGGGTCGGCCACTTTTTTTTTGGGGTCGGCCATTTTTTTTGGGTCCGCCATTTTTTTCCCTTTGCGATGCGGGCCGTCGCGCCGCACATGCGCGATGCACCCGTCGTGCCACGCATGCACGATGCACCCGTCGCGCCATGCATGCGCGATGCGGGCCGGGGTCGAGCCCTGGAAAACGTTGAGAACCGCTGTTCTAGAGTCTCAACACCTTTTTTACATCGTGGTGACCAAAACTGATTTATAAATCTTTTGTTCCAGTCCGGTCCAAATAAATCTGGTTTCACCAGAACCGCTCATAGAAGGAACACACGGAGGATGTATTAGGAGACCCTCTAAAAATTGGCGGTGGGGCTCTCTCTTTTCAACCTCTTCCCTCCCTGCCAAAAGGTCTTGATAGGAAGCAGAATGGCTCTTTTTCTTTCAGGGGGCCTCCCTCTGACTTACCCCAGTCTGAACTGTCGGATCCTTTGTAACTTGCAGAAATGAAAGAAAAGTGGGAAGGTTTAGTCTCTTGGCTGATAGGAGGAAATGAAAAAACTCAAATCTTTCTGACTCCAACACTCTCTCTCTCTCTCTCTCTCTCTCTCTCTCTCTCTCTCTCTCTCTCTCTCTCTCTCTCTCTCTCTCTCTCTCTCTCTCACACACACACACACACACACACACACACACACACACACCCTCAAATACATTCAAGCTGCTTTAGCTAAGAGACCTAAGAAAGAATGCTGAATATGTATATGGACAGATTAATATTTATGTGTATATACATATATACCGTATGTATGGGATACATGTATGTGTGTATATATATGCACACACATACATACATGTAAATATATATATATATATATATTTGTGTGTCTTGAGTGTTTTCTTTTTTTTTTTTACAATGCACCCTGTCGGCCCAAATACGGGAAGAAGAACTATTTTGCCTGTATCAGCCCAATCTAGGGCTATCCCCAGGCAGCAGTCGCTACTGCGACCATCATTTTTATGTTAAACTTGGATTGCTGACAAAGAGTTAAAGGGAGACTGGCATAGCTATTTCGAGCTACTTAGCTCTCATCATCAATGAGACGGTGAAAGGTTTTTCATGAGCTTGAGGTAGATTGGCCTGTGTAGACAACATAATCTATCTGTTGTAGGAATGGGAGGAGGATTTCCTTTGGCTCATCTTTATGAGATGAATTATCTCTCATGGAGCTTAAAAATGGAAAATGTTGTTGTGGAAGGAGGATTTGTGAACAGTTGTAAGCAATCCTCCAGCACATCTCATGAGGAAGAGCAAAAGCAAAATGAAAAAGCACTACCCAGCACAATTTTCTCCTTGGAAAATAGTCAGCTAATGCATATGTGTGGGCTAACATCGGCTAGAGAATGCTGGCTTGCCTTACACAGAATTTATGCAACTGAGATGGCAAATAGTAAAATTACTCTCACCAGAAAACTGTACAGAGCCAGGCTACAGTCTGGAGAAAGTTTGTCAGATCACCTCCAATTCATGAGAAAAACCTTCTTTTAATTAAAATAGCAAGGAATGGCATTTTCAGAAGCAAACAGAGTGTATGTTGTACTGAGTTCTCTTGATCAAGGCTTTTCAACCAGTGGTATGGGTACCACCTGTAGTACATTGGCACCTGGCAGGTGGTACGCGACCATCATAGAAAAGTGGTAGCAGGGGAGGGGAATGAGCTGAACCGGTGGCAGCACGGCAAAAGCCTGAGCGAGAGATGGCTGGAGCTGCAGGACTGTCAGGGCTCAGTGGAAGCGCCAGGATCAGCGCCAGGCTCCAGCTGGAACTCGGTGCTGATCCTGGCGCTTCTGCCGAGCCCTGAAGAAGCACCAATCAGCTGGAATGTTGCAGCCTCTCCAGGGTCTTGTGATTTACATTCAGATGCTTGGCAACTGATTCATATTTATGACAGTCACAGTGTCCCAGTGTCATGTGAAGTGACCAAAACCTGTTGCAACCATCCAGTACAGTGTTTCTCAACCTTGACAATTTTAAGGCATGTGGATTTCAACTCCCAGAATTCCACAGCCAGCAAAGCTGGCTGTGGAATTCTGGGAGTTGAAGTCCACATGCCTTAAAATTGTCAAGGTTGAGAAATACTGATCCAGTAGATGGGGGGGAATAAAAACCAAACACCCCCCACCCCACCCCCACTGCCAATCCTCAACAGAAATGCTCACAACAATGAAAACCTCGGACAGGAGAAAGAGCGCCGCCAGGTGGGCAGGCGTCTTGCTCGGCTGTGGCTTGGGGGGCACTTTTTTCAGTGCCATTGTAACTTCGAAGAGTCACTAAGCGAACTGTTGTAAGTCGAGGACTACCTGTACTTCATCATTTTTTTCCTTTTTGGTCATCAAGTTTTTGACATCTTGCTAGGCGACTGGTGGTACTCAGATATTGCCATATCCTAAAAGTGGTATAATGGGTGAAAAGGCTGAAAAGCCTTGCTCTTGATGACACATGGGATGTATTAATAGCAAGCCTCAGTCCATGAACGAATGTGAGTTAACTATGAGTTATGTAACTGGGAGACTTTTGAGGAAGAACAGAAAAGATTAGAGAAGCGGGAGAAATGAGAGATATTTACAGCTTTCGGAGGAAAAACAGAAAAGAGAAGCGGGAGAAATGAGAGATATTTACAGCTTAGACAGAAAGGAGCCACATTCCAAGGAGATAACAAGGTGGAAGAGAAAGTGTGTGGGTGGATCCATTCAACATATCCAGAGAAATTGCCCTGGAGGATGACTAAAAGATACAAATAAGAAAGAGACAGCACAATGACCGAAGGGACACAGATTTCTGTGGTGAAGGCAAAAAACAAAGACACTAAAGACATTTGGTTTTGGGACGGTGGGGTAAGTGAGCATACTGTAAATAATCCATAACTTTTTCCTAGTCTGGAACCAGCTGACCAGGAATATGTAAGCCTGGGAAATGGTAATCATTTGTACAGGGAGAAGGAACAGTATATGTACCATGTATTGGTAAGTCGACCATAAGAAAGGCTGAGCGCAAAAGATCATAAGGCTGAGCACCTTTGAACTATGGTGCTGGAGAAGACTCCTGCGAGTCCCCTGGACTGCAAGGCGATCAAACCGGTCAGTCCTAGAGGAGATCAACACTGACTGCTCTTTAGAAGGTCAGATCCTTTGGCCACCTAATGAGAAGGAAGGACTCCCTGGAGAAGAGCCTCATGCTGGGAATGATTGAGGGCAATAGAAGAAGGGGACGACAGAAAATGAGGTGGGCTGGATGGAGTCACTGAAGCAGTAGGGGTGAACTTAAATGGACTCCAGAAGATGGTAGAGGACAGGAAGACCTGGAGGAACATTGTCCATGGGGTCGTGTTGGGTTGGACACGACTTCGCAACTAACAACAATTGGTAAGTCGTTTGATAAGGTTTTATGTGTAGCAGATTTACTACAAATATCACTATTTGCTGAGTGTGTCTTGCTTAGTCAATGAAGGGCAGGAAGTAATTTTTGCAAAGGATACATGCAAGGTCATAAGGCATTAACAGGGTGTGTGCACAAGGTCTGAAACTGAACAATGTATATATTTTGAACCACAAGGAAAGTGGTGGCAGGAACCAATGGGTGTGCACATATATTACACAGGAGGCTGGGTCATGCAAGGTTAAAGTATTGCAGAAAATGCCTGACCTGGCTGTGGGTGTGACTGTGAATGATTGTGACAATTATTTGGATTGTGCTATATGCAAGGAGACAAAATCAAAGATATACCCTGTCAGTAAAAGATGTGATTGGAAATCTGAAAGGATTGTTCAGTTAGTACAGGCTGATTTAATTGGCTCGCTATCTCCATTAATGGGAGGGGCCAAATTTGCTTTCAGTTGCCATATCCACAGCTAAAAAGGAATTCATGGTATTATCAGAATTTTGTTCATAGATAACATGGTTTATACAATTATTAAAAAAAATTGGATAGTGAATTGAAAGGAGCTATGCCAGTATTTGAAGATAAGACAACGTGTACACAAATGGCAACAGGGAGAGAGAATGAAAACCAGAAGCAAGCATGTTGATATAAAATAATGTCAGGGAAGAAGTGAAAGAAAATGTAACAGACTTTATTTATTTTTCATCAGAAAACAATTTAGCTGATCTCATGACAAAGCCATTAAATAGACAAAAACACAAGGATCTAACAAAACAACTTGGTTTAAATGATGTCCGGCTATAAATTGGAGGTGTGTTAGGATATTGAATTTACAGTAGTAGCTGGAATAATAGAGTGTACAATAGGCCAGAATACAGAGTTATAGTTGATTGGTTGGGGATGCTGACTCATGCATGAGGCAATGTACGCTCTGATTGGTTGCTATAACTATAAAGGGGGAATTTCCCCCTTTCCCTCCCTTTTTTTCTTCTGTGTGTTCTGTATACTATTTGATTTGCCTCATGATATTCCTGTGTTTCTCACTATCTTGTGTTTCTCTTTCTGCATGAAAGAGACTTTCTGGACTGTTGTAAATGTGAACGATAAATATATTTATTTATATAAAAATACTGCAATGTTTTGTTAATGTCTCTGATGTCATCTGGACAGCTGTTATGCAACTCCTTGACAATACAGATGGATCCAAAGTTACTTTTTTCCAATCAGTTCATACTCAGAGAGCCTTGTGGCGGGCGATCAAGAGGACATCAGCTGGTATCCACCAAAGCTCCTTTTTTCTCAAAAAGCCTCTTTTTATCACTATTTTTCCAGAGCTTCCTGATCATGTTATAGTCAAGCCTTTCCTTTCTGCCCAGTTGGAAAACAGAGCAGCTTCTCAGTCACAGGGATCTTACACTCAGCTGGGTCTTCTCATTGTTCTGAGAATTTCTCATACCAGATGTTTCTTCTTACAGTCTCCACTCACAAGGATAGCCTGACCCATCCTCCTCAGCTTAGTTCTTGGGGTCTCCTCATAGTTTTGTGAGTTTTTCATACCAGATGTTTCTTCTTGGGGTCCCCATTCACAAGAACAGCCTGACCCATCCTCCTCAGCTTAGTTCTTGGGGTCTCCTCATAGTTTTGTGAGTTTTTCATACCAGATGTTTCTTCTTGGGGTCTCCACTCACAAGAACAGTCTGGGCCATCCTCCTCAGCTTCGTTCTTGTGGTCTCCTCGTAGTTTTGTGAGTTTTTCATACCAGATGTTTCTTCTTGGGGTCTCCACTCACAAGAACAGTCTGGGCCATCCTCCTCAGCTTCGTTCTTGTGGTCTCCTCGTAGTTTTGTGAGTTTTTCATACCAGATGTTTCTTCTTGGGGTCTCCACTCACAAGAACAGTCTGGGCCATCCTCCTCAGCTTCGTTCTTGGTCCTCTGCAGCTTCATGAGCTGCTAATGGTGTTTTGGATTCACACAAACAGATTCACACTCCTCATCTGATGCTGCCTCTGATCCCTGCTCCTGTTGGAGCTAACATGTAAAGAGGAAAAGAAACACTCACTTGGTGCTGCTTTGTAGTCATTCCAACGTTTCACTGCAAGGGGGAAAAAAAAATCAGTGAAAAAAAAAACCTCCGCCAGAGATCATCCAATCTCTCCCTCTGTAGGGGAAGAGTCCCAAGAGAGTCTGTGAAAAGTCTTCACAGTTGGTGAGTCACCATCTCTCCTACCGATTGACAGACACAGAAAAATCTACAGATTACAAACACACCACTTGATTTTCCCCAAGAGAGACCTGCTGCCTCTGAAATGGAGGAGAAATGGGAGAAGGAGAAGCAGCGAATTTTCACCGAAGTCCTTCTCTGCTGCCCTTTCACTAAAACTTTTGAAAAAGACAGAACCATGACGCCTCTTCCCAACTCAGAAGACAGGACTGTCGGAACCTCAAACTCAGTGGAGTTGAGATTGAAGCCCTGAGATTGAAGCCCTGTCTCTTCAGCCTTGAAAGACGGCGTTTAAGGGGTGACTTGATCGAAGTGTATAAAATCATGCATGGGATAGAAAAGGTGGATAGAGAAAAATTCTTTTCTCTATCACACAATACCAGGACAAGGGGGCACTCCCTAAAGCTCATAGCTAAGAAAGTGAGGACAAATAAAGGGAAATATTTCTTCACCCAGAGGGTCGTTGGTTTATGGAATTCACTTCCAGAAGGGGTCGTGACAGCTGTCAGCCTTGACAGCTTCAAGGCAGGGCTAGATAGATTCATGGAGGCCAAGTGTATCGGTGGTTATTAAAACGGATGTCCATGTGCCGCCTCTATGTTGGTTGAGGCAGGCAGGATTCCCTTGAGTTCCATTTGTTGGGGGTCAAGGGAAAGGGAGGGTTTTGCCTTCTCTTTCTGCTCAAGATCCCCATGTACAATTGGTGGGCCACTGTGTGACACAGAATGCTGGACTCGATGGGCTTTGGCCTGATTCAGCAGGGCTCTTCTTATGTTCTTATGACAAGGGGCCGAGGTCTGAGATGCTCCCAAAGATAGCTGGGAATATCAAATAACAGAATAACAAAAGTTAGAAGGGACCTTGGAGGTCAATTAGTCCAACCCCTTGCTCAAGCAGGAGATCCTATACCATTTTAGACAAATGGCTGTCCAATCACTTCTTAAAAGCCTCCAGTGATGGAGCACCCACAACCTCTGAAGGCAAGAAAACAGGAGGAAGCCCGGAAAAAGCCCCCCAAAGGGAGAGAGTTGGGAGGACTCTCCCCATCACCCAAAAAAGGATACTTACTGAAGAATAAAATCCCAGCAATCATACACACCAGGAGAAGAGCAGCCGTAACGCAGCCAATGATGTACCCCAGGTTGGATTCTGAAACTGAATTGGAAGAAAGAGCAGATAATTGAAGGAGAATCCCAAACAATCATCCCAGTTGGGGGAGGGACCTAATGAAGCCAAAGGACTGGAATTTCCCAAAGTTAATAAGTCTAAGGGGCTCATCTTCATGTCCCTCTAATGATAGGATGAAGACACCTTGCTAACCATTGTTAGAGGACATGTCCTCAAGCTTTCTCCTCACAGCAGCCCAGCTTAAAAACAGCAGTTTGCAGTCTTGGGACTCTCAATACTTTACAGAAACAAAAACTTCAACAACACAATCATATATATATGATATATATATATATGATTGTGAAACATGAAACAATAAAATCATTTTTGCTTTTTATAGACTTCTCCAGTATGTCATAACTCTGGACACAATTGAGCATTTTCCCCCTTATGCTTGAATATTTGCATTTTATTGCTTAAAATAAAAAGGTTCATACAACCTGCCCTTTTTTTAAAAAAAAGTATAGTTTCATTTTATTTGTCTCTGGAACAAATGAGAGCCGGTTTGGTCTAGTGAAGGTACCAGGCTACAGAACAGGAGGCGGTGAGTTCTAGTCCTGGAAGGGGACAACGCACGAGGGCCATCTGGCCGTGGCCATCTCACCAAGACCAGCGTGCCCACGGGAAAATTCATCACAGGATAATTCAACAATTTTATTTAATTATTTGAAATAATGAAAACATTGTTTTCATGGTTGTCATTCACGTTTCATTTTGTCCCTCCTTTTGCATCCTTCTATTTCATCACTTCTTCTACATTATGTAATTTTTTGTCCCGTGGCAAGTTCTCCCGCAGTGAGTTAGCTGTGACAAATTGTCCTGGAATGAGTTGGCCATGGAGAGTTGTCCTAGACCAGGGGTCTTCAAACTTGGCCCTCTTATGACTTGTGGACTTCAACTCCCAGAATTCCTCAGCCAGGCTGAGGAATTCTGGGAGTTGAAGTCCACAAGTCATAAAAGGGCCAAGTTTGAAGACCCCTGACCTAGACCCTCTAGCCTGAAAACCAGAAAACCTAGACCCTGCCTTAGCCCTGAAAACCAGATGGTTGACCTTGGACTAGTCCCTCTCTCTCAGCCCAACCTGCCTCACAGGGGGGTTGTTGTGGGGAATAATAGGAGGAGGAAGGTGGTTTTCGATATGTTCACTGCCTTGAGTTATTTGGGAAAGTAATAAAGGCAGGATGCAAATAAATACATAAATAAAGTTAGCCTGTCCCCCTGAAGGAGAAGAAAGGATTGAATGAAGTTTTAAAGAAGAGATTGGATAAACATTTGTCTGAAATGGTATAGGGTTTCCTGCCTGAGCAGGAGGTTGGACTAGAAGACCTCCAAGGTCCCTTCCAACGCCGTTATTCTGTTCTATTCCATTCTATTCTGTTCTGATCTGTTCTTCTTCGTTCTGTTCCATTCTATTCTGCCTTTGCATTAGGAGCTTTTAAATGCAATATGTGAGAATACTCTTCTATCACACATATTCCGGGGTTACGGGGAGGACCCCAGGAAGGCCTATGATGTGCCCACCACATCACTCTTTTCTCACAACTAAACACGCTTAGCTCCTTCTGTTCATTTACAGAGGATTTAGTATCCCGTTCCTGATCAGCCTTGTTGTTCTACTATGAATCTTTTCCAATTGCTCCGAATCTGTATTAATGGGTGTTGCCCAAGAACTGGGCCTTCTGCTTGAGGCTGGCTCTGCTCATAGCAGAACATGGGAAGAAAATTGCCCTCATTGTTTGTAAGCTACAATTTATTTGACATAGCCTAAAACTGGTTCTTTGAAGGTATTTGATGTTCTTACTCCGTCTTCTATTAAACCAGGTATCTCCCACCCAATATTTTTGCACTTTTGATTTTTGTTTCCTAAGTGAAGAACATTGCACTTGGACTCATACAGATGGAAGGAAGCAACCAAAGAGGGTCATCTAGTCTAACCATCTGCTTGGTACCGGATCCATGAAAGGATTCAGCCAGATGTCTTTTAGTACCTCCTTTGAGATTCCCATCCTTCCTGGACACTGTTTACTTTCAAGTTTTTCTTCTGTTTCTTTCTGTTCCTCTCCACCCATTCTGAATTTCACTTCCCTTTTTTGAGAATATTAGCTAATTCAGCCAGTTTTATATCCTCTTCAGTTGGATAACTATTTGCTCTATCAATTCCTCCAGGTCACTAAAGGCAACAGGGAAGAACAGAGGACAACGGGCTGATTCTTATGGCTCCCATTTGATATCTTCATCCTGATGAGGAACCATCAACATCCAGGGAGATTTTTAAGCCAGCTCTGCATCCCCCTTCATTGTCTGGCCATCTGGCCTCCTTTTATTATTATTATTATTATTAATTATTATTATTATTAATTAAATTTTTATGCCGCTCCTCTCCGAAGACTCGGAGCGGCTAACAACATAAATAAAACAACATTTCAACATTTCAAAACTAAAACCAAAGCTAAAAAGCATTTAAAAAGACCCCAGACACATTCATCATTCACAATCACAGTCATCCCCAGGCCTGCCGGCATAAATAGGTTTTTAGATTCTTCCGGAAGGCCGGGAGAGTGGGGGAAACGCGGACTTCAGGGGGCAGTTGGTTCCAGAGGGTGGGCACCACAACAGAGAAGGCCCTCCCCCTAGGACCCACCAGACGGCATTGTTTCGCTGACGGGACCCGGAGGAGGCCGACCCTGTGCGCTCTCACCGGTCGAAGGGAAGTATTAGTTGACGAGGCCTTTGACTGCCTCCAGATATTTTTATGAGGCAAAATTTACCATTAAAATTAGCCCCATGAAACATTCAGATGATCCTGTCATCTTTTAGAGATCCTTTGATCTGTCTTCTATCTCATTCAGATCAACCATAAAGAAAAATCTGCTGATCTAAATATTTCACTGTAACATTGGGGGTGGGGGCACATCAATACAGTGGGATCTATGTCGACCCCTCCCCTTATTTCTGGAGGGAGGTGAGAAGTTGTGGTCCATCCTGAAATGACAAAAAAAAATAATAATAATGGAATTTTGTGCTTCCAGAATTTCAGGATGAAAAAATGGAACGTAATGATATCCAACTTCTGGAGGGCCTCTCAAATGGCCAAAACTCCGAGATAGGGTAGCCAACAAATGTAAATCAATCAATCAATAAATAAATATTGGGTGGGTACTTCAGGGGGGAAGGTTTGAGGAGAACTTCAAATTTCTCTTTAATGGAACTCAAGACTTCCAATGAATAGCAGCCATGGGGCTTGTGTGAATTGATACTTAGTAAAGAGATATTTTATTGTACCTTAAACATCAGCATAGAATCAAAATTTGAACATTTTTAGTACCATGGTGACGATTTATCAATCAAAGATTGATATTCGGTGCTGTTCTCCCCACTACCCCCGCTATGCACTCCCCCTGCCCAAATTTCTTTGGTCCCCCAATGAGTGAGATGCACTTCACTAAGGGTCTGTACATTTTTTTTCATTTAGAAGATTTGTATCACCGCCTGCTCCCACATGGCGACTCAAGGCAGCTTACATAAATGAAAAACACCCTATAAAAAACTAAAATAAGAGGAAGTATAAAATAATATAATCCCCACCCTTCTCCCCAGCGACAACACACATTCATACTAGCCATTTAACGGGCTCCATCCCGTTAAACCAAACCTTCAGCGCCTTCCGGAAGAGGGTTAGAGTGGGGGGCAAGTCTAATCTCTGAGGGAATGATGTTCCAAAGAGAGGGAGGCACCACGGAGGAGGCCCTACTTTTGGGTCCCGCCAGATGCATCTCCTTAGGAGATGGGACCAACATCATTCCTTGCCTCTCCACTCTAATGGGTTGGGTAGATGTGACTGTCAAGAGACGGTCCCTCAGATAACCTGGTCCCAAGCCATGAAAGGCTTGAATTGCCAATTGTATGGACTCTTCTTTGCAGCTCCACCAACCTCAAAACAGAAAATTCCAGTGGTTTAAAACTCAAGTATGATCACATCTGAACACAACTGGGGTCAGATTTCTCTCCCAGCATTCTCCAGCCTACCAAAGAGCCCGGCCTTTCCCTCCCTGCAGCCTCTCACCCTTGAGGGTCATTTCCAGAGGCTCCTGCAGTCCCTCATGATCCACGTGGCACCGATAGCGGCCTCTGTCTTTGGGATCGATCCGGATGCTGAGCCAATAGTGGTAGGTCCCATCCGCGTTGGGGGCTACAGACCCACGGAAGGTGTCTTCCAGCCAGACCTCCCCGTCCCTCGTCCAGGAGGCATCGATCTCCCTGGGGTAGAAGCCGTAGATTTGGCAGACATGCATCTCCATCCAGTCATCGGCCTCCATCTTGCTGCTCATCGTCACCATCGGGGGCTCTGCAGAAATGGCATTGCTGGGATTAACACTGAATTTCCATATCAGCTGAATACATTTAGGTTTGATTTTTTCCAGGAGCTGCCGAACCAGTGTACACAATTTTGACAATGAAAAAAACAAAAACAGAGCTGCTTGAAGTATTTGCTCCACCACCTCTCAAGGCATCTTTTTGCCTTTGGAACTGAAGCGCTACACAACGCTCCCCTGCGATTTAGGAAAAGAGGTTTAACAAGGATTGAAAAATCTTTTCTAAAAGTTGCGTAGAAGAGGGATGGCGAGAGGTCGGGGAGTGTCTGGGAAAGGAAAGAGAGGGCAAGTGAGCGACTTAGAAGAATTTGTTTGTAACTAGGTCTGCAACCCAAAGGTGCTTTTTCCCAAGAAGCAACTGGACTTTGTTTTTCACTGAAGATGTTTCCCTTCTCATCCAGGAAGCTTCTTCAGCTCTGACTGGATGGTGGGGAAGGGAAGGATTTGGACTCCGCAGCCATTTGCACTACAGGTAGTCCTCGAGCTACGAATGAAATGGAGCCTGCCTATTCCATTCGTAACTCGAGGACTTGTAGGAGTGAATCTCATACCTTGAACGAGATCGCTCCCTCCTTTCGCCCACTCATTCGCTAATCAAATGCACAGTTGCTTAACTACACACGTGGTATCTCAGGATGGGGAAGGCCATGGGGGGAGCTAGTGATAAAACAGGCCCCCAAGGCCTCCCGGACCCACTAAGGTACCTCATGTCTCCCCAGCCCTTCCTACCATGCCAGACTCACCTTGAAAAGATGTCTCCTTTCTGCCACGGTTTCTGGCTTTGAGGGAGAGGAGACTCAATGGAAGCTCCGGGGTGTCGTAATATTGTGCGAGTTCAGGCACCTGTCCTCTTCTGCAGAGAATGGTGCCTGAACTCTCGTGAAATCATGGACAGAGATGTTGGGGAGACTGGAAGCTCGGTCTGCATGCAAGTGGGGGGGTGCTTGGAAACAGAGTGATTTGCTTCATTTCCAAGCAGCTCATTTGCAAACAGACAGAACTTCCAGTCTTCCCAAAGTCTCCATCCGGGTAAAAAGTCTTTGAGCTCCAATGGGATGCTTGGATATGGAGCGATTTGCTCCATTTCTAAACATCCCATAGGTGCTCAAACACTTTTTTGCCCAGATGGAGACTAGAAGCTTCCATTGGTGTACAAACGGGGTGCTTGGAAGTGAAGTGATTTGCTTTGTTTCCAAACACCCCATTTGCACGCATCCAGTCTCCCCAAGGTGAAAAGTGTTCCAGCGGGGGAGGAAAGGAGTTGGGGGGAGCAGGAAACAGGCACAGCGAACACTTTTCATGCTGAAAAGGAGAGTTTCTGGGGTCCGTGATCTCACGAGAGTTCAGGCACCCATTCTTTGCAAAAGAAGAGGGGTGCCTGAACCTGCACGATATTACGGCACCCGAGAGCTTCCATCGACTCTCCTCTATTTCAAAGGCAAAGAAACTGGGGCAGAGAGGAGACAGGTTTTTGCAAGGTGAGTCCAGTGTGGCAGGATGGGAGAGGGAAGCAGTTATGTGGGGTGGAGGGGGGGGGGAAATAGGGTAAATGTTGCAGAGCCTCTGCAGTCGTTTGTGAAGGGCAAACAACTGCTGTGCTGCTGCAACACTCGTAATTTTGGGACTTGCTCGTAAACACTAGGGCGCTCTTATCGTGTAACTTCAAACAAGCACTCATAACTCGTGGATTAGCTGTACTCAGGTGACTCTGACAACACAGATAAACCTCCAAGTGGCCTCAACGACTCCTGAGAATGCAAATCACCTGCTTTCTGCAAGGAATACATATACATCCTTCCATTCCCCACCATCCAATCAGAGCTGAAGAAGCTTCTTGTTTGAGAAGCAAAATGTCTCCAAAGGAAAACCAGAATATCCAATTGCCTTTTTATTTTTTATTTTTTTTAAAAAGTATCTTACGGACACCGTGACCTGGATGACTGAGGATCTCTATAGATGTTTAGGCCTGCAACCAATATCCAGCAACATTTTTACTAATCACAAAAAAGATAGAACTGAAAGAATGCTTATCAGAAGTGCAAATGACACAAAACAGGGGGTGCCAGCCATCCCAGGTAGACCAGACATAAAGCAGGCCAGATGAGCTACTATTTTATTTATACTGGTTTAAGTGAATCTTGCATGTCTGAAAATACTAATTTCCCATTGAATGCATCTTCGGCTATACACCTTACTGAGATCCGGTGTAACTTTTTAACAAGCAGCCACCAAGCTTCATATTGCTTAGGACCGCGGTCCCCAACTTTCTGGCTTGGTGCCCCAGTGGGAGGGGGAAGAGGGAATGGTTTGGAGAGAGTGGCTGGCATGTGCAGAAGCACACACAACTCCATTTGCACAAGCAGCAGAGGTGAGTGCCCACAGCTCCCGCAAATGGGGATTCGTGCAGAAGTGTGAGTGCCTGCTGCTTGCACAAGTGGAGCTTCAAACACTCGCGCAAGTGCCAGCCTCCCACGCAAATGGGGATTTGCACAGAAGTGTGAGCGCCTGCCACTCGCACAAGTGGAGCTTCACGCATGAGTGTGAGTGGCTGCCACTCGTGCAAGTAGAGCTGCGCGCTCGCGCGGCATGTTTCCAAACGGGTCACAGCCCAGTAGTGGCCCGGGGTCCGGCAACTGGGACCCCTGGCTTAGGGCAATGCTTCTCAAGCTTGGCCACTCGAAGTCGTGTGCCTGGGGAATTCTAGGACTTAAAGTCCATGCATCTTCAGATTGCCAAGGCTGGGAAACAGAAACACCTCATCTACTATAAACCAGGCACTGTATTTCCTCTCCCCCGGGATACGCACCTGCCCTCAGCCGCATCTCCTTCCTCCTATACGACAGGTACTTCTCCAGCCATTCAATGCATTCCTTCTCCAGGTAATCTTTATTTCTCCGGGACCACTGCACATTAACATCCCAATTCCTCTTGGTGATCTCGGCCTGGGGCTCAGGAGCCACCCAGCTCAGTGTCTCTTTGTCAAAGGTGAGGAAGGTCCTCCCGTCGTAGCCGTAATGTGAATAACCATCTTTGCTCCCGTTTCCTGTGAACTCACAGCCATAAGTGACCTGCCAAGTGTGAAACCCTGAGGGGAAAAAAAATCACAAAGGGGATAAAGAAGGGCCCAAGTAGCCCCTCCCCACAGAAGAGTGGACAACCACAACTTCAGGAAATAAGCGATTCCCTTGCTTTTTTTTATATATATAAAAAATTCCTTTATTAAAACAATCAGCATTGTATACAAAATCTTTGTGTGCATCAAACATCCTAGCATCTGATATACAACATTACATATTATTCTTTGTAAACGTCTGGTTTGGTAAACATTTTTCACTCCTCTCTTCAACCCTCTATTATACACCTGTTACATTTTTTAATTCTCTATGATTTTACCAAACCAGACGTTTACAAAGATTCCCTTGCTTAATAGTTCTTGACAGTCAAGACTTTCCACCCTCTGAGACTGGATGGCTTTCTGTAAAGCTTCGACACGTTAGACCTTGTCCTACCTTCAGGCACTATGGAGAATAAATTTACATCTTCTTAATTTTATTTATTTATTAATCTGGAGTCAATCAATGTATTATTATTAATCAATTTATTATTATTAATCAGAAGAGAGCTGGAAGGGACCTTGGAGATCTTCCAGTCCAGCCCCCTGCTCAAGTAGGAGACCTATACCATCTCAGACAAGTGACTGTCCAGTCTCTTCTTAAAAACCTCCAGTGATGGAGCGCCCACGATTTCTGGAGGCAGGCTGTTCCACTGGTTAATTGTCCTCCCTGTCAGGAAGTTTCTCCTTAATTCTAGGTTGCTTCTCTCCTTGATTAGTTTCCATCCGTTGTTTCTTGTCCTGCCTTCTGGTGCTTTGGAAAATAAGTCGACCCCCCTCTTCATTCTGGCAGCCCTTCAAATAGTGTAAGACTGCTATCATGCCCCCCCACCACTCATTCTTTTCTCTAGACTAGCCAAACCTAATTCCCACAATCGTTCTTGATGAACGAGGCGGGCAGTAAGAAATGTGACATATAAATAAATGAATAAAATGAAGCATTCATTCACTCGTTCATTTACACAACTGCCCCTCTCACACAAAACAACCCTTGGGGCAATGTACAGCAATCAATCAAAAATATAGACCAGGATTCTCCAAATTTGGCCACTCCCAGAATTGAAGCTGAAGAATTCTGGCTGTTGAAGTCCACAAGTCTTAAAGTTGCCAGGTTTGGAGACCCCCTGATATAGATGATAATAATCATTATAAAAATACAAAAAAGGTCATGATTAAAAATGAAAAAAAAACCAAACCCCTATTAAAAAATTAAAACACATAAACTGCACAGAGAAAATTAAAAAAAAATCAAACACAGTGGAGCCATTTCTTCCCTAGGAGAGCGCTCAAAAAATGGTCACCTCCGTACAACCGTTTATCCAGAAATACACTGAGCCACCAGATGTTGCTATTGGACTTAAAAGACAAAGGAGAGGGAAGTGAGAATTACCGGACCACAGAGAATAGTTCTTGTGGGCAGCAAGACCAACATCTCCCTTTCTTTATGGGGGGGGCTGCCCTCATTCTTCCTCTCCTACATCCCACATGCCCCCCAATATTAAAGATAACGAAGGAGGGATCACTACTCACTTCCTTCTTCTAAGGCAGGGTGGGCAACTATGGTCTCTTTACAACCTGTTGTCATGGCCCCATTGGAGCCTGGTGAGGAGGAGGAGGAGGAGGGGGAAGAGGAGGAGGAGTTGGAACTGGGACTGTTCGACAGGGGTAGCATGTCTCCCCTAGCATGTTTGAACAGGCCAGAGGCTAGGACAGTGGGGTGAACCAATGGCACGCATGCCAGAGGCAGCACTCAGAGTCCTCTCTGTAGGCATGTGCGCCGCTGCTGCCAGCAGCTTGCGCAGGTCCATTAGGCCACTGCTGCCACCCACAGCAGCAGCCCACCCAGCACAAAGGAGGCGAAGCAGCCAGCTAGCAAGCTCGAGGTGGTAGAGCATGCCCACACTGGATCTCTGTCAGATCCATGGCCCCCCCCAGTCCTAGGCTAGGATTGCGTGCCTCCCATCTATGCAGGGCCTCCTGCCCACTGCCCCACTCATTAGAGACCCCCTGGATTTCCCCCAACCCTGCCCTGCCCCCACAGGCGTCCCCCCATAAGCAACATCGAGGTGGCCATGCCCACCCTAGCCACACCCACCCAGTCTGCCATGACAACTGCAGCCATGCCCACCCAGTGGGCCACACTCACCCGGTGGGCTGCACCCCCATGCCTGCCCTGAGGGCAGCACAATGCTGATGCGGCCCTGGCACTTTGCAACAAATAAGTGGGTTTTGGATTGTGATTTGAGCACTCGATCTCTAAAAGATTCGCCATCGCAGACAGCCTGCCTGCACAGACACAGGGGAGGATCAGCTTCTGACAGGCAGTGGGCTGATAGGCAGCCATCCCCTCTGATGAGGAGCAGCTGCCTCCCCCGCTTGATCCAAGGGCACAGAGAGCAGAGCATAGGTAAGCTCAGAGAAGGGCTGCAAGGCTACTCGGGAGGTCACCCCACCGTTCCTCACAAGGAACCCCTGGAGTGGACTGACTTAAGGAGAAGCCGTGGGAAGTTAAGTCTTTGCCAGGAACAATTGTTTGCTTTGGCTTACACTCCCCCGGCTTTGACTCGTGTCCGTTGCTGTTGGAGACTTGGAAGATGGCTCTTTGCATTTTGTTTTGGACCTCGCCCTTCTCTTGTGGCCTGCGTTTGGCCTTTGCTTCACTACGGCTTCTTTTCTGAGATCCGTTTCGTATCCTGAGGACTGTCCTGGTCTTGTGCCTGGACCCTTCCCGGTGGATTGGAGTTGGAATCCTGGACCTTGCCCTATGAGCGTGCTCCTACTCTGTGGGCTTTCTTTGTACCATAGGGGCTGTTGTATGGGGGATTGAGGGTGGCGGCCTTCAGGGTAGTGTGGGGTGGAGCCTTACCGGTTGTTGGAGGGCCATTTGCTGGAACATTAGTTGAAATAAAGGACTCTAGAGCAGACATGTCAAACTCGCGATGTCACGTGATGTCACGCGACATATCAGAACTTTTCCCCCATTGTCGGCAATGGGGTGGGCGTGGTTTTGTCGTGATGTGTCTGGCCCATGGGCCGGCAGTTTGACACCCCTGCTCTAGAGGCCTGCCTTGCTTAACCGCCTGGGTCATAATACCCGTGGACTTCAACTCCCAGGATACCTGAGCCAATCAGAATTCTGGGAGTTGAAGTCCACAGGTCATAAAGAGGCCATAGTTGTCCACCCCCATTCTATTCTAATTGAAGGAGAAAAACCCGAGTGATGAATTCGGGTCTTGCAGACCAATAATTCCTTCACACACGATTTATCAACGCTTATAAGCCAGAGGCCCCAATGGCCAGTTCTACCTTTGCTCACCTTCTTTCTGCTTGTAGCGGTTTTGAACATTCCTCAGATCTTCTTGGAGCACCCGCTGAGTGGCCCGCAAGATTTTGCTTCCCTCCTTCCAGTAGTTGGCATCCTCCTTCTCCACCTCCTCCATCCAGGACGCCTTTGGCACCTTCTTCTTTTTCACACTGTCATAGTAAGTGATGACCTGGCCATCCAGATAGCCCGCAGTGAAGAACTGGGGCAGTCCCTCACTGGGATCGGATACCACCACGTACTGATACTGCAGAGAGTGCCAGACAGAGCCTAATAAGGGAGATGAGAAAGGCAACCTTCAGCTCTGGACATTCCTCCAAGCTTCACACAGGGGCCTTCAAACCAGAGGACCGTCGTCTTTATGCTTCGAATGGAGAGCTTTACAATTCTATCTCTAAAGCTGAGAAATGCAGATTTTGGTTAATGGTAAAGCCAAGCTAAGCCAAGTCTAGTCAGAGAGAGGTTCTGGGTGCTCTGGTTTGAGCTTGGTTGTTTTTCTGCAGATGTTTCGTTAGCCAAACTAGGTGAACATCATTGAGCCGTGACGGTGCAGTGGTTAGAGTGCAGTATTGCAGGCAAAGTCTGCCCACAGCCCCGAATTTGATCCTGATGGGGCTCAAAGTTGACTCAGCCTTCCATTCTTCCAAGGTTGGTAAAATGAGGACACAGATTGTTGGGGGGCAATATGCTGACATTGTAAACTGCCCAGAGACTGTTGTACAGTGCTATGGAGCAGCACATAAAGCCTAAATGCTACTGCTATAGATATCATCATTAGAATTAGAATTATTAGAATTAGAATTATTAGAATTAGAAATTCCTGTAGTCCTGCAAAGAAATCGCACTCCCGGTGTGTGAAGATTCTTTGTTTTCCCAAGGACTGGACACACCACAGCATAGAAGAGCACTGTATACAATGCTTTATCCCAGAACCCTCCTTTCCCAAATGCAGGTACTCTACAGCTTCGAACGGGTGTTTAGTGACTGTTTGAAATTATCCTCAAAAGTGGTGCTTTATGGCTGTAAAGCACTTCTGGCCAATGTACAATGTTACGCTGTAGAATAAAATAACAGAGTTGGATGGGACCTTGGAGGTCATCTAGTCCGACCCCCTGCTCAGGCAGAAAACCCTATACCATTTCAGACAAATGGCTGTCCAGTCTCTTCTTAAAAACTTCCAGTGTTAGAGCATTCACCGCTTCTGGAGGCAGGTTGTTCCACTGACTAATTGTTCTCACTGTCAGGAAGTTTCTCCTTAGTTCTAGGTTGCTTCTCTCCTTGATTAGTTTCCATCCGTTGCTTCTTGTCCTGCCTTCAGGCGCTTTGGAGAATAGCTTGACTCCCTCCTCTTTGGGGCAGCCCCTGAGATATTGAAACACTGCTATCATGTCCCCCCTCGTCCTTCTCTTCATTAGACTAGATCAGGGGTAGGCAACTCAAAACACTCAAAGACCCACTTGGACCCGTTTCTCATCGAAAACAAAACACTGGGAGCCGCAAAACCCTTTTGATATCTAAAATGAAGATAACACTGCATATATCCTTTTTTACCTTTAATATGTGTGTATGTGTGTGTGTGTGTGTGAAATAAAAGTAAAAAAGGATATATGCAGTGTTATCTTCATTTTAGATGTCAAAAGGGTCTCTCTGTCTCTTTCCTTTCTCTTTCCTCTCTCTCCTCTTTTTTCTTTCCTCTTTTTCTCTTTGCTCTCCCCCTTTCTCTCTTTCCTCTCCCTCTTTCTCTTTCCGTCTTTCCTTTTTTTCTCTTTCCCCCTTTCTGTTTCCTCTCCCCCTTTCTTTCCTCTCCCTTTCTCTTTCCTCTTTTTCTTTCCTCTCCCCTTTTCCTCTTTCTCTTTCTCTCTTTCCTCTCCCTATTTCTTTCCTTTCTCTTTCCCTCTTTCCTCTCTTCTCCCTTTCTCTTCTCTTTCGTTCTCTTTCGTTCTCTTTCCTCGTTTTCTTTCCTCTCCCCTTTTCCTCTTTCTTTCTCTCTTTCCTCTCCCTTTCTTTCCTTTCTCTTTCCCTCTTTCCTCTCTTCTCCCTTTCTCTTCTCTTTCGTTCTCTTTCCTCCTTTCCTCTTTTTTATTTCCTTTTTCTC
The DNA here is from genome assembly GCA_034064705.1 of Bothrops alternatus. Classification (NCBI taxonomy): domain Eukaryota; kingdom Metazoa; phylum Chordata; class Lepidosauria; order Squamata; family Viperidae; genus Bothrops; species Bothrops alternatus. Next base: position 16,179,150 of record JARGCV010000172.1, on the reverse strand, counting down.
TTTCCTCTCCCCCTTTCTTTCTTTCCTCTTTCCCTCTTTCCTCTCCCCCTTTCTCTTTCCTCTCCCCTTTTTCCTCTCTCTTTCGCTTTCCTCTTTCTCTCTCTCCTGTCTCTCTTTCTTCTCTTTCTCTCTTTCATCTCTCCCTCTTCTTCTCTCTCTTTCTCTTTCCTCTCTCTTTCTCTTTCTCTCTGTAAAAGTAATCCCGATCTATATGATGTTGTCTTATATGGCTGACACAGTAACATGAAAAGAAGGGGCACAAACTAGATGCATCTTCTGGTAATCTTAGAGGACAGTATGATGTTTGTAAGCAATATAATCCTGCACTGAAAACTTGGGTGTTGCTGAACTATAACACCTGCTGATAGGACTCTGGGAGTTGTAGCTCAATCCTATTTGGAGGATCAAAGATTTCCTTCCCAGATATATAGGATGTTTAGAGAAAACATTTAGCAAAGTGCCTGTGGCACAAAACTCCAATTTATACAAAGTATGGGCGGGGAGAGGGAGCAGGACGGGAGGCGGTGGCGGCGGCCGTCCCTGCTGTGTCCTCAGCCGAACAGGCGGGGAGGGGGAGCAGGACGGGAGGCAGCGGCTCCGGTGGTGGTGGTGCGGCCCAGCCGCCACGTTCTTAGACGAACGGGCGGGGAGGGGGAGCAGGACGGGAGGCAGCGGCTCCAGTTGGCGGTGGTGCGGCCCGGCAACTGCGTTCTAAGCCAAACGGGTGGGGAGGGGGAACAGGATGGGAGGCAACGGCTCCGGTGGCAGTGGTCCAGCCCAGCTGCCGCGTCCTCACCGCGGTGGCGGCGGCCGTCCCTGCTGTGTCCTCACCCGAACGGGCAGAAAGGGAGAGCAGGACGAGAGGCAGTGGTTCTGGTTGGCGGTGGCGCAGCCCGGCTGCCGCGTCCTCAGCCACTTTGCCGTCGTAAGAGGAGGGCGCCAAGGCCAGGTGCACCATGGGCGGCCAAACCGGCAATGGGGAATGCGGCCGCGGAGACATCCCGGCTGGCCCCGCCACCCTCGTAGCCCAAGGTCTCCTTCTCCTGCAGTGGCAGCAGCGGGAGGACGGTGAAGTGGCGCGGCTGCCCACTCACCACCACCTCGCTCAGCGCGACTGGCAGCAGCGGCAGTGGGAGGATGGCCAAGAGGACCGCGCAGCAGGTGGGGAAAGGGCCAGGCAGGCACCACAGGGGAATCCACTGCCCATGAGACGGCCGAAAGGCGCAGGCGGAGAGGGGAAGCTCCGGAAGACCCCCGGTGACCCCCCGACTAACAGAGGCAGTAGCGGAGCAGGGTGAGGGGAGACCCGCCGGGCAGGGAAGAGGCACCCCGAGACCGGCAACCCGCGGCTCCTTACCAGGGACACTTTTCCAGCAATCCTCCCGGCCACCACGTGCAGTACGAAGAAGGAAAGAGGTTTGTGGGCAGTCCCACAAACCAAAGAGGTTCAACCAATCAATTCAAACTTCATGAGAAGTTTGAATTGATTGGTTGAACTTTTTTAGTCCCACTTTTTTTTTTCAGACTGCACATGGTGGCTGAGGACAGGGAGCCACAGGAGACACGACAGCTTTAAGACACGTGGAACAAGATCACAAGATGCAGCCAGCCCAAAAGGAAGAGAAGCAATTGCAGAAGAAAAAATATGTATCAAAGGTGAGTAACAGCTGGCTCACATGTAAGAAAGAAAGAGAGAGAGAGAGAGAGAGAGAGAGAGAGAGAGAGAGAGAGAGAGAGAGAGAGAGAGAGAGAGGGAGGGAGGGAGGGAGGGAGGGAGGGAGGGAGGGAGGGAAGGAAGGAAGGAAGGAAGGAAGGAAAGAAAGAAAGAAAGAAAGAAAGAAAGAAAGAAAGAAAGAAAGAAAGAAAGAAAGAAAGAAAGAAAGAAAGAAAGAAAGAAAGAAAGAAAGAAAGAAAGAAAATCATTTTATGATGTAGAAAAGATGTTGAGACTCTATAAAGGGTGCAGAGAAGAGCAGCAAAGATGACTGGAGGCTAAAACATACAAAGACCGGTTGCAGGAATTGGGCATGTCTAATCTAATGAAGAGAAGGACGAGGGGGGACATGATAGCAGCCTTCCAATATCTCAGGAAGGCTGCCACAAAGAAGAGGGAGTCAGTCTATTCTCCAAGGCACCTGAGGGCAGGACAAGAAGCAACGGATGGAAACTAATCAAATAGCGGCTATATTCTGTGTTATCAGTCTTGTCATGGAGATGTGGTTGCTAAGAGTCGACAAGAAATTTGATCACACAAAATCAATCAACCAGTTAATTAGTCCTGAAGAAATCCAGCAGCAGCAGCAGCTGACAGCAGGACAAGAAGCAACGGGATGGAAACTAATCAAGGAGAGAAGCAACCTAGAACTAAGGAGAAACTTCCTGGCAGTGAGAACAATTAACCAGTGGAACAACCTGCCTCCAGAAGTTGTGGGTGGTCCAACACTGGAAGTTTTCAAAAAGAGACTGGACAGTCGTTTGTCTGACACTGCTTCACCCTCTGCCTCCCCCCCCCCCCGCAAAGTCTTGCCTGGCTAAATACCAATTGCGCAATAAGACCAACAGTTCTAATTTTTCCTGGATATCTTTCTTATCACAGACTGTCCCGAGTCAGGACCCCAGACAGATCCAAGCATGGGAGAAGCAGCATCTTACGAGGCAAAAATAATGCTTTATTCCAGAATCCAACGCTGGGGATATTCGCAGACAGAATAACAGGAAGAATAAGAGGATCGAATCCAAGGACGGCAGTCATGAGGGATTCTCCTTTAGGAGGCCTATTCAAGGAGGAACCTTCCCTATGGGGGTCAGGCACGCTGGCTGAAGAATTGTGGGAGCTGAAGTCCACAAGTCAGAAAAGGGCCGAGTTTGAAAACCCCCGGCTGTGGGTTCTTCACCCGCGTTCACACGGCAAGATTAACCCGCTCGCGCAATAAGAGCGCGCGCGGGGGGGGGGAGGAGAGGGAGGTTTCCTGAATAAATTCCGGCCAGCAAAACAAGGGTCTGCAACCCCTCCGGGCACCCCAGAAAACGCTTACCGGAGGAGTCCCCCAACAGCACCAGGGCCGCCAGCAGATAACGGGGCGCCCAGCGGAGCCCCATCGCGTTCCCACGGTCGACTTTCTCCTAGTAGTCGAAGGAGGTCTGGAAAAAGAAATGGGGTGTGGGGAAGAAAGCGGGGTTCTTAAAAGCCCAACGTGGTTCCGCCCCTGTAGGTGTAACTTTCGGTTAAGCTGCCGAAAACGAAAGGGGATCTACTGGGAAAAAACGCTTCTCAGAAATCAGCTCTGTGAGAAAGAAAACCGGGAGAGGGGGGGGTCTTTGCCAAAAGGAAGGAACGGGAGGAGGGGGGGACACCGAAGGGCTTGCAAAGTTGGAAATGGGCGCGGGGGGGGGTGAGGGGCGAGAGTGAAAGCCGTAAGGATGCAAAGGAAGTAATGGGGGGGGAGGGAGGGACAGAAGCAAAAATATGGGGGAGGCTGTCTCGGGGAGCGGGGGGGGGGACAGGATAGCAGTCTTTCCAGCATCTCAGGGGCTGCCACAAAAAAGAGGGAGTCAAGCTCTTCTCTAAAACACCCTGAAGGCAGGACAAGAAGCAACGGATGGGAACTAAGGAACGAGAGAAGCAACCGAGAACTAAGGAGAAACTTCCTGATAAGTGAGAACAATTAACCAGTGGAACAACCTGCCCTCCAGAAGCGGTGAATGCTCCAACACTGGAAGTTTTTAAGAAGAGACTGGATAAGTCACTTGTCTGAAATGGTATAGGGTTTCCTGCCTGAGCAGGGGGTTGGACTAGATGACCTCCAATGACCTCCAAGGTACCTTCCAAATTTATTATCATTTTCAATAATAGAATAGAATAGAATAGAATAGAATAGAATAGAATAGAATAGAATAGAATAGAATAGGGAATGAATAGAATAGAATAGAATAGAATAGAATAGAATAGAATAGAATAGAATAGAATAGAATAGAATAGAATAGAATAGAATAGAATAGAATAGGGAATGAATAGAATAGGGAATGAATAGAATAGGGAATGAATAGAATAGAATGAAATGGAATAGAATAGAAAATATGGAATGGAATAGAATGGAATGGAATGAAATGGAACGGAACGGAACGGAACAGAACAGAACAGAACAGAATAGAATAGAATAGGGAATGAATAGAATAGGGAATGAATAGAATGGAATGGAATGGAATAGAATAGAATAGAAAATATGGAATGGAATAGAATAGAATAGAATAGAATAGAATAGAATAGAATAGAATAGAATAGAATAGAATAGAATAGAATAGAATAGAATAGAATAGAATAGTTGAAAGGGACCTTGGTGGTCTTCTAGTCCAACCACTGAAAATCCTTTTCCAGCTGTTTTGCAAATGGATACATTTGTGATGGTTCCTTTGTTATGTACTCAGATAGTATTAATTAATTAAATGCATCTTTAGGTGAATTGTGAAATTTGATCAGAATAATAGAATAACAGAGTTGGAAGGGGCCTTGGAGGTCTTCTAGTCCAACCCCCTGCTCAGGCAGGATACCATTTCAGACAAATGGCCATCTACTCTCTTCTGAATGGTCAATTCAGCCCATTTTTTTTCTTTCTTAAGCGAAATGTTTGTTAAGTGAGTTTCGCTCCATTTTACCACCTGTCTTGCCCCAGTTGTTAAAAGCATCACTGCAGTTGTTAAGTGAGCAACGTGATTGTTAAGTGGCTTCCCCTTTTGACTTTGCGTGTCAGAAGGTCGCACAAGGGGATCCCCCCTGACCGCAGAACACAGCAACTGTCCTAAATATGAGTCAGTTGCCAAGGGTCTGAATTTTGAACGCATGACCACGGGGAGGCTGCAACAGTTGTAAGCGTGAAAAAACAGTTGTGTGACTTTTTTCAGTGCCGTTGTAACTTTGGTCACTATGCTGACCTTGAGTTAAAACGCCTTCTTAAATCAAGTCAGATAGATAAACTCAATAGAAATGATTTCATAACAAAAAACATATTTTAACGCAAGATTACTTGCATTCATGACGGTTGTTTCTGACAATACATCTCTTGTCCATTTCTATAGGTGAAAGAATGATGCTCCCTCCGTATCATCTTTATAGTGGCACAGGGTCATCTGGAGACATCTGATGGCCCATGCTCTTCTTTAGACAAAGACATTCCAATCTGGCTTGTGTCCAGGAAGTCTCCCAATGCCCTTTACAAACTCCTCCCACTGACCCATTAACATGGTATGACTGACTCGCTAAACTGCATTTCCCATAATCCATCTCTTAAGGAGACAGCACTTAACCCAATATATGCCAGATATTCTAACATACTGATGCATGCTCTCTAGTTAGGGTTACATAGAGCTATACGATCAGAACAGTCACTAAATGAACTGTTGTAAGTTGAGGACTAGCTGCACCAAGGACCTCTCCCCTCTTTTCCCCCAGCCATGTGCCTTTTTTTTTCAAATATAAATATTTTATTGGTTTTATAATTTTAAACAAGGAATCAAATTAAATACAACTCAACTTAATACATTCTTTTTCAACTTTCTCCCACACAAAACAAAACATACCGGTACATTCTTTTAAATGCTTACGAAATAACTATGGGTGTTGCTCGGCAGCACCCCCTTCACCACATCCCCCTCTTCCTTCCTGTCTCCTACTTCCCTTCTCCTCCCCCTCTCTCCCTCCCTCTCTCTCCACTTCCCGAAGTGAATACAGGGTAAAACACAAGAAAACCCACTAAACTAAACTAAACAAACTAATATATAAAGCAAAAGAAACCCCACTGCATCAAATAAAATTATTGTATAATCCTAATAAAAATTTAACTATATGCTAAATACAATTTCTTAGATTGATATTTCCCTTGAGTATGCTCTATCCATTTTTTCCAATCCAACATATATTTTTCATTTGAATGATCTTTCAAGTATGCCGATATTTTAGCCATTTCCGCCAAATTTATAACTTTCAAAGTCCATTCTTCAATAGATGGCAATTCTGGCTTCTTCCAATATTGTCCCACCAACAGTCTCGCTGCTGTAATCAAGTTTAAAATCAAGTTCATCTCTATGGTGGTGCAGTCTTTTATAATACCTAATAAAAACAGCTGTGGTGAAAATTCAATACGTTTTTTCAAAATATTTTGAAGTATCCACCATATTTTTATCCCAAAAGCCTTGATTTTTTTTACAAGTCCACCATACATGAAAATAAGTAGCATCCATACATTCACACCTCCAGCACTTGGGTTGTAAGTTAGGGTACATACATGATAATTTTTTCGGGTCCAAATGCCATCTATAAAACATTTTATAAAAATTTTCTCTTAAATGTTGCGCTTGTGTAAATTTTACATTTTTCACCCAGATCCTCCATGTGCTTTCTTCGTGTCACCCCAATCAGTGGGGTTGACCACATTGGGGGGTGTGTAGCTAGCAAGGTGTCTTTTCAAGGAGACTCAACTGTCCTCTTCAGGTCTTCTCTGCGACAATGCGGTCTTTCTTAGATTCTGCCTCCCTTCAGTTCCTCCTCATGGGGGTTGCCCTCTGTTTCGTTTGAGTGGGTTGTCCCAGAGATGCTTTTTCAAGAGGCAAGTGGACTTTCTGGATTTTCAAAGAAAAAACAAGAAATCCCAGTTGCCTCTTGAAAAAAAAAAACACCTTTGGGACAATCGTGACCTGGATGACTGAGAATCTCCATAGCACATATGAATGGGTTGTTCTCCCCAAAGCCTTTCCTTATATCTCAGCAGATGATCTCACAACCCTTTTTAATCAGCATTGAGTCAGAATGTGAATCATTCTGTTGTGTTGAGACCCAGGAGTGTGCAGCAGCTACCAAAAAAGTGAACACAGTGGTAGGCTGCGTTAACAGAGGGATAGAATCAAGATCACATGAAGTGTTGATACCACTTTACAATGCCTTGGTAAGGCCACACTTGGAATACTGCATCCAGTTTTGGTCACCACAATGTAGAAAAGTTGTTGAGACTCTAGAAAGAGTGCAGAGTAGAGCAATGAAGATGATCAGGGGACTGAAGGCTAAAACATTTAAGGAACAGTTGCTGGAATTGGGTATGTCTAGTTTAACGAAGAGAAGGACGAGGGGGGACATGATAGCAGTCTTCCAATATCTCAGGGGCTGCCTCAAAGAAGAGGGAGTCAAGCTCTTCTCCAAGGCACCTGAAGGCAGGACAGGAAGAAAGGGATAGAAACTAACCAAGGAGAGAAGCAACCTAGAACTAAGGAGAAACTTCCTGACAATTAGAACAATTAACCAGTGGAACAACCTGCCTCCAGAAGCGGTGAATGCTCCAACACTGGAAGTCTTTAAGAAGAGACTGGACAGCCATTTGTCCGAAATGGTATAGGGTTTCCTGCCTGAGCAGGGGGTTGGATTAGATGACCTCCAAGGTCCCTTCTAATATTATTATTGTTGTTGTTGTTACCTATTTCTCACACTGCTATCTAATGTCTATCATTTATCATCCTTACTATCTTCTTTACTCCCCTCCCATTATGATGATGGTGGTGGTGGTTCCATTACTTTCTATATACATTCTACAATGGAGATAAATTCCTTGTATGTCTAATCACACTTGACCAATAATAAATTTAATCTATTCTGTTCTGCTCTGTTCCATTCCATTCTATTATTCTCTTCTCTTCCCCATTCCATTCCATTCCATACTTTTTAAAAGTTTCATAATAAATAAATCTGCATGTTATGTAAGTGCAAAAGAGAAAGTGGAATAGTCCCAGCAGTGCCAGGAATCATGATGGGCACTTTGTCTCCAGCAAATCATTGACAGAACTCAAGGGCAGAATTGGGAAGGGACCTTGGAGGTCATCTAGTCCAACCCCCTGCTAAGGCAGGAAACCCTCCTGTATCTTAAGCCTGTCTTCTGGAGTGTTGGCTATTCCTGCCAGCTTGGTGTTGTCTGCAAATTTGATGAGTTCCCCATCTATCCCCTCATCCAGATCGTTGATGAAGATGTTGAAGAGCACTGGGCCCAGAACAGAGCCCTGGGGCACCCACTACACACTTTCCTCCATGTAGATGCGGTTCCATTGAGGACCACACGCTGACTGTGGCCGGTCAGCCAGCTATGGATCCATCTGGTGGTGATGCTGTCTAATCCACATTTGTGTATCTTATCAAGTAGCAGGTTGTGGTCCACTTTATCAAATGCCTTACTGAAGTCCAAGTAAATTATATCCACAGCATTCCTCTGGTCCACTAATTTTGTCACCTGGTCAAAGAATGGAATAAGATTTGTCTGGCATGATCTGTTTTTGACAAACCCATGTTGGCTTTTAGTAATGACTTTGTTTGCCTAGGTGTTCGCTGATTCGTTGTTTGATTATCTTCTCCAGAATCTTCCCAGGTATTGAGGTCAGGCTGATAGGTCTGTAGTTTCCTGGATCTATTTTTTCCCTTTTTTGAAGATGGGAACTACTTCAGCTCTTTTCCAGTCCTCTGGTAGTTCCCCAGTGCTCCAGGATCTTTGGAAAATATAGTTCAGTGCTTCTGAGATCACATCTGCCAGTTCCTTGAGAAGCTTGGGGTGTGATCCATCTGGTCCTGGCGATTTGAACTCATCTAGGGTGGACAGGTGCTCACTTACCATTTTACTACTACTATTATTATTATATCTGAGAGGGAGGGACAAGGAGAGAGGGAGAGAGAAAGAGAACAAGATAAAAGGTGAATAAGAATTGAAAAAGGAACATAAAAGGTCAGGCACATTAATTCATGAATCATAAGCATTTCCTCTCAATCTTGCTTATTCAATTTCCTGATAATTGGAGACGGAATTGAATTTCCACTGCTGCCTTGTGATAAATTTCCAAATATGACTCAGTCTAACCAGCTGAGTTTCACTTTCTCCTGTTGGCCTCCCATCTGCCTGACAAACACACTTAGCTTTTTGAAATGGATCAAGTTAATCTATGTGATTGGAAACTGGTGCTGTTCATTTTTAGCTCTTTCTAAAAGTTTTTTTGGGGGGAGGGGGGACACCAAAAGGGGTTGGGAATTGCATTCTCCCTTGCAAGGAATCAGTCTAAAGGATCCCCTGTGGGAGGTTTAGAAATGAGGATTAAAAAAACTAGCTGACAGTTTTTAACCACAAGAGCTTGCACATAATAACGACACTAACTGCTCATGCCTGTGCAGGTGCGTTCCAACAAAACGGAACCAGGCAAACCTTCACACACTGCTAACAGAGAAACTTAGGAAGGGCCAAAGCCAATGGGGAACTAGGCAAAGGGTTGGGAGGAATGTAAACATGGGTGGGGGATTCACATGGGTGAGTTAGGCGTTCTGGCTAGGGTGTAAACCTTGTGGTCCTTGTCATAAGAACATAAGAACTTAAGAAGAGCCCTGCTGAATCAGGCCAAAGCCCATCGAGTCCAGCATTCTGTGTCACACAGTGGCCCACCAATTGTACATGGGGATCTTGAGCAGAAAGAGAAGGCAAAACCCTCCCTTTCCCTTGACCCCCAACAAATGGTACTCAAATGGGGTTGCAAGGGAGGGACTTCGGCTTCGGGCCTAGTGAATAAAATTATGCAGAAATCTCTTTTTGGCTGTGCCAACTTGCTAGCCAGCCGCTCTTGCAAGAATATATTTTTCAATAAACTGCTTGTTGTCAACTCTACCATGAGCCTGGCTGCAGCCATCTTTCTCATCATTCTAGGTTGGCACACTGGAGGGAGGGAGGGAGGGGGGCTTGCCCAGTGCTTCACTAGTCATAATAATAATCTTCTGTCCCATGGGAACCAAGGTCATCTGCTGCTCCCGCAATCAGGGACTGGGCGTTGTATTAGAAAGCCCGCCAAATAAATATTATGATTATGATTAATAATAATAATAATGTTGAAAGGGATCTTGGAAGTGATCTAGTAGTACAACCCCCTGCTTAGGCAGGAAACCCTATACCATTTCAGACAAATGGCTGTCCCGTCTCTTCTTAAAAACTTCCAGTGCTGGAGCATTCACCACTTCTGGAGGCAGGTTGTTCCACTGGTTAATTGTTCTAACTGTCAGGAAGTTTCTCCTTAGTTCTAGGTTGCTTCTCTCCTTGATCAGTTTCCATCCGTTGCTTCTTGTCCCGCCTTCAGGCATTTTGGAGAAGAGCTTGACTCCCTCTTCTCTGTGGCAGCCCAAAGTTTTGAGTTTTGCATTCTGCAGAATGAGTCACATTATTACACCTGTATTGACTCGGGTTTCGTTTCTCAGCTGAGGTTTCTGACCGGAAGAAACACAACCCAGGTGAAAACTCTGTTATTCTCTAGGGCAGGCCCTAGGGCACCAGAAAGTAAGATAAGAAGTCATTGGGTGGGGGAGCTGGTTAAAGAGAGAGCCAAGCTAGAAGCAAGGAGAATTTTTCTGATACCGGTAGTGAGAACAATTAATTAGTGGAATAGTGCCCTAGGGCTGGCCGGCTCTAGGAGGAGGGCCTTCTCTGTTGTGGCGCCCGCCCTCTGGAACCAACTGCCTCCTGAAGTCCGCGTTTCCCCCACTCTCCCGGCCTTCCGTAAAAACCTTAAAACTTACCTCTGCCGGCAGGCCTGGGGATGATTGTGGATTGAATGGTGAACATGAGTGGGTGTTAGTTTGTTTTTTAGATATTTTTGTTTGGACTTGTATTGAAATTTGATGTTTTATATACATGTTGTTAGCCGCTCCGAGTCTCTGGAGAGGAGCGGCATACAAGCCCGAATAAAATAAATAAATAAATAAATAAAGTTTGCCTCCCGGAGTTGTGGGGGCTCCATCACTGGAGGGTTTCAAAAATAGACTGGACAACCATTTGACCAGGATGGCCTAAGGTCTCCTACCTTGATCAGGGGTTGGACTAGAGAGCCTCTGAGGTCCCTTCCAGCCTTATGATTCTATGACTCTATGCCCTTTTGCTCATTAACCTCCTAAATTCTCCACCTACAGGTTTTTAGAAGGTCATTTAAATGATCATGCTTAGTATTGTAGAGTCAAAAATAGACTGCTTGAGGCTAAATTTAACCAGAAACCGGAGATGAGAAATCGCCGTGTCATCACTGGAACAGCAACTTGGTTAAAGCCCTCTATCCCAGATAGTGATGTTCGCTTGATGGGATTTTCAGCATTTCGGCTGGACGGGAGTTTTGCTCTTAGTGGCAAATCCCGGGGAGGGGGGTGTCTGTGATGTGGCATGTTCTTCCATAGAATCATAGAATCGTAGAGTTGGAGGGGACCTCCTGGGTCATCGAGTCCAACCCCCTGCCCAAGGCAGGATTCCCTAAATCATCCCAGACATATGGCCGTCCAGTCTCTGCTTGAAGACCTCCATCGAAGGGGAGCTCACCACTTCCTGTGGCAACCTGTTCCACTGGTTGATCACCCTTATTGTTAGAAATTTTTTTCTAACATCTAATCTGAATCTTTTCCCCTGCAGTTTCATCCCATTGTTTCTAGTCCTTCCTTGGGCAAGTGAGAACAGGGCTGATCCCTGTGCACTGTGACAGCCCTTCAGGTATTTGTAGACAGCTATCATGTCTCCTCTCAGTCTTCTTTTCTGTAGACTAAACATTCCTAATTCCTTTAACCGTTCCTCATAGGACATGGTTTGTAGACCGTTCACCATCTTGGTAGCTCTCCTTTGAACCTGCTCCAGTTTGTCAGTGTCTTCCTTGAACTGGGGTGACCAGAACTGGACACAGTACTCCAGGTGAGGTCGGACCAGGGTAGAGTAGAGGGGAATAATAACTTCACGTGATCTGGACTCTATGCTTCTCTTGATACACCCCAGGATTGTGTTTGCCTTTTTTGCAGCTGCTTCACACTGTTGCCTCATGTTCAATCGATGATCCACTAGGACACCGAGGTCCTTTTCACATGTACTGCTGCTCAGCTGGATTCCTCCCATACTATATGTGCTTTTTTCATTTTTCTTACCCAGATGTAGTACCTTGCATTTTTCCTTGTTAAATACCATTTTATTAGTTGCAGCCCATTGTTCGAGTTTCTCTAAATCTTTTTGAATCCTTTCTCTCTCTGCTCTGGTGTTTGCAATCCCTCCTAGCTTTGTGTCATCTGCAAATTTGATCAGTTTCCCCTCAATTCCCTTATCCAAATCATTTATAAAAATATTAAACATAACTGGGCCCAGAACAGAGCCTTGTGGCACTCCGCTTGAGACTTTCTTCCAGTTGGATGTGCAGCCATTTATAGCCACTCTTTGAGTACGATTACTACTAATTCATTGTCTTACTGGCCATTCCAGCAGGATAGCTCCCTACTGCCTTAAACTCAGCTTGGATGAGACCAAGATGATTGACTTGGCTGTGGCTGGCTCACTTAAAACAATCACATCAGTTTGAAGATAAAAGTGGTTCTCATTTAACGCCCGTACGTGATCATGCATAGTATTGTGGGGTGTTAGCATGGAGTATGTGTAACTTAGCAATAGCACTTACCTAGCACTTAGGCTTATATGCCACTTCACAGCGCTTTACAGCCCTTCGCTAAGCGGTTTACAAGCTCAGCCCCTAGCAACCTGGGTCCTCATTTTATTGACCTCGGAAGGATGGAAGGATGAGTCACCCTTGAACCACTGAGGATCGAACTCCTCGCAGGGAGCAGAGTTAGCCTGCAACACTGCATTCTAATCACTGCACCCCCATGGCTCCTTTATAACTTTATATAACTGAGTTATATGCAAAGGAGCAGGATGATTTGTCCAATCAGCTTTCCTTTATACCTTTCTTTGATGTCTTAACTATGAAAGAGAATGGAAGTTGCTGCCCAGGGTTCCCTATGCTGCATAGAGAGAGAGAATCCTTTTTTATTCTGAAATGTTTTGAATCGATTGTAATTCAACGATCTTCCTGTTCTGGGTTGCTTCACTGGGATCTGTCGTGCTAGGGCACCAACTCAGGGTCAGATCTGGCCATCAGTTTCCGGCTGGGAACAAACCCAGAGAAGGTGTTTTAACCCTTCTGACAAACTTCTTAAGCAATCAAAAAGAGTTGGAGAGTTAGAGCAGGGCTTTTCAACCAGTGGTACGGGTACCACCTGTGGTACCTTGGCACCTGGCAGGTGGTACGCGACCATCCTAGAAAAGTGGTAGCGGGAGAGGGGAATGAGCTGAACCGGTGGCAGCACCGCATAAGCCTGAGCGAGAGATGGCTGGAGCTGCAGGGCTGTCAGGGCTCAGCGGAAGGGCCAGGATCAGCACCAGGCTCCAGCTAGAGCCGAAAACACCAGCCTGAAGATGACGAATGGGATTTCGTCGAAACGTCTATATCTCTATATATCTCTATATATTTGTTTTCTGAGGTTTTTGCGGGTGTTTGTATGTAGGTCTTTGGTTCTTTGGGTTTTCTCCCACGTAGAATTTGAAGTGTCTTGGCGACATTTCGACGAAGTCCCATTTGTCATCTTCAGGCTGGTGCTTTCGGCTTCATGCTTCTAGGAGCAATGTGTGATTGTAGCTGTTTCTTCCTTTTAACTGCCAGTCGGGGTTTGAACTGATTGGCTGGGAGCTCGGCTGTGTTCTGATTGGGTGGAGGTGTGTTCTGATTGGTTAGGGGGTTGGCTGTGCTGATTGGATGGGGGGTTGGCTGTGCTCTATATATCTCTACCTCTATCTATCTATTTATCTATCTATCTATCTATCTATCTATCTATCTCTATCTAAGCCAGCGGTTCTCAACCTATGGGTCGCGACCCCATTTGGGGTCGAACGACCATTTCACGGGGGTCACCAAACGCCGCTGTCCGCCTTTTTTTTTCATTTTTTTTTTCATTTTTTTTATTTTTTTGGGCCGGCGCATGCGCAGTTCGGCCCGTCGCGTGCACACGACGGGCCGAACCATGCATGTGCGGCGCGCACGTTGACCCGATCCGCGCATGTGCAGCACAAATGGGCCAAACTGCGCATGCGCAGCGCACCCGGGCCGCTCGCCTCCCACCGCTGCCTCAGAGACTCCAGCAGGCACACCGAGGAGCGGTCCGGAGCAGGCGGGCGCAAAGCTGCCTCCTTCCCGCTTCGCCACGTCCCAGGCCCGGCCTCCAACTCGCCCTCCGGCAGCCGGCCAAGCAGTCGGGGCAGCCGGACCTCGAGGCGGGCCCGCACTTCACCGAGACCGGCTCGGCTCCAGACTGGCGTCCAGGTCGCAGTGCTTCGCCTGCCAGGCTCGTCCGGGACTCCCGCGCCTTCCACAGGGCCGGCAGCGGCCGCAGGTAGGTAGGCGGGCGGCAGGACTGGGGAGCCCGCCCGGGCCAGCTCCCTCCCTCCCTCCCTCGCTCGGCGGCGGCGGCCGAAGCAGGCGGTAAGGCGCCCAGCCAGTGGATTGGCAAGATGAACTACCTGGTGAGTCCCTGCCAGGCGTGGGGGGAGGCCGAGCCAGGGAGGGAGCCGGGGAGCCTGGCCAGACGCCCCCCGCCTGGCTGGCCGGCCTGACCCGAGCGGGACTGGCGCTGAGAGCGAGCTGGCCCGGGCGGGCTCCCCAGTCCATGTGTGGTTTGGCCCCGTCGCACGCGCATGCGCAGATCGGCCTGTCGCGGTCCGCCATTTTTTAAATTTATTTTTATTTTGATTTTTTGATTTTTTTTCGGGGCGTGCGCCCAGGTCAGGGTCACAGCGCGCATGGGCGACGCAAGTGGGGTCTCAACCTGAAAAAGGTTGAGAACCACTGATCTAAGCTCTGTCTTGCTACTATGCCTTTCCCCCAGGAGAAGTAATGTATCAACCTTATTTAGGAAAAGGTTTGCACTTGGAGCCAGAGAGAAACCAAAGTGAGAGAGAACTTTCAAGGGTTTGCCTAAGTAGAAGTGAGTTACCAAAACATGCCATCTGGAATTGAAATGGACTCAGGGATCCTGGGGTGGGGGGAGGGGGGGAGAAGTATTGAAAGTTGCTTTTAAAATACTGCTTGCACAGGTTTTTCCTCAGACCTCGCCTTGTTTTCTCTGCTGTCACTAGCTCAGGAATTCTTGGAGTTGAAGTCCAGGAGTCATAAAAGAGCTAAGGTTGCTTACCCCGTGGTTTAGTGCATTACAACTACTGCCTTAAGGTGGAATTGTTCTGTCCTTGGTGTTGAAAGCAAGAAAATAAATGTAAACAGTATTATCAGTTCATAATTAAAAGCGTTGGGGGGATTGGGGGCTCTGGAGGGGCAGATGTCCCATCCCTCCTCCTGTGTGTACAGTGAAGGGATTGGCAGAATTAGAAACGGCCCAAGCATCTCTCCAACAGCAATCGGCACCCAGATCAGCATAGATTAACTCCAAGGTTAACATGAGACCGACGACCAAGAAATAAACAACACCCCAATCAGGAAACTGCCAAAGAAGCCAACCGTAAACAGCCCAACCAAAGAATTTCTAAGACCACTCCCCACCAACGCAGACAGGGCAAGCCACCAGACTATAAACTGACAGCACATGCCTTTCCTTACCAGCACTTACCATGTAACCCAATTTGGATAATGAAAAGTCTACAAGAAAATAAGGAAGCTCAAAGAGCATCAAGAAGAATTAAGAATTCATTCTGTAGAAGCAGCAAAACACATCAAACTCCATCTCCGATTGGGCTTCAGAGGCAGAAGCAGCGCCCTCTGGCGTCTAGAGAGAGGCATTTCTTCTAGTTTCGCTTTCCATTTCTTGGAAACCTTGCTCTTTCCCGTAAGTGGTGGCGCCTTACATAAATATTTGTCACCCTTCCATCCTTTTATTTATTTATCCGTCTAAACATTTTTAAAGTGCCAGCTGTTTTTTTAATTATTATTATTAAGCCGAAAGGATCAGGACTGCCTTTTCCAGATTTTCCAGAGCCTGCAAAAAGAGAAAACAAGAATCCCCTCCTCCCCATATATGTTTATTGCAGCATTGGAGTATACCGGTAAGGATACCACAGGAGGGGAAGGAAAAGATAAAAGAAAAGGCCTGTATTAGAGGAGATGACGGGGGAGGGTCCGTGTCTCTGAAGCCATGTAGGTGTGCTAACACCTGGGAGGGAAAGATGCAGGGACCACGGAGGCGAGAAAAGCACTCATAAAAGAGAAGAGCACTCATAGACCACAGCAGCCAATCAGCCAGGTTAGGATTCCCCGGCAGGGATGAAAAAGTTAAGAAATATGGAACAATCAGTTGGGTTTTGCATGGCACTAGTCCACACTGAGCACCAGCCTCAGTGCAATCTGGAGCCAGGATTTCAGAAATTGGCTTAAGAAACAGCTTGGAACAGCAAGGGAGATCAGTGCAACTCTTCAAAGAGTTTGCGTTTTCCCATAGGGTCAGAATTCCTTGTAATGCTGCAAAGCTTAGCCTCCAAGGTCCTCACTGAAGCAATGCTGTTTCAAAACACTCCCCCCAAATCACCTTACCATGCTTCTGTTGAAGGAAAAGTCTGCTTTCTGACCTATAATAATAATAATAATAAAGTTGGAAGGGACCCTGGAGGTTGTCTAGTCCACCCCCCCCTGCGCAGGCAGGAAACCCTGTACCATTTCTATTTCTATTTCTATTTCTATTTCTATTCTATTCTATTCTATTCTATTCTATTCTATTCTATTCTATTCTATTCTATTCTATTCTATTCATTCCATTCTATTCTATTCTATTCTATTCTATTATTGAAAATGATAATAAATTTGGAAGGTACCTTGGAGGTCATCTAGTCCAACCCTCTGCTCAGGCAGGAAACCCTATACCATTTCAGACAAGTGACTTATCCAGTCTCTTCTTAAAAACTTCCAGTGTTGGAGCATTCACCGCTTCTGGAGGGCAGGTTGTTCCACTGGTTAATTGTTCTCACTGTCAGGAAGTTTCTCCTTAGTTCTCGGTTGCTTCTCTCCTTCCTTAGTTCCCATCCGTTGCTTCTTGTCCTGCCTTCAGGTGCTTTGGAGAAGAGCTTGACTCCCTCTTTTTTGTGGCAGCCCCTGAGATGCTAGAAGACTGCTAACCTGTTCCCACCCACCCACCCCCGAGACAGCCTCCCCCATATTTTTGCTTCTGTCCCTCCCTCCTCCCCATTACTTCCTTTGCATCCTTACGGCTTTCACTCTCGCCCCTCACCCCCCTGTCGCCCATTTCCAACTTTGCAAGCCCTTCGGTGCCCCCCCCTCCTCCCGTTACTTCCTTTTGGCAAAAAGCCCCCTCCCCTCTCCCGGTTTTCTTTCTCCCCGTCACAGAGTTGGTTTCTGAGAAGCGCTTTTCCCAGTAGATCCCCTTTTCGTTTTCGGCAGCTTAACCGAAAGTTACACCTACAGGGGCGGAGCAACGGAGGGCTTTTAAGAGCCCAGCTTTCTTCCCCACACCCGATTCCTTTTTCCAGACCTCCTTCGACTACTAGAGGAAAGTCGAGCGTGGGAACGCGATGGGGCTCCTCTGGGCGCCCCGGTATCTGCTGGCGGCGCTGGTGCTGTTGGGGGACTCCTCCGGTAAGCGTTTTCTGGGGTGTCCCGGGGGGGGTTGCAGACCCTTGTTTTGCTGGCCGGAATTTATTCAGGAAACCTCCCTCTCCTCCCCTCCCCACGCGCGCTCTTATTGCGCGAGCGGGTTAATCTTGCCGTGTGAATGCGAGTGAAGAAGCCACAGCAGGGGTTTTTTTTTTCAAACTCGGCCCTTTTATGACTTGTGGACTTCAGCTCCCACAATTCCTCAGCCAGCCTGCCTGACCCCCATAGGGAAGGTTCCTCCTTGAATAGGCCTCCTAAAGGAGAATCCCTCACGACGGTCGTCCTTGGATTCGATCCTTGTTATTCTTCCTGTTATTCTGTCTGCGAATATCCCCCAGCGTTGGATTCTGGAATAAAGCATTATTTTGCCTCGTAAGATGCTGCTTCTCCCATGCTGGATCGGTCTAGGTCAGTGTTTCTCAACCCTGACAATTTTAAGGCATGTGGACTTCAACTCCCAGAATTCCACAGCCAGCAATGCTGGCTGTGGAATTCTGGGAGTTGAAGTCCACATGCCTTAAAATTGTCAAGGTTGAGAAACACTGTGACCTGACTCGGGACAGTCTGTGATAAGAAAGATATCCAGGAAAAATTAGAACTGTTGGTCTTATTGCGCATTTGGTATTTAACCAGGCAAGACTTTGCGGGGGGGCGGGGGGAGGCAGAGGGTGAAGCAGTGTCAGACAAACGGCTGTCCAGTCTCTTTTTGAAAACTTCCAGTGTTGGACCACCCACAACTTCTGGAGGCAGGTTGTTCCACTGACGAGTTGTTCTCACTGCCAGGAAATTTCCCCTTATAGTTCTAGGTTGCTTCTCTCCTTGATTAGTTTCCATCCTGTTGCTTCTTGTCCTGCTGTCAGCTGCTGCTGCTGCTGGATTTCTTCCAGACTAATTAACTGGTTGACTGATTTTGTGTGATCAAATTTCTTGTCGACTCTTAGCAACCACATCTCCATGACAAGACTGATAACACAGAATATAGCTGCTATTTGATTAGTTTCCATCCCTTGCTTCTTGTCCTGCCCTCAGGTGCTTTGGAGAATAGACTGACTCCCTCTTCTTTGTGGCAGCCCCTGAGATACTGGAAGGCTGCTATCATGTCCCCCCTCGTCCTTCTCTTCATTAGGTTAGACATGCCCAATTCCTGCAACCGGTCTTTGTATGTTTTAGCCTCCAGTCATCTTTGCTGCTCTTCTCTGCACCCTTTATAGAGTCTCAACATCTTTTCTACATCATAAAATGATTTTCTTTCTTTCTTTCTTTCTTTCCTTCTTTCTTTCTTTCTTTCTTTCTTTCTTTCTTTCTTTCTTTCTTTCTTTCTTTCTTTTTTTCTTTCTTTCTCTCTCTCTCTCTCTCTCTCTCTTTCTTTCTTACATGTGAGCCAGCTGTTGCTCACCTGTGATACATATTTTTTTTTCTGCAATTGCTTCTCTTCCTTTTGGGCTGGCTGCATCTTGTGATCTTAAAGCTGTCGTGTCTCCTGTGCCTCCCTGTCCTCAGCCACCATGTGCAGTCTGAAAAAAAAAAAGTGGGACTAAAAAAGTTCAACCAATCAATTCAAACTTCTCATGAGAAGTTTGAATTGATTGGTTGAACTTCTTTGGTTTGTGGGACTGCCCACAAACCTCTTTTCGTGGTGGCCGGGAGGATTGCTGGAAAAGTGTCCCTGGTAAGGAGCCGGGGTGCCTCTTCCCTGCCCGTCAGGTCTCCCCTCACCCTGCTCCGCTACTGCCTCTGTTAGTGGGGGGGGTCACCGGGGGTCTTCCGGAGCTTCCCCTCCCCGCCCATACTTTGTATAAATTGGAGTTTTGTGCCACAGGCACTTTGCTAAATGTTTTCTCTAAACATCCTATATATCTGGGAAGGAACTCTTTGATCCTCCAAATAGGATTGAACTGCAACTCCCAGAGTCCTATCAGCAGGTGTTATAGTTCAGCAACACCCAAGTTTTCAGTGCAGGATTATATTGCTTACAAACATCACACTGTCCTCTAAGATTACCAGAAGATGCATCTACCTAGTTTGTGCCCCTTCTTTTCATGTTACTGTGTCAGCCATATAAGACAACATCATATAGATCAGGATTACTTTTACAAAGAGAAAGAGAGAGGAAAGAGAAAGAGAGAGAAGAAGAGGGAGAGATGAAAGAGAGAAAGAGAAGAAAGAGAGACAGGAGAGAGAAAGAGGAAAGCGAAAGAGAGAGGAAAAAGGGGGAGAGGAAAGAGAGAAAGGGGGAAAGGAAAGAGGGAAAGAAGAAAGAAAGGGGGAGAGGAAAGAGAAAAAGGAAAGAAAAAAGAGGAAAGAGGAGGAAAGAGAACGAAAGAGAAGAGAAAGGGAGAAGAGAGGAAAGAGGGAAAGAGAAAGGAAAGAAAGGGAGAGGAAAGAGAGAAAGAGAAAGAGAAAGGAAAAGGGGAGAGGAAAGAAAAAGGAAAGAGAAAGGGAGAGGAGAGAAAGGGGGAGAGGAAAGAGAAAAAGGAAAGAAAAAAGAAGAAAGAGGAGGAAAGAGAACGAAAGAGAAGATAAAGGGAGAAGAGAGGAAAGAGGGAAAGAGAAAGGAAAGAAAGAGGGAGAGGAAAGAGAGAAAGAGAAAGAGGAAAAGGGGAGAGGAAAGAAAAAGAGGAAAGAGAAAGGGAGAGGAAAGAAAGGGGGAGAGGAAACAGAGAAAGGGGGAAAGAGAAAAAAAGGAAAGACGGAAAGACGGAAATAGGAAAGAGGGAGAGGAAAGAGAGAAAGGGGGAGAGGAAAGAGAAAAAGAGGAAAGAAAAAAGGAAAGAGTGAGAGAGGAAAGAGAAAGGAAAGAGACAGAGAGACCCTTTTGACATCTAAAATGCAGATAACACTGCATATATTCTTTTTTACCTTTATTTTACACACACACACACACATATATATATTAAAGGAAAAAAGGATATATGCAGTGTTATCTTCATTTTAGATATCAAAAGGGTTTTGAGGCTCCCAGTGTTTTGTTCTCGATGGGAAACGGGTCCAAGTGGCTCTTTGAGTGTTTTGGGTTGCCTACCCCTGATCTAGTCTAATGAAGAGAAGGACGAGGGGGGACATGATAGCAGTGTTTCAATATCTCAGGGGCTGCCCCAAAGAGGAGGGAGTCAAGCTATTCTCCAAAGCGCCTGAAGGCAGCACAAGAAGCAACGGATGGAAACTAACCAAAGAGAGAAGCAACCTAGAACTAAGGAGAAACTTCCTGACAGTGAGAACAATTAACCAGTGGAACAACCTGCCTCCAGAAGTGGTGAATGCTCTAACACTGGAAGTTTTTAAGAAGAGACTGGACAGCCATTTGTCTGAAATGGTATAGGGTTTTCTGCCTGAGCAGGGGGTCGGACTAGATGACCTCCAAGGTCCCATCCAACTCTGTTATTTTATTCTACAGCGTAACATTGTACATTGGCCAGAAGTGCTTTACAGCCATAAAGCACCACTTTTGAGGATAATTTCAAACAGTCACTAAACACCCGTTCGAAGCTGTAGAGTATCTGCATTTGGGAAAGGAGGGTTCTGGGATAAAGCATTGTATACAGTGCTCTTCTATGCTGTGGTGTGTCCAGTCCTTGGGAAAACAAAGAATCTTCACACACCGGGAGTGCGATTTCTTTGCAGGACTACAGGAATTTCTAATTCTAATTCTAATAATTCTAATTCTAATAATTCTAATTCAGCGGTTCTCAACCTGTGGGTCGTGACCCCATTTGGGGTGGAACGACCATTTCACAGGGGTCGCCAAACACCGCAGTCCGCCATTTTTTGGGGGGGGGCGGCCATTTTTTTTTGTCGGCCATTTTTTTGGGGGTTGGCCATTTTTTTCCCCTTTGCCATGCGGGCCGTTGCGCCGTGCATGCGCGATGCGGGCCCGCCATTTTTTTTTGGGTCAGCCATTTTTTTTTGGATCGGCCATTTTTTCCCCTTTGCCATGCGGGCCGTAGTGCTGCGCATGCGCGATGCAGGCCCACCATTTTTTGGGGGGTTGGCCATTTTTTCCCCTTTGCCATGCGAACCGTCACGCCACGCATGCACGATGCAGGCCCGCCATGTTTTTTTTTTTCGGCGGCCATTTTTTTTTCGTCGGCCATTTTTTTCCCCATTTGCAATACGCCCCGTCGCGCCGCGCATGCGCGATGCGCCCCGTCGGCCGTGCATGTGCGATGCGCCCCATTGTGCCACACATGCACGATGGACCCCGTCACACCACGCATGCGCGATGCACCCCGCCGTGCCGCGCATGCGCGATGCGCCCCATCGTGCCGCGCATGTGCGATGCGCCCTGCATCGCATGCGCGATGCGCCCCGCCACACAGGTGCGATGCACCGCGCTTGCGCGATGTGCCCCATCACGCCGCGCTTGCGCGGTGCAGGCCAGGGTTGAGCCCCGGAAAAGGTTGAGAACCGCTGTTCTAATTCTAATGATGATATCTATAGCAGTAGTATTTAGGCTTTACATGCTGCTCCATAGCACTATACAACAGTCTCTGGGCAGTTTACAATGTCAGCATATTGCCCCCCAACAATCTGTGTCCTCATTTTACCAACCTTGGAAGAATGGAAGGCTGGAGTCAACTTTGAGCCCCATCAGGATCAAATTCGGGGCTGTGGGCAGACTTTGCCTGCAATACTGCACTCTAACCACTGCACCGTCACGGCTCAATGATGTTCACCTAGTTTGGCTAACGAAACATCTGCAGAAAAACAACCAAGCTCAAACCAGAGCACCCAGAACCCCTCTCTGACTAGACTTGGCTTAGCTTGGCTTTACCATTAACCAAAATCTGCATTTCTCAGCTTTAGAGATAGAATTGTAAAGCTCTCCATTCGAAGCATAAAGACGACGGTCGTCTGGTTTGAAGGCCCCTGTGTGAAGCTTGGAGGAATGGCCAGAGCTGAAGGTTGCGTTTCTCATCTCCCTTATTAGGCTCTGTCTGGCACTCTCTGCAGTATCAGTACGTGGTAGTATCCGATCCCAGTGAGGGACTGCCCCAGTTCTTCACTGCGGGCTATCTGGATGGCCAGGTCATCAGTTACTACGACAGTGTGAAAAAGAAGAAGGTGCCAAAGGCGTCCTGGATGGAGGAGGTGGAGAAGGAGGATGCCAACTACTGGAAGGAGGGAAGCAAAATCTTGCAGGCCACTCAGCGGGTGCTCCAAGAAGATCTGAGGAATGTTCAAAACCGCTACAAGCAGAAAGAAGGTGAGCAAAGGTAGAACTGGCCATTGGGGCCTCTGGCTTATAAGCGTTGATAAATCGTGTGTGAAGGAATTATTGGTCTGCAAGGCCCGAATTCATCACTCGGGTTTTTCTCCTTCAATTAGAATAGAATGGGGGTGGACAACTATGGCCTCTTTATGACCTGTGGACTTCAACTCCCAGAATTCTGATTGGCTCAGGTATCCTGGGAGTTGAAGTCCATGGGTGTTATGACCCAGGCGGTTAAGGCAAGGCAGGCCTCTAGAGCAGGGGTGTCAAACTGCCGGCCCATGGGCCAGATGCATCATGACAAAACCACGCCCACCCCATTGCTGACAATGGGAAATGAACTTTTAAGTCCAATAGCAACATCTGGTGGCTCAGTGTATTTCTGGATAAACGGTTGTACGGAGGTGACCATTTTTTGAGGGCTGTCCTAGGGAAGAAATGGCTCCACTGTGCTTGATTTTTTTTAATTTTCTCTGTGCAGTTTACATGTTTTAATTTTTTAATAGGGGTTGTTTTTTTTTTCATTTTTAATCATGACCTTTTTTGTATTTTTATAATGATTATTATCTATATCAGGGGTTCTCCAAACTTGGCAAATTTAAGACTTGTGGACTTCAACAGCCAGAATTGTTCAGCTTCAATTCTGGGAGTGGCCAGGTTTGGAGAATCCTGGTCTGTATTTTTGATTGATTGCTGTACGTTGCCCCAAGGGTTGTTTTGTGTGAGAGGGGCAGTTGTGTAAATGAACGAGTGAATGAATGCTTCATTTATTTATGTTTCACATTTCATCAAGAACGATTGTGGGAATTAGGTTTGGCTAGTCTAGAGAAAAGAATGAGTGGGGGGGGCATGATAGCAGTCTTACAATATTTGAAGGGCTGCCCCAGAGAAGAGGGAGTCAAGCTCTTCTCCAAAGCCCCAGGGGGCAGGACAAGAAACAACGGATGGAAACTAATCAAGGAGAGAAGCAACCTAGAATTAAGGAGAAACTTCCTAACAGGGAGGACAATTAACCAGTGGAACAGCTTGCCTCCAGAAATCGTGGGCGCTCCATCACTGGAGGTTTTTAAGAAGAGACTGGACAGTCACTTGTCTGAAAGGGTATAGGTCTCCTACTTGAGCAGGGGGCTGGACTGGAAGATCTCCAAGGTCCCTTCCAGCTCTCTTCTGATTAATAATAATAAATTGATTAATAATAATACATTGATTGACTCCAGATTAATAAATAAATAAAATTAAGAAGATGTAAATTTATTCTCCATAGTGCCTGAAGGTAGGACAAGGTCTAACGCAGTGGTTCTCAACCTATCGGTCGTGACCCCATTTGGGGTCGAACGACCGTTTCGCGGGGGTCGCCGGACACCGCGGGCCGCCATTTTGTTTTTTTATTTTTATTTTTTTTAATTTTTTTTAATTCGTTTATTTTTTTAATTTTTTTATTTTTTTTTTTTGGCGCGCGCACGCCGCGGATGCACAGATCCGCCCGTCGCGCCAAAAAAAAAATAAAAAAATTTTTAAAAAATAAAAAAAAGGCGGACCGCGACGGGCAGATCCGCGCATGCCCGTCGCGGTCCGCCATTTTTTTTTGAATTTTTTTTAAAAAAAAATTTTCTGGCGCGCGTGCGCCCGTATCAGGGTCGCGGCGCGCATGGGCAGGGCAAGTGGGGTCTCAACCTGAAAAAGGTTGAGAACCACTGGTCTAACGTGTCGAAGCTTTACAGAAAGCCATCCAGTCTCAGAGGGTGGAAAGTCTTGACTGTCAAGAACTATTAAGCAAGGGAATCGCTTATTTCCTGAAGTTGTGGTTGTCTACCTTGGGTGGACAACCTCTTCTGTGGGGAGGGGCTACTCGGGCCCTTCTTTATCCCCTTTGTGATTTTTTTCCCCCTCAGGGTTTCACACTTGGCAGGTCACTTATGGCTGTGAGTTCACAGGAAACGGGAGCAAAGATGGTTATTCACATTACGGCTATGATGGGAGGACCTTCCTCACCTTTGACAAAGAGACACTGAGCTGGCTGGCTCCTGAGCCCCAGGCCGAGATCACCAAGAGGAATTGGGATGTTAATGTGCAGTGGTCCCGGAGAAATAAAGATTACCTGGAGAAGGAATGCATTGAATGGCTGGAGAAGTACCTGTCGTATAGGAGGAAGGAGATGCTGCTGAGGGCAGGTGCGTATCCTGGGGGAGAGGAAATACAGTGCTGGGTTGATAGTAGATGAAGTGTTTCTGTTTCTCAGCCTTGGCAATCTGAAGATGCATGGACTTTAAGTCCTAGAATTCCCCAGGCACACGACTTCGAGTGGCCAAGCTTGAGAAGCATTGCCCTAAGCCAGGGGTCCCAGTTGCCGGACCCCGGGCCACTACTGGGCTGTGACCCGTTTGGAAACATGCTGCGCGAGCGTGTGCGTGCGCGCAGCTCTACTTGCACGAGTGGCAGCCACTCACACTCATGCGTGAAGCTCCACTTGTGCGAGTGGCAGGCGCTCACACTTCTGCGCAAATCCCCATTTGCGTGGGAGGCTGGCACTTGCGCGAGTGTTTGAAGCTCCACTTGTGCAAGCAGCAGGCACTCACACTTCTGCACGTATCCCCATTTGCGGGAGCTGTGGGCACTCACCTCTGCTGCTTGTGCAAATGGAGTTGTGTGTGCTTCTGCACATGCCAGCCACTCTCTCCAAACCATTCCCTCTTCCCCCTCCCACTGGGGCACCAAGCCAGAAAGTTGGGGACCGCGGTCCTAAGCAATATGAAGCTTGGTGGCTGCTTGTTAAAAAGTTACACCGGATCTCAGTAAGGTGTACAGCCGAAGATGCATTCAATGGGAAATTAGTATTTTCAGACATGCAAGATTCACTTAAACCAGTATAAATAAAATAGTAGCACATCTGGCCTGTTTTATGTCTGGTCTACCTGGGATGGCTGGCACCCCCTTTATAGTGCCTGTTTTGTGTCATTTGCACTTCTGATAAGCATTCTTTCAGTTCTATCTTTTTTTGTGATCAGTAAAAATGTTGCTGGATATTGGTTGCAGGCCTAAACATCTATAGAGATCCTCAGTCATCCAGGTCACGGTGTCCGTAAGATACTTTTTTTTTTTTTTTAAAAAGGCAATTAGATTTTCTGGTTTTCCTTTGGAGACATTTCGCTTCTCATCCAAGAAGCTTCTTCAGCTCTGATTGGATGGTGGGGAATGGAAGGATGTATATGTATTCCTTGCAGAAAGCAGGTGATTTGCATTCTCAGGAGTCGTTTAGGCCACTTGGAGGCTTATCTGTGTTGTCAGAGTCTCCTGAGTACAGCTAATCCGCGAGTTATGAGTGCTTGTTCGAAGTTACACGATGAGCGCGCCCTAGTGTTTACGAGCAAGTCCCAAAATTACGAGTGTTGCAGCAGCACAGCAGTTGTTTGCCCTTCACAAACGACTGCAGAGGCTCTGCAACATTTACCCTATTCCCCCCCCTCCACTCCCCACAACTGCTTCCCTCTCCCATCCTGCCACACCGGACTCACCTTGCAAAAACCTGTCTCCTCTCTGCCCCAGTTTCTTTGCCTTTGAAATAGAGGAGAGTCGATGGAAGCTCTCGGGTGCCGTAATATCGTGCAGGTTCAGGCACCCCTCTTCTTTTGCAAAGAATGGGTGCCTGAACTCTCGTGAGATCACGGACCCCAGAAACTCTCCTTTTCAGCATGAAAAGTGTTCGCTGTGCCTGTTTCCTGCTCCCCCCAACTCCTTTCCTCCCCCGCTGGAACACTTTTCACCTTGGGGAGATTGGATGCATGCAAATGGGGTGTTTGGAAACAAAGCAAATCACTTGGCTTCCAAGCACCCCGTTTGTACACCAATGGAAGCTTCTAGTCTCCATCTGGGCAAAAAAGTGTTTGAGCGCCTATGGGATGTTTAGAAATGGAGCAAATCGCTCCATATCCAAGCATACCATTGGAGCTCAAAGACTTTTTACCCGGATGGAGACTTTGGGAAGACTGGAAGTTCTGTCTGTTTGCAAATGAGCTGCTTGGAAATGAAGCGAATCACTCTGTTTCCAAGCACCCCCACTTGCGTGCAGACAGAGCTTCCAGTCTCCCCAACATCTCTGTCCATGATTTCACGAGAGTTCAGACACCATTCTCTGCAAAAGAGGACAGGTGCCTGAACTCGCACAATATTACGACACCCTGGAGCTTCCATTGAGTCTCCTCTCCCTCAAAGCCAGAAACTGTGGCAGAAAGGAGACATCTTTTCAAGGTGAGTCTGGCATGGCAGGGAGGGCTGGGGAAACATGAGGTACCTTAGTGGGTCCTGAAGGCCTTGGGGGCCTGTTTTATCACTAGGTCCCCCCATGGCCTTCCCCATCCTGAGATACCACGTGTGTAGTTAAGCAACTGTGCATTTGATTAGCGAATGAGTGGGCGAAAGGAGGGAGCGATCTCGTTCAAGGTATGAGATTCACTCCTACAAGTCCTCGAGTTACGAATGGAATAGGCAGGCTCCATTTCATTCGTAGCTCGAGGACTACCTGTAGTGCAAATGGCTGCGGAGTCTAAATCCTTCCCTTCCCCACCATCCAGTCAGAGCTGAAGAAGCTT
Source organism: Bothrops alternatus (assembly GCA_034064705.1). Taxonomy (NCBI): domain Eukaryota; kingdom Metazoa; phylum Chordata; class Lepidosauria; order Squamata; family Viperidae; genus Bothrops; species Bothrops alternatus. The sequence goes on along the minus strand of JARGCV010000172.1, from coordinate 16,151,901 downwards.
CTTGGATGAGAAGGGAAGCATCTTCAGTGGAAAAACAAAGTCCAGTTGCTTCTTGGGAAAAAAGCACCTTTGGGTTGCAGACCTAGTTACAAACAAATTCTTCTAAGTCGCTCACTTGCCCTCTCTTTCCTTTCCCAGACACGCCCCAACCTCTCACCATCCCTCTTCTACGCAACTTTTAGAAAAGATTTTTCAATCAGTGTTAAACCTCTTTTCCTAAATCGCAGGGGAGCGTTGTGTAGCGCTTCAGTTCCAAAGGCAAAAAGATGCCTTGAGAGGTGGTGGAGCAAATACTTCAAGCAGCTCTGTTTTTGTTTTTTTCATTGTCAAAATTGTGTACACTGGTTCGGCAGCGCCTGGAAAAAAAATCAAACCTAAATGTATTCAGCTGATATGGAAATTCAGTGTTAATCCCAGCAATGCCATTTCTGCAGAGCCCCCGGTGGTGACGATGAGCAGCAAGATGGAGGCCGATGACTGGATGGAGATGCACGTCTGCCGAATCTACGGTTTCTACCCAAGGGAGATCGATGCCTCCTGGACGAGGGACGGGGAGGTCTGGCTGGAAGACACCTTCCGTGGGTCTGTAGCCCCCAACGCGGATGGGACCTACCACTATTGGCTCAGCATCCGGATCGATCCCAAAGACAGAGGCCACTATCGGTGCCACGTGGATCATGAGGGACTGCAGGAGCCTCTGGAAATGACCCTCAAGGGTGAGAGGCTGCAGGGAGGGAAAGGCCGGGCTCTTTGGCAGGCTGGAGAATGCTGGAAGAGAAATCTGACTCCAGTTGTGTTCAGATGTGATCATACTTGAGTTTTAAACCACTGGAATTTTCTGTTTTGAGGTTGGTGGAGCTGCAAAGAAGAGTCCATACAATTGGCAATTCAAGCCTTTCATGGCTTGGGACCAGATTATCTGAGGGACCATCTCTTGACAGTCACATCTACCCAACCCATTAGAGTGGAGAGGCAAGGAATGATGTTGGTCCCATCTGCTAAGGCAGCGGTTCTCAACCTTTTCCGGGGCTCGACCCCGGCCCACATCGCGCAAAAAAAAAATAATAATGGCGGGCCCGCATCGCGATAAGGAAAAAAAAATGGCCGACCCCCCCCAAAAAATGGCAGGCCTGTACCGTGCAAGAGCGGTGCGACGGGGCGCATTGCGTATGCGCGGCGCGACGGCCCGCATCGCGATAGGTAAAAAAAATGGCCGACCAAAAAAAAATGGCCGACCAAAAAAAATGGCTGACCAAAAAAAATGGTGGGCCTGCACCGCGTATGCGTGGTGCGACGGGGCGCATCGCGCATGCACGGCGCGACGGCCTGCATCGCGATAGGGAAAAAAATGGCTGTCCCCAAAAAATGGCCGACAAAAAAATATGGCGGACTGCAGTGCTTGGCGACCCCCGTGAAATGGTCGTTCGACCCCAAATGGGGTTGCGACCCACAGGTTGAGAACCGCTGTCCTAAGGAGATGCATCTGGCGGGACCCAAAAGTAGGGCCTCCTCCGTGGTGCCTCCCTCTCTTTGGAACATCATTCCCTCAGAGATTAGACTTGCCCCCCACTCTAACCCTCTTCCGGAAGGCGCTGAAGGTTTGGTTTAACGGGATGGAGCCCGTTAAATGGCTAGTATGAATATGTGTTGTCGCTGGGGAGAAGGGTGGGGATTATATTATTTTATACTTCCTCTTATTTTAGTTTTTTATAGGGTGTTTTTCATTTATGTAAGCTGCCTTGAGTCGCCATGTGGGAGCAGGCGGTGATACAAATCTTCTAAATGAAAAAAATGTACAGACCGTTAGTGAACTGCGTCTCACTCATTGGGGGACCAAAGAAATTTGGGCAGGGGGAGTGTATAGCGGGGGTAGTGGGGAGAACAGCACCGAATATCAATCTTTGATTGATAAATCGTCACCATGGTACCAAAAATGTTCAAATTTTGTTTCTATGCTGATGTTTAAGGTACAATAAAATATCTCTTTACTAAGGATCAATTCACACAAGCCCCATGGCTGCTATTCGTTGGAAGTCTTGAGTTCCATTAAAGAGAAATTTGAAGTTCTCCTCAAACCTTCCCCCCTGAAGTACCCACCCAATATTTATTGATTGATTGATTTACATTTGTTGGCTACCGTATCTCGGAGTTTTGGCCATTTGAGAGGCCCTCCAGAAGTTGGATATCATTACGTTCCATTTTTTCATCCTGAAATTCTGGAAGCACAAAATTCCATTATTATTTTTTTTGTCATTTCAGGATGGACCACAACTTCTCACCTCCCTCCAGAAATAAGGGGAGGGGTCGACATAGATCCCACTGTATTGATGTGCCCCGCCCCAATGTTACAGTGAAATATTTAGATCAGCAGATTTTTCTTTATGGTTGATCTGAATGAGATAGAAGACAGATCAAAGGATCTCTAACAGATGACAGGATCATCTGAATGTTTCATGGGGCTAATTTTTTATGGTAAATTTTGCCTCATAAAAACATCTGGAGGCAGTCAAAGGCCTCGTCAAAGGCCGGACGGCCAGGGCCAGACAGTGAAGGGGGATGCAGAGCTGGCTTAAAAATCTCCCTGGAGGTTGATGGTTCCTCAACAGGATGAAGATATCAAATGGGAGCCATAAGAATCAGCCCGTTGTCCTCTGTTCTTCCCTGTTGCCTTTAGTGACCTGGAGGAATTGATAGAGCAAATAGTTATCCAACTGAAGAGGATATAAAACTGGCTGAATTAGCTAATATCCTCAAAAAAGGGAAGTGAAATTCAGAATGGGTGGAGAGGAACAGAAAGAAACAGAAGAAAAACTTGAAAGTAAACAGTGTCCAGGAAGGATGGGAATCTCAAAGGAGGTACTAAAAGACATCTGGCTGAATCCTTTCATGGATCCAGTACCAAGCAGATGGTTAGACTAGATGACCTCTTTGGTTGCTTCCTTCCATCTGTATGAGTCCAAGTGCAATGTTCTTCACTTTGGAAACAAAAATCAAAAGTGCAAAAATATTGGGTGGGAGATACCTGGTTTAATAGAAGACGGAGTAAGAACATCAAATACCTTCAAAGAACCAGTTTTAGGCTATGTCAAATAAATTTACTTACGGGACCGTCTGCTGCCCCATGAATCCCAGCGGCCGGTTAGGGCCCACAGAGTCGGCCTGATCCAGGTCGCATCAGCCAGACAGTGTCGCCTGGCAGGGCCTAGGGGAAGAGCCTTCTCTGTTGCGGCCCCGGCCCTCTGGAACCAACTCCCCCCGGAGATCCGTGTCGCCCCCACCCTCTCCGCCTTTCGTAAACTGCATAAAACACACCTCTGCCGGCAGGCTTGTGGCAGTTAACATCTTGCCCCTAGCCAGTGTATGTTTCTGTGTATGTTTGTTGAATGATTGGTTTTCTTTTAACTTAGGGGTTTATATATATATGTATTTTAACTGGTGATTTCTATTTATGTTGTGAGCCAATTTCTATTTATGTTGTGAGCCGCCCTGAGTTCTCCGGAATAGGGCGGCATAGAAGTCAAATCAAATCAAATCAAATCAAATCAATCAATCAATCAATAAGTAAATAAATAAATTGTAGCTTACAAACAATGAGGGCAATTTTCTTCCCATGTGCTGCTATGAGCAGAGCCAGCCTCAAGCAGAAGGCCCAGTTCTTGGGCAAACACCCATTAATACAGATTCAGAGCAATTGGAAAAGATTCAAAGTAGAACAACAAGGCTGATCAGGAACGGGATACTAAATCCTCTGTAAATGAACAGAAGGAGCTAAGCGTGTTTAGTTGTGAGGAAAGAGTGATGTGGTGGGCACATCATAGGCCTTCTATGATTGTTTGGGATTCTCTTCAATTATCTGCTCTTTCTTCCAATTCAGTTTCAGAATCCAACCTGGGGTACATCATTGGCTGCGTTACGGCTGCTCTTCTCCTGGTGTGTATGATTGCTGGGATTTTATTCTTCAGTAAGTATCCTTTTTTGGGTGATAGGGAGAGTCCTCCCAACTCTCTCCCTTTGGGGGGCTTTTTCTGGGCTTCCTTCTGTTTTCTTGCCTTCAGAGGTTGTGGGTGCTCCATCACTGGAGGCTTTTAAGAAGTGATTGGACAGCCATTTGTCTAAAATAGTATAGGATCTCCTGCTTGAGCAGGGAGTTGGACTAATTGACCTTCTAACTCTTGTTATTCTGTTATTTGATATTCCCAGCTATCTTTGGGAGCATCTCAGATCTCGGCCCCTTGTCAGGGCTTCAGTCTCAACTCCACTGAGTTTGAGGTTCCGACAGTCAACTGTCTTCTGAGTTGGGAAGAGGCGTCATGGTTCTGTCTTTTTCAAAAGTTTTTAGTGAAAGGGCAGCAGAGAAGGACTTCAGTGAAAATTCGCTGCTTCTCCTTCTCCCATTTCTCCTCCATTTCAGAGGCAGCAGGTCTCTCTTGGGGAAAATCAAGTGGTGTGTTTGTAATCTGTAGATTTTTCTGTGTCTGTTAATCGGTAGGAGAGATGGTGACTCACCAACTGTGAAGACTTTTCACAGACTCTCTTGGGACTCTTCCCCTATAGAGGGAGAGATTGGATGATCTCTAGCGGAGTTGTTTTTTTTTCACTGATTTTTTTTCCCCCTTGCAGTGAAACGTTGGAATGACTACAAAGCAGCACCAAGTGAGTGTTTCTTTTCCTCTTTACATGTTAGCTCCAACAGGAGCAGGGATCAGAGGCAGCATCAGATGAGGAGTGTGAATGTGTTTGTGTGAATCCAAAACACCATTAGCAGCTCATGAAGCTGCAGAGGACCAAGAACTAAGCTGAGGAGGATGGCCCAGACTGTTCTTGTGAGTGGAGACCCCAAGAAGAAACATCTGGTATGAAAAACTCACAAAACTATGAGGAGACCCCAAGAACGAAGCTGAGAGGATGGGTCAGGCTGTTCTTGTGAATGGGGACCCCAAGAAGAAACATCTGGTATGAAAAACTCACAAAACTATGAGGAGACCCCAAGAACGAAGCTGAGAGGATGGGTCAGGCTGTTCTTGTGAATGGGGACCCCAAGAAGAAACATCTGGTATGAAAAACTCACAAAACTATGAGGAGACCCCAAGAACTAAGCTGAGGAGGATGGGTCAGGCTGTTCTTGTGAATGGGGACCCCAAGAAGAAATATCTGGTATGAAAACCTCACAAAACAATGAGGAGACCCCAAGAACGAAGCTGAGGAGGATGGGTCAGGCTATCCTTGTGAGTGGAGACTGTAAGAAGAAACATCTGGTATGAGAAATTCTCAGAACAATGAGAAGACCCAGCTGAGTGTAAGATCCCTGTGACTGAGAAGCTGTTCTGTTTTCCAACTGGGCAGAAAGGAAAGGCTTGACTATAACATGATCAGGAAGCTCTGGAAAAAATAGTGATAAAAAGAGGCTTTTTGAGAAAAAAAGAGCTTTGGTGGATACCAGCTGACGTCCTCTTGATCGCCCGCCACAAGGCTCTCTGAGTATGAACTGATTGGAAAAAGTAACTTTGGATCCATCTGTATTGTCGTGTTGCATAACAGCTGTCCAGATGACATCAGAGACATTAACAAAACATTGCAGTATTTTTATATAAATAAATATATAATAAATATATATCTATATGTGTGTGTGTGTGTGTCAAGTGTTTATTTTTTAGATTGCACCCTGTAAACCCAAATATGGGAGGAAGAAATCCTTCCTTTGCCTGTTTCAGCTCAACCCAGAGCCATCTGCAAGCACATATATATATATATGTTTTTAAAATTGTTGACAAAGAAATAAGGGATTTCTGAGATAGCTGACTGAAGAGAGTTAAATAACTCGAAATAGCTATCTCAGAAATCCCTTATGTCTTTGTCAACAATTTTTAAAACACACACACACACACACACACACATATATATATATATATATAATATGTATCTATATATATATATATATATATATAATAAATAAATATCGTTCACATTTACAACAGTCCAGAAAGTCTCTTTCATCCAGAAAGAAACACAATATAGTGAGAAACACAGGAATATCATGAGGCAAATCAAATAGTATACAGAACACACAGAAGAAAAAAGGGAGGGAAAGGGGGAAATTCCCCCTTTATATTTATAGCAACCAATCAGAGCGTACATTGCCTCATGCATGAGTCAGCATCCCCAACCAATCAACTATAACTCTGTATTCTGGCCTATTGTACACTCTATTATTCCAGCTACTACTGTAAATTTAATATCCTAACACACCAATTTATAGCTGGTCATCATTTAAACCAAGTTATTTTGTTAGATCCTTGTGTTTTTGTCTATTTAATGGCTTTGTCATGAGATCAGCTAAATTGTTTTCTGATGAAAAATAAATAAAGTCTGTTACATTTTCTTTCACTTCTTCCCTGACATTATTTTATGTCAATATGCTTGCTTCTGGTTTTTATTCTTTCTCCCTGTTGCCATTTGTGTACACGTTGTGTTATCTTCAAATACTGGCATAGCTCCTTTCAATTCACTATCCAATTTTTTTTAATATTTGTATAAACCATATTATCTATGAACAAAATTCTGATAATACCATGAATTCCTTTTTAGCTGTGGATATGGCAACTGAAAGCAAATTTGGCCCCTCCCATTAATGGAGATAGCGAGCCAATTAAATCAGCCTGTACCAACTGAACAATCCTTTCAGATTTCTTATCACATCTTTTGCTGACAGAGTATATCTTTGATTTTGTCTCCTTGCATATAGCACAATCCAAATAATTGTCACAATCATTCACAGTCACACCTACAGCCAGGTCAGGCATTTTCTGCAATACTTTAACCTTGCATGATCCAGCCTCCCGTGTAATATATCTGCACACCCATTGGTTCATTAGAAAAGATAGTCTGCACACTGCCGCCACTTTCCTTGTGGTTCAAAATATATACACTGTTCAGTTTCAGACCTTGTGCACACACCCTGTTAATGCCTTATGACCTTGCATGTATCCTTTGCAAAAATTACTTCCTGCCCTTCATTGACTAAGCAAGACACACTCAGCAAATAGTGATATTTGTAGTAAATCTGCTACACATAAAACCTTATCAAACGACTTACCAATTGTTGTTAGTTGCGAAGTCATGTCCAACCCATCACGACCCCATGGACAATGTTCCTCCAGGTCTTCCTGTCCTCTACCAGCTTCTGGAGTCCATTTAAGTTCACCCCTACTGCTTCAGTGACTCCAGCCAGCCACCTGCCTTCCACTTCTTCCATTGCCCTCAATTTTTCCCAGCATGAGGCTCTTCTCCAGGGAGTCCTTCCTTCTCATTAGGTAGCCAAAGTACTTGAGTTTCAACTTCAGGATCTGGCCTTCTAAAGAGCAGTCAGGGTTGATCTCTAGGACTGACCGGTTTGATCGCCTTGCAGTCCAGGGGACTCGCAGGAGTCTTCTCCAGCACCCTAGTGCAGAGGTTCTCAACCTATGGGTCGTGACCCCATTTGGGGTCGAACGACCATTTCCCGGGGGTCGCCAAACGCCGCAGTCCGCCATTTTTTTTCCGGCATTTTTTTCCATTTTTTTCAGGGGGCAGCACTGCGCATGCGGGCCCTCGTGCCGCGCATGCGTGACGCGGGCCATCACGCACGCGTTGCGCATGTGCAATGCGGGCTGTTGCGCTGCACATGCATGATGCGGGCCGTTGCACGTGCGCTGCGCATGCGTGGTTTAGGCTGTCGCGCCGCGCATGCGCGATTTGGGCCATCGTGGCACGCATGCGCGGTTCAGGCTGTTGCGCCACACATGCGCGGTTTGGCCCGTCGCACCACGCATGCACGATTCGGCTCATCGCACGCGCGCCACGCATGCGCGGTTCGGGCTGTCGCGCCACGCATGCGCGGTTCGGGCCGTCGCGCCGTGCATGCGCGGTTAGAACAACTCCTTCCACAACAACATTTTCCATTTTTAAGCTCCATGAGAGATCATTCATCTCATTAAGATGAGCCAAAGGAAATCCTCCTCCCATTCCTACAACAGATAGATTATGTTGTCTACACAGGCCAATCTACCTCAGGCTCATGAAAAATCTTTCACTGTCTCATTGATGATGAGAGCTAAGTAGCTCGAAATACCAGTAGCTATGCCAGTCTCCCTTTAACTCTTCGTTAGCAATCCAAATTTAACATAAAAATGATGGTCGCAGTAGCGACTGCTGCCTGGGGATAGCCCTAGATTGGGCTGATACAGGCAAAATAGTTCTTCTTCCCGTATTTGGGCCGACAGGGTGCATTGTAAAAAAAAAAAAAAAGAAAACACTCAAGACACACACACATATATATATTTACATGTATTTACATGTACACACATACATGTATCCCATACATATATATGTATATACACATAAATATTAATCTGTCCATATACATATTCAGCATTCTTTCTTAGGTCTCTTAGCTAAAGCAGCTTGAATGTATTTGAGGGTGTGTGTGTGTGTGTGTGTGTGTGTGTGTGTGTGTGTGAGAGAGAGAGAGAGAGAGAGAGAGAGAGAGAGAGAGAGAGAGAGAGAGAGAGAGAGAGAGAGAGAGAGAGAGAGAGAGAGAGAGAGAGAGTGTTGGGGTCAGAAAGATTTGAGTTTTTTCATTTCCTCCTATCAGCTAAGAGACTAAACCTTCCCACTTTTCTTTCATTTCTAGCAAGTTACAAAGGATCCCACAGTTCAGACTGGGGTAAGTCAGAGGGAGGCCCCCTGAAAGAAAAAGAGCCATTCTGCTTCCTCTCAAGACCTTTTGGCAGGGAGGGAAGAGGTTGAAAAGAGAGAGCCCCACCGCCAATTTTTAGAGGGTCTCCTAATACATCCTCCGTGTGTTCCTTCTCTGAGCGGTTCTGGTGAAACCAGATTTATTTGGACAGGACTGGAACAAAAGATTTATAAATCAGTTTTGGTCACCACGATGTAAAAAAGGTGTTGAGACTCTAGAAAGAGTGCAGAGAAGAGCAACAAAGATGATTAGGGGACTGGAGGCTAAAACATACAAGGAACAGTTGCTGGAATTGGGTATGTCTAGTTTAACGAAGAGAAGGACGAGGGGGGACATGATAGCAGTCTTCCAATACCTCAGAGGGAGTCAAGCTATTCTCCAAAGTGCTTGAAGGCAGGACAAGAAGCAACGGATGGAAACAAACCAGAGAGAAGCAACCTAGAACTAAGGAGAAATTTTCTGGTAGTTAGTACAATTAATGAATGGAACAACCTGCCTCCAGAAGTTGTGAATGCTCCAACACTGGAGGTTTTTAAGAAGAGACTGGACAGCCATTTGTCCGAAATGGTATAGGGTTTCCTGCCTGAGCAGGGGGTTGGACTAGATGATCTCCAAGGTCCCTTCCAACTTTTATTATTGTTGTTGTTGTTTTGTTGTTGTTACTACTACTACTACTACTACCACCACCACCATCACCACCACTACTACTACTGTTGAGATTGAGTCTTAAATTGGTAAGGTCACTCCTCACATTTTTCCACCCATTATAATTAAGAGATTGATGGGGAAATTGTGGGTTTTTTTCCCCAAAGGACAATTGTTCATGAAGAATTAACATTAACATTAATTAGCATTAATTTACATCAGCATACGAATAGTATAGGACAGGGTAGGCAACCTGGGCTTTTTTTATGACTTGTGGACTTCAACTCCCAGAATTCCTGAGTCAGCATGGCTGGTTCAGGAATTCTGGGTATTGAAGTCCACAAGTCATAAAAGAGCCAAGGTTGCCTACCCCGGGTATAGGAGAAAAGGTTCCTCATGGAAAAAGGACAAATGGGAAAATACTGATTTTTTTTTTTTGTTTGTTTGTTTATCCCGAGGGGCCCCCAAAGTCTCCATTTCCCTCCAATTCTGATAGTTTTGTTCTCACTTTTTTCTTGCTCTCCCTTTTCCTCTGCACAAAATCCAGGGCTTCACTTGATTCTCACCTCCTCTCTTTTTCCTTGATTTCTAACCAAGTTACAGAATTCATTTTCTCTTCGCCCTGGTTTGTTCCTGCAAAGGAGAAAGGGGAAAAACTCTCTCCCTGTTGGATTTCCACCCTCCTTCATTCAGGCAGAGCCTGCAGGGCGCCCCCTTTTGGAGCAAAGAGCCCCTTGGTCCTAGGGACAGGGAAATAGGCAAACCACTGGCAATGCCAAGATCCCCAGCGGTTAGAGACCATTCGGGTGGCACGGCCTGGTCTCCTTTGAGAAATTTGTGAAGCTTAAGAGGTCGAATGGCGAAGAGAGAGATGACCCGGCAGAGACTCATTCTGTGTTTTTCTCTCCAATGCAGGGAGCAACCAGGCCATTTAGCAGCCCCCTCGCAGGTGAGTGGACTAGTGGGGGCTGTATGGGGGGAAAAGAGAGCTTTGAGGTTGAATGACCAACGGATGGTGAAGATACTTTGGGGGAATCTCTCTATTATTCATCTCAAACACTGAAGGGTGAAGAGTTTGGGGGAGAAGCAGAGGGGCTCTGGGAAGGTGGTCTGCCTTCCCCCAAACTTTTAATCTGCAAGGCCAGACTCCCAGGATCTGACTGGATGAGGAGGCTCAGAGAACCACAGAGGGGAGATTGGAGCATCCCCAGTGTAAGCGGGAGGGAGGGGGAAATGGACTTCTTAAGGGTCCTGCAGTCATGGATGGAGAGGGGGCTTCTCTCCCATCCTAGCCTGATTGAGAATACCACCCTCCAGATGCTGAAGGAAGACCTGGGCTCTCTGGAGGCTGTGAATCCTTTTGCACTTGTCTCTGGGGTAAAATTGACTTGAACTGAGGTTCTCACCCACCTCCGGAGCCATTCCCAGCCCTGCTCCTTCCCTCTCGTAACTCTGAAAATCCCATCCACCTGATCCCTCCCTTGAGGTTGCTGCTTCTGCTCCTTCCCTGGGCTAATCTTTACTGATCTCTCAGCCTGGACGGCAGGATTCCTCCTCTTAGCTCCCTCCCAGACAGACCCTGCCTGCTTTTCCCCTCCTCTCTGCAGCACGGATGGACAGTCCCAGCATAAGGAGAGAATTGTAATACCTGTATTGGGGGTGTTGCTCGGACACCACCTCTGCACTACATCTGAAGGGGGAAGAGTGTAAGAAGGGAGAAGGAAGTAGGAAGGTTGGAGGAGAAGAGGAAGTGGAGAGAGAGGAAAGGAGAGAGGTGGGGGAAGAGGGAAGTAGGATGAGAAGATAGGGAGGAAGAGAGAGGGTGGATGTGGTGGGGTGGGGTGATGTCCGAGCAGCACCTATAGTCAGGTGTAGGTATTTGTTTTATTTCAGTTAAAGTATTGTATATATGAATCTAAATGAATGTATGTTGATTTTTGTTTGTGGGAGAGGGCAATAGAAAGATGAACAAGAATGTATTCTGGAATTTTTTTTTGTTTATCTAATTTTTAAGCATTTATTGTTAAAATTATAAAATTAATAAAATATATTTAAAAAAAGAAAGAAAGGACTCCTCCCTCAAGATGACATGTTGAACAGTCAGGGATTCTTTTTCTCCCTCTGATGAACAGCTGATTTTGCCACCAAAGCTGGTCATTTGGTGGCTTTGCTCCTGGTTTTTTTTTTTAAGTTTTTATTGAATACAAAAAAAGAGAAAAGGATTAAAAACATTGAACATGGTAAATCGTCTTTGACTGACATCTCAGTCCATATTGTACATTAATTGCATGTAACTTATCTATATACAAACTGTGTTTGATAAGATTTTGTTAACCTCAGATGAGAAATTGATTAAGAAAATGTATAATTTTTTGTTAATTTTAGATATGGAAAGTGAACAAGTGAAAGAAACAATGATAAGATGGGCAAAAAATTTTGGTTATAACATAGAATTAGAAAAATGGCAAATGTTATGGAAGAGAAACTATAAATTAACAATGTCAACTTCATACAAAGAAAATCTGTATAAAATGTTTTATAGATGGCACCTTCCACCAGCAAGATTAGCAAAAATGTTTAAAAATATGTCAGACAGATGTTGGAAATGTAAACATAATATAGGCAGTGTGCCAGTGTACCACCAGTTGAAAAGCCCTTGTGTGGATCACAACTTACTTCTTGATGGCTTGAAGATGAACAGAAGTAGATAAGTTGTATCAGTTCCCATAAGGAAAGGGATTTTTTTTTTCCCTCTCAGGGTTAAAGAAAGGGGAATTTTCCCATCAAAAATTAAAAGGTAGTTTTCAAGGCTCTTTTTTTAAAAAAGAAAAAAAACTAGAAAAAAGCAAAAATTATAGTATAATCCTCTGTAGATGTAAATGTAAGGTTGTAAATGTCTAGTTAGGCATTATAAAATAAGTTAGAAGTCAACTAGTCATAAATAAAAAAACTGTAAACATTCAAAAAATGCAATTAAAACCCAGGCATGCTTAAGAAAGACAAGCAGCTGAAGGGAAAAGATGCAAGAAATTACATATCGAGATGGCTCTTTGCAAGCATCCAGACAACCCCCCCCCCGCCTTCTCTGTCAGTTGATGATCGTCCAGAAGTCATCCTGGATCTTTCTCCTGCAAAAAACCAGGAGCTTCACATATGGATGGGGCAAAGAAGAAACCACCAATATTTTTTAAAACATAAGGTTTGGCAAGAATTAATAAAAAGCTGGAATATAGTTAAATCTTGATATTACACAAAGATTCCGGCTTGGCTATCGCCATTGGAGGCAGTCACATATCCCAATTTGTATAGGAAAGATAAGGCTATTATATACAAAGACATTCTGACAGAAGAAGGTTATTTAAAACAAAAACAAGAGCTAAAGCAACAGGGAATAGACATGGAGTGGTGGTCTTATCTTCAGATACAAGCAAGATATATGAAGGATAAGCAAGAATGGGGTATTAATAGACAAGATACGGGGTTAGACAAGATACTGCTAGGCCCGGAGAAAAAACAAATAAAGAATATTTATAAACACCTGTTGGAACATAAACTATATGAGGAGCAGATTAAAGAAACAATGGTGAAGTGGGCAATAGATTTAGGATATAATATAAATATGGATCAATGGCAGCAAGTATGGGAGCGAAATAACAAAATCACATTGGCGACATCATATAAAGAAAACTTGTATAAGATGGTTTACAGATGGCATCTCCCTCTGGCCAGATTAGCCAAAATGTATAAAGGATATTCTTCTACGTGTTAGAAATGTAAAAAAGAAAAGGATACCTTTTTTCATATATGGTGGACATGTAGAGAAGCACAGGTTTATTGGCGTATGGTCTGGGAATGGGCAATAGAAATGACTAGCCAAAACATTCTATACAAACCTGAGGCATTACTATTAGGAATACTAGAGAAAAATGTAAATAAAGAGGACACATATTTAATTATTCACGTGGCTACGGCAGCAAGGATACTATTTGCTCAAAAATGGAAAGCAATGGAAGCACCGAGTGAGGAAGAACTAATAAAGAAAATTATGTTTTGCGCAGAACTAGATAGGTTAACTAAAAGATTTAAAAAAACCAGGAAGACACAGAATTTTATCGGATATGGAATAAATGTTATAGATGGAGGGGAAAAAATAGAGGTCACAAATAAAGAGATAAGTTAAAATAGAGATCAGAAATGTATCGTTTGTATATAGATAAGTTATATGCAATTAATGTACAATATGGACTGAGATGTCAGTCAAAGACGTTTACCACGTTCAATGTTTTTAATCCTTTTCTCTTTTTTTGTATTCAATAAAAACTTTAAAAAAAAAAACAGAAGCAAAGCCACCAAATGACCAGCTTTGGTGGCAAAATCAGCTGTTCATCAGAGGGAGAAAAAGAATCCCTGACCGTTCAACATGTCATCTTGAGGGAGGAGTACTTTCTTCTCTCCTTATGCTGGGAGTGTCCATCCGTGCTGCAGAGAGGAGGGAAAAAGCAGGCAGGGTCTGTCTGGGAGGGAGCTAAGAGGAGGAATCCCGCTGTCCAGGCTGAGAGATCAGTAAAGATCAGCCCAGGGAAGGAGCAGAAGCAGCAACCTCAAGGGAGGGATCAGGTGGATGGGAGCGAGAATAATTTTTGCACAATACTGGAAGAATGAAGGACTGCCATCAGAGGAAGAAATAATCAGGAAGATATTGGAATGTGCAGAGATGGACAGATTAACTATGAGGCTGAAAGACAAAGAAGATACTACTATCAAATTTGGAATTTATTTTATTCTTGGTTAGAAAAAAGAATGAAGGATTAGGAATTGAACATGTATTAGCTTAGCAAACTCCAGACAACTTGTTGATTAGAAAAATTAACATATGTTGATGAAAAAAATTAATAAAAAAGATTGAAACATGAAATGGTATAGGTTCTCCCATTTGAGCTGGAGCAGGGGGCTGGACTAGAAGACCTCCAAGGTCCCTTCCAGCTCTATTCTTTCTCTCTATGATCTGTCTCCCAGCCTTCCCATCTTCTTCCCTTGGCCTCTGTCTGCCTCCAGTTGAAACACTAGCTAGATGACTTCTGGTTCCAGTTCACGGCGTTGCTAGTCGGACGGCGAGACTTCTCTCCTCGTCGACTAGATATCCCCCCGTCGGTGGACCCTTATAAGGGTCCAGGGTCGCCTGGAGGGTGCAACTTCCGACGAGGAGGCTGCAATCCAACAGCGGAGGAGCGGCAGCTCCTCCAGCTGCTTGGACGAACTCCAAAGGGCCGACGGAGAAGAAGATCAGCCAGTAAAATGGCTGATCGCCTAGCCGCTTCAGACTGCAAGTCAAACAACATCTAAGCTGTGAATGCCCCCATGGTGAGCTCGGGTGAGAACTTTGCAACATTCCTTTCTATTCTTTGTTTATTTGAATACCTACAAGAACTTTTGCAATTATTTCCCTGTCTTGGAAAAGCGGCTTCTGCTATGTCTGGGGGAAAAGGCGTTTTTTAAAATATTGAAACAGACTATACTTTATTTTTACATTTATCTTTTGTGGATATACAAAGAAAAAAAAGAGGAAAAAAGTTGGAAAAGGCTCTTTTTCTTTCCTCTCTCTTGGTAAGAACTATTCCCCCCCCCCTATATATTACATTTTAAAGGACAAAAAAAAAAGGAACAGAACGGATTGTTTTTTCTTTTTTAATTTTATCTCATTAACTTTAACTTACTGAGGACATCTAGTGGCGAAAGTTTGAGACTAAGTTAAAGATGGAACACTGAACTTTAAATATTTTTGGAACGATAAGCTGTGCAGCTGTGGAAGCTGTGGAGGTGGATGTTGTTTATGTTAAATATAGCCTTCACAAAAAAGATTGTATTTTAAGTATTATCATCTAATATGGAGACTCAGCTACAATTGAACTATGCACTCATATTGGAAAAGATCTATGAGGCCACTGTTGACATTTGTGCTACAATAAAAAGCTGTACTTTAGAATCAAGACTTAGAGAGTCTACTACACCTCTGCAAACTGATGCCCAGGCTACATTTGACTATGATATAAATTCAAATATATCAGAAGAGGAATTTACAGAGACAGAAGAGGAACCTATCTTGCTTGACAACCCTTTCATCTGCAACCTAGAGAATCAAAGACTAAGATCTCCAACTATAAAGCAACAACACTCCAAGAAGAACACAGAAAGATTTCTACTGCAGAGGGAAAGATTTATATTCTTTCAAAGAATTCTACAATTAATAAAAATGGATATACTGGTTGAAAAGGAAGCGCTACTATGGAGGCCTGTTTACTATAGAAGAAAACCTAGAATTAGATTCAAAAGAAATCTAAAATTGTTTAATGGATTAAAAGGCAATACTGGCTTTATGGATTGTTTTAAGGATAATGATTCAGCTTTAGAACTGTGAAAATTGACTCAGAATTGTTTAATGGATTAAAAGGCAATACTGGTGCCTTGGAGTGGTTTAAGGATAAGGATAATGTGTGTTTAATTTAATCTGATGATTTTTCATTGATATATGGAAATTTGTCTGATATGGAAACATGAAAGTTAAATTTGGAGTTAAACTTAATTTTTTTTAAAAAATTGCTTACTTAGATTATTAATTTTTAATGAGAAGGGGGTACCAGTATTGCATATAACGGAAGTAGTCCTTGCATTATGATTTACAAAAGTCATTCATACATGAGCAAGATATTACAGGGGAATAAACAATACTGTCGAAAAAAATTATTAACGATACAAGTTCTCTTGAAACAAAGCCAGCCATAGGCTGTTTGTTACAGCAAAACCTCAACAAAACAGCATATTCCTTACACAGACATACATATCCAGGAGATACTTTCAACAATTATGGATCAGAGCCAATAGCTGCAAATGCAACAGCCATTTAATTCAAGGCTTTAAAACACCAAGGCGCAGTAGTTTTTGAGTTACCAAGTCCAAATTACACTAGTAACACAAAGAAACGTTCAAAGCTTGGCAAGATGATTAACAATGGGACTCTGTGAAATCCTAAACCAGAATGCATCCTCCTACAGATTTGCATTGTGAACTTTGTGATGCACAGTACAGTTATTGCAGTGATCAGTTAAAAAGTGATCCTTTCCCTTCCCTTGAAGTTCACAATCACCCCAGGACAAGTTACAAGCTAAAAAAGGTGTTGCTTATAGCTAAAAAAAAATTGTATCATCATGCTATTAAACAGGTTAGAAAAAGCAATTGCCAGTAAGAAGTGCATGTTTTACTTCTATCTGCTTGCATCATTTAAGATGTATCTCAAACAATCCTGTGATTTGGGTTAGAGACCAGTCAGATTTTACCGTCAACATAAAGTTGTCCAAATATTCCATGATAAAGTTAGGAAATATGAGTGTGTCCCTAGCAAAATGGGATGCTATGAACTAAAAAAAAAAAAAAAAACTAGAACGTTGCAATGTTGGCATGCTTATCACAGCATTTTTCCAATGGAAAAGCTGCAGAATACATTTTCCAAGGAAAATGTTCCCTGCCATACTACACAAATATGTGCAAACTGCAAGGTCCCTAAAATAGCAGATATGAGTTTATGTACAGAGGATATTTCTACCTCTTAAATAAGTAAATAATCCTACAGAGTTTATAACACAGAACAATAGCCACCACAGGCACCCCGATAGCCCTCTTCAGTGTTCGATAACTTTACTCCTCTGTTTTGGCTTTCACTTTCCCACAGTCCTGGTATAACTAATGCCTCTTAACATAACCTTATGACTAATGTTGTTTGCTTTAACATTGTTAAAGCAGACTGAATCTCTACCTCAGGATATGAAACTTTTACCTCAGGATCTCTGGTTAGGGACTATAAAAGATTGCACTAGTAATGGGATGAAGTCAATTCAGAAGCGCAAACGAACAATATGCGATAGACTAGATACAGTAGATAGACCATATATAAGAGAAACACCAACCAAACAAAATGTATTCGGAGTATACTTGAAGATGGAAGGGAGGAGGGAAGAACGTTTACTAAAACAGATGTTTACAAAGATTAATACCTAATGTTGTATGCTACGTTCTAGGATGATTGCTTAGCAATAGGATCTTATGTTTAATGTTGATCACATTAATATGGAACCAGATAAGAGAAACACCAATCAAATAAAGTGTAACAGGAGTATAGTTGAGGCTGGATGCGAGGAGTGGAAAAAGGCTTACTAATTCAGACGTTTTCAAAGACTAATACCTAGTATTATATATCAGGTGCCATGATGATTGCTGCATAATATGTTTTTATGTTCAATGTTGATTGTTTTAATAAAAGAATTTTTATTAAAAAAAAAGCACATTGCACACCATCACATGTTTTTGCACTTGCCTCTATAAATAACATGGAATGTTTTCGGGCAAACTTAAGACCTTCATTTCTGTCAATTTCTCTGTTTTCCTTATCTATTTTGTTTCCAACTAGCATTTTAACTATGTCGTATCTTGTGCAGTATGTTTCCAATTCAGTTAACCAATTGTCTAGTTTAGTAAATGTATCTCTTCTTGTGACATCATAAACCAGATCACTATAACTAATAAAAATGGGTTTTATGAATTATATTAAGGATTATAATAATAATAATATAAAATAATAATAATATAGATATAGATATATATATAGAAATATAAACATATGGATAAACTCTTAAAACAGGATTAGTAGTAATAGAAATTTAGGTAATATTGGATACACGGATTGTTTTAAGGATAATGATTTAGATTTGGAAGTATGAAAATGGCAATTATAGATATGTATGCTTAATTTAGTTTGATGATGTTTCATTGTTTTATCGAAACTTGTCGGATATGGAAATATGAAATTTAAATTTAGAGTGAAATTTAACTAATTAAGAGATTTTGTGTATAGTAATATGATTTGATAAGTTATGATAATTAATTGGATGGAATTTGGACTTCACGTAACGAATTGAAATGAATTAATTCAAAGATCTTCATAAGCAATAAAAATGGGCTTTATTTAGGGAAAAATATATATTTAGATTTTATATATATGGCTATATAATTATAAGTTATTTATTAGCAGAAGAAGAAATAATCAAGATTGAAGACAAAAAGAGGGTTGAGAGAGGATAAGAGTTTGAATAAACGTGGAAGAGATATTGGACGTTAATTTGTTGATATAAAATAATATTTGACTATGGTAATTGAAATTGATAAAGTTTTAAAATAGGTTTAGTAGTAAAAGAAATTTATGATAGAAATGGAATACATTAAATTTATATGTTTCTTTGGAGGGAAATAGAAAGATGAAAGTGAATGTACTAAGTTGAATTGTTTATGTGTGTTTTTATTTTGGAATCTTTGCTTACCCAATCACCACGGTGTACTTTAAGTACTTATTGTTAAAATTATAAAACCAATAAAATGTTTTTCAAAAAAAAAAAAAAAAGACACACTAGCTAGATTTCCTATATGGGCAGCCCTTCCATTTCTCCCTCTCTCCCTCTCTTCCCATAACCTCTTATGACTCACTCTAACTCAGGGCTTTTCAACCTTTTCACCCATTGTATCACTTTTAGGATATGGCAACATCCGAGTACCACCAGTCGCCTAGCAAGGGGTCAAAAACTTGATGATCCCCCCCCAAAAAAGGAAAAAAATGATAAAGTACAGGTAGTCCTGGACTTACAACTGTTCGCTTAGTGCAGCGGTTCTCAACCTATGGGTCGCGACCCCATTTGGGGTCGAATGACCATTTCATGGGGGTCGCCAAACGCCGCAGTCCGCCATTTTTCCCCCCGGCCGGTACAGGGGGCAGCACCGCGCATGCGCAGGGTAGCACTGCACATGCGCGATGCGGGCCGTCTCGCTGCGCATGCGCGATGCGGGCCGTTGCGCCATGCATGCACGATGCGGAACGTCGCACACGCGTTGCACATGCGCGATGCGGAATGTTGCACCACACATGCGCGATGTGGAACGTCGCACGCGCGTCGCGCATGTGCGATGCGAACCGTCGCGCTGTGCATGCGCGATGCGGACCGTCGCACCGCGCATGCGCGGTGCAGGCTGGGGTCGTGCCATGCATGCGCGGCGCAGGTCGGGGTCGCAACCTGAAATAGGTTGAGAACCGCTGGCTTAGTGACTCTTCGAAGTTACAATGGCACTGAAACAAGTGCCCCCCAAGGCACAGCCGAGCAAGACACCTGCCTGCCCACCTGGCAGCGCTCTTCCTCCTGTCCGAGGTTTTCATTGTTGTAAACCGCTTAGCGAGGGCTGTAAAGCGCTGTGAAGTGGCATATAAGCCTAAGTGCTAAGTGCTATTGCTAAGTTACACATACTCCATGCTAACACCCCACAATACTATGTATGATCACGAAAGGGCGTTAAATGAGAACCACTTTTATCTTCAAACTGATGTGATTGTTTTAAGTGAGCCAGCCACAGCCAAGTCAATCATCTTGGTCTCATCCAAGCTGAGTTTAAGGCAGTAGGGAGCTATCCAGTTGGAATGGCCAGTAAAACAATGAATTATGGAAGAACGTGCCACATCACAGACACCCCCCCTCCTTGGGATTTGCCACTAAGAGCAAAACTCCCATCCAGCCGAAATGTTGAAAATCCCATCAAGCGAACATCACTATGTGGGACAGAGGGCTTTAACCAAGTTTCTGTTGCAATGATGACACAGCGGGTTCTCACCTCCCATTTGTGGTTAAATTTAGCCTCAATCAATCTATTTTTGGCTCTAAAATACTAAGCATGATCATTTAAATGACCTTCTAAAAACCTGTAGGTGGAGAATTTAGGAGGTTAATAAGAAAAAGGGCATAGAGTCATAGAATCATAAGGCTGGAAGGGACCTCAGAGGCTCTCTAGTCCAACCCCTGATCAAGGTAGGAGACCTTATGCCATCCTGGTCAAATGGTTGTCCAGTCTATTTTTGAAACCCTCCAGTGATGGAGCCCCCACAACTCCGGGAGGCAAACTATTCCACTGATTAATTGTTCTCACCGTCAGAAAAATTCTCCTTGCTTCTAGCTTGGCTCTCTCTCTAACCAGCTCCCCCACCCAATGACTTCTTATCTTACCTTCTGGTGCCCTAGGGCCTGCCATAGAGAATAACACAGTTTTCAACTGGGTTGTGTTTCTTCCGGTCAGAAACCTCAGCTCAGAAACGAAACCCGAGTCAATACAGGTGTAATAATGTGAGTCATTCTGGGAAGCAGAATGCAAAACTCAAAACTTTCGGCTGCCACAAAGAAGAGGGAGTCAAGCTCTTCTCCAAAAATGCCTGAAGGCAGGACAAGAAGCAACGGATGGAAACTGATCAAGGAGAGAAGCAACCTAGAACAAAGGAGAAACTTCCTGACAGTTAGAACAATTAACCAGTGGAACAACCTGCCTCCAGAAGCGGTGAATGCTCCAACACTGGACGTTTTTAAGAAGAGCAGCAGATGACCTTGGTTCCCAAGGGACAGAAGATTATTATTATGACTAGTGAAGCACTGGGCAAGCCCCCCCTCCCTCCCTCCAGTGTGCCAACCTAGAATGAAGAGAAAGATGGCTGCAGCCAGGCTCATGGTAGAGTGGACAACAAGTAGTTTATTGAAAAATACGTTCTTGCAAGAGTGGCTGGCTAGCAAGTTGGCACAGCCAAAAAGAGATTTCGGCATGATTTTATTCACTAGGCCCAAAGCCGAAGTCCCTCTCTTGCAACCCCATTTGACAAGGACCACAAGGTTTACACCCTAGCCAGAACGCCTAACTCACCCATGTGAATCCCCCACCCGTGTTTGTATTCCTCCCCACCCTTTGCCTAGTTCCCCATTGGCTTTGGCCCTTCCTAAGTTTCTCTGTTAGCAGTGTGTGAAGGTTTGCCTGGCTCACAGGTCCCATTTTATTGGAACACACCTGCACAGGCATGAGCAGTTAGTGTCGTTATTATGTGCAAGCTCTTGTGGTTAAAAACTGTCAGCTAGTTTTTTTAATCCTCATTTCTGAACCGATTCCTTGCAAGGAAGAATACAATTCCCAATCCTTTTCTGGTGCCCCCCCCCAAAAAAACCTTTTAGAAAGAGCTAAAACTGAACAGCACCGTTTCCAATCGTTACAAAAAGAAAAGCATTCAAACTAAAATTAGCAGTCTCCCCCCTGCCACAACCCCCCACCTTATCTTGAGAGACCATCAAAGCGGATGGCAAGGTCTCTGCAGAGGCCATGAGGGCTGGCTTGGGCCCCCTGAGTCCCTGGGTGCAGGAAAGAATGGGTCTCGCATCTAGACTGCTTCTTCTCCAGCAGTCCTCACCTTCCCCTTTTACAGAGGATCTTTCTTTTTATTGTTATTATTATTATTATTCTTTCTTTTATTAAATTTCTATACCGCCCCTCTCCCGAAGGACTCGGGGCGGTGTACAGCCTTAAAATTTAAAAAAACATATAAATGTACAAAATTAAAATATTTAAAAATAAATACTAAAAAGAAAGCAAAGCTACTCTTCTGAAAAAAAAATTATTTGCTTTCCATACAAAAAAGGCTTTAAAAAGATGTGCTATTTGCAGCCCTTTTCAATGAAATTTCATCTTAATGCTAAACCCTCTAATTTTCTGAATCCTTTTTGTTATTGTGAGTGGAAATATAGTTTAGTTGCATTGGATATGTATCTCTAATTATCCAAAAGGCCAGTTGCTCTTTAATAATTAATCAAATATCTGCTCTTTTTTTTGCCCAACCTGTCACTGAGATTCTGCTCAGAATAATACATGTTCTACATGCTGTAGATTTTGCTTGCTATAGATATCTGTGAGAAACACTTTTCTTCCCGAAGATCCTGAAGGTATTTATCTGTATGTAAATGACATTCTAGCAATTCCCAGAGGGTCGTTGGTTTATGGAATTCACTTCCAGAAGAGGTCGTGACAGCTGTCAGCCTTGACAGCTTCAAGGCAGGGCTAGATAGATTCATGGATGCAAAGTGTATCGGTGGTTATTAAAACGGATGTCCATGTGCCGCCTCTATGTTGGTTGAGGCAGGCAGGATTCCCTTGAGTACCATTTGTTGGGGGTCAAGGGAAAGGGAGGGTTTTGCCTTCTCTTTCTGCTCAAGATCCCCATGTACAATTGGTGGGCCACTGTGTGACACAGAATGCTGGACTCGATGGGCTTTGGCCTGATTCAGCATGGCTCTTCTTATGTTCTTATGTTCTTATGTAATTCATTCTGGAAATACCACAGTTCCCATGTATTATACCTGTGTATATATATGCCAACTGTTTTATAACTGAAAACTAGGTTTTGAGAAGAAGGTATCATAATTCCTGACAAGTCCAGGTTAATTGGCTCCTTTAAGACTATTTTACCAGCTCCTATCCCATATGAAAAAATAGTAGGTAAGGTTTATTTCTGACAGAGTGATGCTTATATTCAGTTCACTCAGAAATCACAGATAGTAAAACTGGAAAATACAACTGGGCCAAAGCTAATAGCATGGGGGGGAGGTAGATGTAGCTTCTAATACACAACAGGATAATTGGGGGGGGGAGGTTCCTCCTCTACATTTTCTTTGTGAGGCAAAGGGTAAAATGGGAGCTCTGTGGGAGCTCCCACGTTATGGAACGAGCTCCCCCCCCGAACTCCGTACAATGACAGATTTTTTTTAATATTTTATTGGTTTTATAATTTTAACAAAAAGTACTTAAGACACACCGTGGTGATTGGGTGAACAAAGATTCCAAAATAAAAACACATGTAAACAGTTCAACTTAGTACATTCACTATCATCTCTCTATTTCTCTCAAAAAACATATTAAATTTAATGTATTCCATGTCTATCATAAATTTCTATTACTACTAAACCTGTTTTAAAACTTCGTCAATTTCTTTTTTTTTAATTTTAACATTTTTTTATTATTAGATATCTGTTTGTACATGTAAACAAAGAGAAAGAAAAAAAATTCAAGTTAAAGCCATTCAACTTAATACAATCATTTTAAATTTGTAGACCTTCTTCACTCCGTATATCCAAGTTTAACTATAAACCAACTACATTTTAAAAATTTTAACGTTCACTTCTTAACAAACTACATTTTAAAAATTTTAACTTTCACTTCTTTTCAGATCAATCCATTGGACATCAAACAAGCAAGTCATCTTATTAAAATTAATAATTTTCACGTCGATACACCCATCCCTTCAACAAGTACATTCTTAGTCTATTTGATATATATCTTCCAATAATCAATAGATAAATATTTGTATATGTAAACCAGGGGAAAATTCAAGCTAACTGCTATCCAACTTAATACAATCGATTTAAATTTGTAAAAATTCTTCACTCCTTATGTCAAGATTTAACTATAAGCCAGATACATTTTCTTTGATTCAGGGAGAACCCACTGAGAACCCCGCTGTTGTGGGTCTGGAAGAAATATCAGTACGTACAATGACAGATTTATGCACCTTCCGTCGGGAACTAAAAACGTTCCTTTTTCCACAGGCCGGCCTGGCATAGAAGTTCTGGTTCCAGTAGGGTTAGAATGTTTTAGGGGGATTGAGCAAATTTTTAAGATTTGTAAGTGTTGGGTTTTAAATGGGGGTTTTACGGCCAAATTATGTAATTTACTTTTAATTATTTTAAATTATGTATATCTATATGTTTTTAAACTTTAGGCTGTACACCGCCCCGAGTCCTTCGGGAGAGGGGCAGTATAGAAATTTGATTATAAATAAATAAATGAATAAATAGTCCAAAACCACATGTCAAAATAATTGCCATGCAATTTTGGAAGGATTAAACCGAACCTAATTGGTACCAATCAGCTGTGATATGTTCTGGTTAGTAGGGTTGTGTCCCCTTTTCCAAAAGGACCTGGCTACGTAGCATCACATAGATTAACTTGGTTTTCCCAGTTGCAATGTATGGCTGTGAAAGTTGGACCATAAGAAAGGCTGAGTGCCAAAGAATGGAGGCCTTTGAACAATGGTGCTGGAGAAGACTCCTGCAAGTCCCCTGGATTGCAAGGCGATCAAACCGGTCAGTCCAAGAGGAGATCAACCCCGACTGCTCTTTAGAAGGCCAGATCCTGAAGTTGAAACTCAAGTACTTTGGCCACCCAATGAGAAGGAAGGACTCACTGGAGAAGAGCCTGATGCTGGGAATGATTGAGGGCAATAGAAGAAGGGGACGACAGAGAATGAGGTGGGCTGGATGGAGTCACTGAAGCAATAGGTGTGAGCTTAAATGGACTCCAGAAGATGGTAGAGGACAGGTGGAGTCCTCCTCCCAAGGCTGCCAATTCTAAATGTCAATTCCAGGGTTGGGACTCCTTGTGCTCCAGTTATATCTGAGTTGGTTGTTGGGAGGATTACATTACATTTCTTATATGGAGGAGGACATATATGGAGAATTGGGGATTTGAGAGAGAAGAGGGAGATGAAGAGATAGACAGGACCATCCTGGTGATCGTGATGGCCATCCTGATGAAAGCCACCTTGAAGTAGGTCATAGATATGAAGCCCATGTAGCTGATAGTTCCATAAAACATGATAGTAAAATCTTCACTGAACTGAAGGTGGATTTCTCCAGGTTGGGAGTTCATATCAAATTCACGGATTGGAGAAGCAACTTCCAGCCAATTGGAATGCAATTGGAATTTGAACTGCAGAGTAAGAAAGGGTGTAGAATGGACCAGACATTTTTCAAGCCACCTCCTCAGATGGTTTCTTGACTTTGTGGCTGGAAAGTCCAGCGCTACCATGACTGTCTTGTCTAAGACAGAAGAGAATGAGA
The DNA here is from genome assembly GCA_034064705.1 of Bothrops alternatus. NCBI lineage: Eukaryota > Metazoa > Chordata > Lepidosauria > Squamata > Viperidae > Bothrops > Bothrops alternatus. The sequence goes on along the minus strand of JARGCV010000172.1, from coordinate 16,126,737 downwards.
AGATGATGATCCTGAAGATGTTTGATGGAGAAGGCAGATAGATGGACTTTGAGTCAATCTTTACCACCGCTTCTGGAGGCAGGTTGTTCCACTGGTTGATTGTTCTGTCAGAAAATTTCTCCTTAGTTCTTGTTTGCTTCTCTCTTTGGTTAGTTTCCATCCGTTGCTTCTTGTCCTGCCTTCAGGCGCTTCAGAGAATAGCTTGACTCCCTCTTCTTTGGCAGAGCCCCTGGGAACAATTGCCATCATTCTGACTCAGTGCTGAGTAAAAAGGGTTGTGAGATTATCTGCTGAGAAATAATAATAATAATAATAATAATAATAATAATAATAATAATAGTAATAAAGTTGGAAGGGACCTTGGAGGCCATCTAGTCGAACCCCCTGCTAAGGCAGGAAACCCTATACAATTTTGGACAAATGGCTGTCCAGTTTCTTCTTTAAAACTTCCAGTGTTGGAGCATTCACTGCTTCTGGAGGCAGGTTGTTCATTGGTGAATTGTTCTAACTGTCAGGAAGTTTCTCCTTAGTTCTAGGTTGCTTCTCTCTTTGGTTAGTTTCCACCCGTTGCTTCTTGTCCTGCCTTCAGGTGCTTTGGAGAATAGCTTGACTCCCTCTTCTTTGTGGCAGCCCCTGAGATATTGGAACACTGCTATCATGTCCCCCCCTCGTCCTTCTCTTCGTTAAACTAGACATACCCAATTCCAGCAACTGTTCCTTAAATGTTTTAGCCTTCAGTCCCCTGATCATCTTCATTGCTCTACTCTGCACTCTTTCTAGACTCTCAACATCTTTTTTACATCGTGGTGACCAAAACTGGATGCCGTATTCCAAGTGTGGCCTTACCAAGGCCTTGTAAAGTGGTATTAACACTTCATGTGATCTTGATTCTATCCCTCTGTTAACGCAGCCTACCACTGTGTTCACTTTTTTTGGCAGCTGCTGCACACTCCTGGGTCTCAACACAACAGAATGATTCACATTCTGACTCAATGCTGAGTAAAAAGGGTTGTGAGATCATCTGCTGAGGTATAAGGAAAGGCTTTGGGGAGAACAACCCATTCATATGTGCTATGGAGATTCTCAGTCATCCAGGTCACGATTGTCCCAAAGGTGTTTTTTTTTCCCAAGAGGCAACTGGGATTTCTTGTTTTTTCTTTGAAAGTCCAGAAAGTCCACTTGCCTCTTGAAAAAGCATCTTTGGGACAACCCACTCAAATGAAACAGAGGGCAACCCCCATGAGGGTCGCCCCCACCCTCTCCACCTTTCATAAACTGCTTAAAACATACCTTTACCGGCAGGCTTGGGGCAGCTAACATCTTGCCCCTAGCCAGTGTATGTTTGTGTGTATGTTTGTGGAATGATTTGTTTTTCTTTTTTAACTTAGGGATTTTTATATTCATGTATTTTACTGGTGATTTCTATTATGTTGTGAGCCGCCCTGAGTTCTCCGGAATAGGGTGGCATAGAAGTCAAATTAATAAATAAATAAAATAAATAAATAAACTGAAGGGAGGCAGAATCTAAGAAAGACCGCATTGTCGCAGAGAAGACCTGAAGAGGACAGTTGAGTCTCCTTGAAAAGACACCTTGCTAGCTACACCCCCCCCCAATGTAGTCAACCCCACTGATTGGGGTGACACGAAGAAAGCACATGGATGGGGGGGAAAGGGGGAGAGGACCTTGGTACAGCTCGTCCTCAACTTACAACAGTTCATTTAGTGACTGTTCTGATCGTATAGCTCTATGTAACCCTAACTAGAGAGCATGTATCAATATGTTAGAATATCTGGCATATATTGGGTTAAGTGCTGTCTCCTTAAGAGATGGATTATGGGAAATGCAGTTTAGCGAGTCAGTCATACCATGTTAATGGGTATGTAAAGGGCATTGGGAGACTTCCTTGACACAAGCCAGATTGGAATGTCTTTGTCTAAAGAAGAGCATGGGCCATCAGATGTCTCCAGATGACCCTGTGCCACTATAAAGATGATACGGAGGGAGCATCATTCTTTCACCTATAGAAATGGACAAGAGATGTATTGTCAGAAACAACCGTCATGAATGCAAGTAATCTTGCGTTAAAATATGTTTTTTGTTATGAAATCATTTCTATTGAGTTTATCTATCTGACTTGATTTAAGAAGGTGTTTTAACTCAAGGTCAGCATAGTGACCAAAGTTACAACGGCACTGAAAAAAGTGATGTACGACCGTTTTTCACACTTAGGACCATTTTTCATGCTTAGAACTGTTGCAGTCTCCCCGTGGTCATGTGATCAAAATTCAGACCCTTGGCAACTGACTCATACTTATGACAGTTGCTGTGTCCCGTGGTCAGGGGGAATCACCTTGTGCAACCTTCTGATACGCAAAGTCAGTGGGGGAAGCCACTTAACAATCACATTGCTAACTTAACAACTGCAGTGATGCTTTTAACAACTGGGGCAAGACAGGTGGTAAAATGGAGCGAAACTCACTTAACAAACGTTTTGCTTAAGAAAGAAAAAAATTGGGCTGAATTGAGGTTGTAAGTTGAGGACTACCTGTATTTGATATGGGGAAACTTTGGGGGGAGACTGTGGGATCCCCTAGATTCATCCAGGAGGCCCACCGCAGCTCAGAAAAAAAAGGTTGTGGAACATTCAGAAGAGAGTGGACGGCCATTTGTCTGAAATGGTATCCTGCCTGAGCAGGGGGTTGGACTAGAAGACCTCCAAGGCCCCTTCCAACTCTGTTATTCTATTATTCTGATCAAATTTCACAATTCACCTAAAGATGCATTTAGTTAATTAATACTGTCGTGGAAAAACCCAATGAAAATGACAAGAGACAGCAACACAAGGACAATACTTCTTCCTTTAGGATTCAGAAGTTTAATTTGCTAATAATTTGGAACATAACATAATAACGCAGCTTTCACGACTTACATCAATAACCCATTGCAGTGAGGACCAACTGGAAATAGCAGATTCAAACAGAACAGCTATAAACCAGTGGCCCCAAATCAGACTTAAACCAACATTTTTAATACTTCCCTTTTACTGACTGCCCACCCATAATTCTTCCTTGGAATGACAGTTTCCATCTGAAATTTCTACGCATCTGCTACTTTCACTTCCCCTTTTCCTACGGTAAAATACGTATATTCCAAATATATATTCTTATTGTGAAATAACATAAAGTTCAAAAGCATTAAATCATTAATATGGAAACTATTCTATGTTTATTCATTCCTATCCCTATGAAATGAGAAGGGGCAACATTTCTTGTTTCCCACAATGCTATCTGGGTACATAACAAAAGAACCATTACAAATGTATTCCTTTGCAAAACAGCTGGAAAAGGATTTTCGTGGTTGGACTGGAAGACCTCCAAGGTCCCTTCCAACTATTCTATTCTATTCTATTCTATTCTATTCTATTCTATTCTATTCTATTCTATTCTATTCTATTCTATTCTATTCTATTCTATTCTATTCTATTCTGTATTTCTATTCTGTTCTGTTCTGTTCTATTCTATTCTGTATTTTTATTCTATTCTATTCTATTCTATTCTGTATTTCTATTCTATTTTGTTCTGTTCTGTTCTGTTCTGTTCTGTTCTATTCTATTCTGTATTTCTATTCTATTCTATATTTCTATTCTATTCTGTTCTGTTCTATTCTATTCTATTCTATTCTGTATTTCTATTCTATTCTCTTCTCTTCTATTCTATTCTGTATTTCTATTCTATTCTATTCTGTATTTCTATTCTATTCTATTCTATTCTGCATTTCTATTCTATTCTATTCTATTCTATTCTATTCTACTATTCTATTCTATTCTATTCTATTCTATTCTATTCTATTCTATTCTATTCTATTCTATTCTACTATTCTATTCTATTCTATTCTATTCTATTCTATTCTATTCTATTCTATTCTATTCTATTCTATTCTATTCTATTCTATTCTATTCTATTCTATTCTAGCCGAGCATTTCTTTTTGTCTAAGCCACGTACAAAAACCTTGTAAAGGCCCGGGGCCCCAGCCAGGACCTTCAGGCACCCCACTGCATAACTCCCTCCACGTAGGCCGTCCCTTTGGTGCAGGTGTTCAACCAGTTGCAACAGTTCAAAAGGTAAAAGGAAACCACACAAAAAAACAATGCATGGAGTATCCGGTGCGTTGTGCACACCACCTGAGGCGAGCAGGGGTCTGTTTCCAGGGTGGTTGAGGTTGGACAGAGTTGGGGATTTTAAGCTAGCATTTAATTTTTGGAAAAATAATTTAATTAATTAAAATTTAATTTAACATTTTAAAGATGGCTTTTATTGCCCCTCCCCCCCAAAAAAAACCCAACAAAAGAAGTTTGGAGCTTTGGATAAATGAGTGCCTTTACTCTAGAATAATAAGAAATAAGGGATTAGAGAATTACCTCCCCACCCTATGAAATACACATGTTTAAGGTGCCAGCCGAGTCTTTGGACATTTTCTGTCCAAAAGAAAATTCAGCTTTCTCTCTGGTGTTGTCCCCCCCACACACACACACTTTTGGTGCCATCTAGCCCAGGGGGTCTTCAAACTTGGCCCTTTTATGATTTGTGGACTTCAACTCCCAGAATTCCTCAGCCAGGCAGGCTGGCTGAGGAATTCTGAGAGTTGAAGTCCAGAAGTCATAAAATGGGCCAAGTTTGAAGACCCTTGGGGCTCTGTGCCAGGCACTGTACGGGCTCCCCAAATGAGACAGCCTCCCCCACATTTTTGTTTCTACCCCTCCCCCCTCCTCCCCACCCCGCTTCTTTGTGGCAGCCCCTCAAATACTGGAATAATGTCCGGGCTGCCATATCCCTCCTCGTACACCGCAGATTCCATTTTAAAAATTTCTTTCAATATTAAATTTTGAAGAGCGTTCACTTAATCCTATCACGTTGTATTGTATTGTATTGTATTGTATTGTATTGTATTGTATTTGTATTGTATTGTATTGTATTGTATTGTATTGTATTGTATGCTATGCTATGCTATGCTATGCTATGCTATGCTATGCTATGCTATGCTATGCTATGCTATGCTATGCTATGCTATGCTATGCTATGCTATGGGGTTCTCAACCTTGGCAACTTTAAGACTTGTGGACTTCAACTCCCAGAATTCCTCAGCCAGCAAAGCTGGCTGAGGAATTCTGGAAGTTGAAGTCCACAAGTCTTAAAGTTGCCAAGGTTGAGAACCCCTGTAATACTATGCTATGTTATTCTATTACGTTGCGCCAAGGCCACCGTCGGTCTTGCCTTCTTCATCTGCCTGCCTGCCCGTCCCGTGTGAAAGCGGACCGTGTTATTTCCCCCCCCCCCCCACACACACACCCCAATAATTCTGTTTTGGGCAAGATATTTCCCCCCCCCCCGATTCCAGCATGACCCATCCCGCGCAGCCTTGGCCACGTCGCTCCCTAGCCGCGCCCCTCCATCATTAATACCAGCGTAACCCTCCAGAAATAGGAGGGACTTTCCAGGGTTCTAGCTGACTTAAGAACCCCGGTTCCAAAGCTGAACCCCGGAGAGTTTCGTGGCAAGCCGGCCGCTCAGCCGGGACCACCGAAGCCATGCAGCAGCCGCGCTGGGGGCTCCTCTGGCTTCTCGGGGCGGCCGCTTTTTCCTGCCTTCTGGAAGGCAGCCTCGGTGAGTCCCGGGGCGTAGTTGGAGGGGCGCAACCGCTGATTTGGGACAGCTGGGTCAGGAAGGCGGGTGGGGGAATTGGGTGGGTTGCAAGGTCGGGGTCTTGGGCACCACCTGCGATAGGACCCCGTTCGGGACTTTTTTGCCCTCCAACCTCCCCTCCCCCGACATCCCCGAAGGCGCGACTTGCTCGGAGGGGATCCCTGAATTCATCACATCACGTATTGTACTAATAAAGGAGGGTATGAGTAACTCAGGGTTGGAACGAGAGGGTCCTTGGCTGCTCTCTGAGCTGGCTTCGTTTTCTTGCGGAGGTTTCCTGACCCAAACTAGGTAACCTCATCCGTGCTAGTCCTAGTCTGGGTTATGAAACGTCTGCAAGGGAACAAGCCAGCTCAGAGAGAGGACCCTTCAATAATTAATGGCATCATTTATGATGATTGAAAAGTCCCTGTTGATTTTTTCCAGCGTTTTACTTTCCAGTCACGATGTTTTTTTTTACTTTTAATGGTTGTTTAGTCATTTATTTTAATTCAATGTTTTAAAATATTTATAATATTTTATAATAGTAGTAATGATGTCTGTATAAAACAAACGACAAAAAAAATAATAATAGAATACATGTGATATAGCCATAGCAATAGCCTCAACTATGTCCCTATTTTTAGGGCTTTATATGTCAGCGATGAAAAACCAACCCTACTTTTTTAGGGGGGTTGAAACATGCTCTTTCTAATGGGAATGATTTAACAGAGTTTCCAGAAGGTCTTTCTTTGTAAAAGCAGACTGAAAATACCCTATTTTGGTGTTTTTACAAAAAACGTCAAATTTACACTCAATTTGTAAACTATTGGAAAGCAGTAGGAGAATGAAAATTTATATTTGAAAACCTTGTGCTGCTAACTTATTACACACAAAGTTTCACGTTTATCATACCTTTCCTTCCAGAGATATAAAAAGCCAAACTTTAAACTCTTTTTTGAGCCGCAATATTTTCGGCCAAACTTTGCTCCAAATGATCTAGATGGAGATTGCCCATGTCAATGGGTTTATTATTTTGTTTAATAGATCACAAAAAGTTGTACAAGACGGCCAAGTTTTGTTTCTCTCAACAAAATATTGCCAGAGATATTATGTCTCAAAGTTGCTGGAATCTCAAGAGTCATACTGTAAGGAAAAATGACTTAAGGCCTGTACTTCTTGTTATGGGAAAAGTCCACTTCTCCATCGAGCACCTGCATTAGTGACCTTGGAGTTATCAGCAACTTGCCTAGATACCATCCCTCCCACCTTTGCATCCCACAATCCTGTCAAGCTATGAGCAAGGGAGAAAATGTAGGTGAAAGGGCGAATCAGTCTTTTCACCCTGGCCCCTTATTGTCCAATTATATTTGAGTAAACTGTTTTTGCAATCATTTTGCATTATTCTCCCAGGGTAACAACTTTGAAGACTCTGAGTGGCACCCCCACCACCTTCAACTGTTTCACTTTCCCCTCCCTTCATACTTCATGGCAGGCTGACAGTCCCATATTGCACCTCAGGCTGCAATTCCTCTGGAGCCTCAGTCTGTAACCTGTCTCCAGTCCCTCCTGACTCCTCCCTGTTCTCATTTCTCCCTAGGCTCCTCCCCTTACGTAAGCCGTGTGACCTACTCTTCTGCGACGGAGGCTTGTCCAGGTCTGCCGCCCTTCACAGCTGAAGGTTACATAAATGATCAGCTCATCATTCGCTACGAAAGCCACAACAGGAAGATACATCCTCGAGTAGATTGGTTAAATACACTGGCAAAGGAAGATTTCAGATTCTTAACCAAGTACATGTGGATTTTGCAAAAAGACCAGAAAGACTTTCAGGAGGATGTGCACGTGCTCCAGAAAATCTATAACCAAAGTGAAGGTAAGTGAAGAGTGGGAGAGACAAGTGAGGAGTGAGACATTTGTTAAGTGAGTTTTGCCCCATTTTACAACCCGCTTGCCCCAGTTGTTAAGCAAATCAGTTGATAAGTGAGTAACTTGTTCTATTCCCGCCTATTGCCGTCCTTGTTAAGGGCACAAGGACCAAACCCCTGCTGATACAATAAACTGGAGACTTTAAAACAAAACAAACCTCTTTTAATATGGGTGACAAACCTGCCAAATAGTCCAAAACACAAACAGCAAAACTCAAGTCCAAAGGAAGAAAATAGTCCACAGGAAAACGCGATGCAAACAGAAGAGAAGTCACAAGCAAGACGAACAGACCAGGATTCCAAGAAGCACTTTGCAAATGGTTGCCTTCAGCAACCAGTACCGCCCACACCTCCTGCCTTTATTCAGCAGTCCCAAGGCGTTGCTTCTCATTGCCTTCTCCTTTTACTCTGGAGTTGCCGTATTGACTGCTGCTGATTTACTCTCACTAATTGACGATGTGTGCGAGCATCAATTATTTATTTATTTATTTGTTTTATTTGGGTTTGTATGCCGCTCCTCTCCAAGGGACTTAGCAAGTCCATCAGGTGTGAGTCCTCCAAATCTGACTCATTCTCCTCACACAGCTGAGCTTCATCAGGAACACGACTGGAGGGCTCAGGCTCTGCATCAAACCTTGAGTCCTGTAATTCATCCGAGCCTCCCTCTGCCCCTGATGGCCCTTCACATGCCTCCTCCACCTCCTCCTCAAGATTACTCAGACTCAGCTGTTGCAAGCACAGGCTGGCACGGAATCACAACATAACCCAGGGCTTAAGTGAATCTGGCTTCCCCCACTGACTTTGCTTGTCAAAAGGTTGCAAAAGATGGTCACATGACCTTGGGACACAGCAGCCATCCTAAATATGAAACAGTTGCCAAGCTCTGAATTTTGATTACACAATCACGGGAATGCTACAAAGGTCGTAACTGAAAAATGGTCCTAAATCACATTTTCAATGCTGTTGTAACTTTGAACAGCCACTAAACAAACTGCTATAAGTCTAGGATTATCTGTAGAGAGTTTAGGGAGACAATGTAGGAGGCCAACACACACTTTATTTTTATACAAGGCTGCAGATCTGTACATTGGGGAAACAAAACAACCACTTCACAAACACATGGCACAACAGAGGCGAACAAACCCATCGGGGCAAGAGTCAGCAGTCCATCTATATTTAAAAACTGAAAGCCACTCTTTCAAAGATGGCAAAGTCTACATTTTGGACAGAGAGGAACTCTGGTTTGAAAGAGGGGTCAATGAAGCCATCTATGTCAAAATTGAACAGAGGGGAAGGGATACGACATCAACAGAGGGGGAAGGAATACACCATCATCTGTCTCCAGTCTACAACACAGTCCTTTCAGACAGTTCCAAGAAGGCTCCATGCCCATTTGCACCTCAGGTGACCCTGAGCACACAGGTGAATCCCCAAGGGGCCTGAATGACTCTCTAAAAGAATGCAGATGACCAGCGGTCTGCAAGGAGTATATTCTTCTATTCCCCACCATCCAGTCAGAGCTGAAGCAGCATCTTGAATGAGAAGTGATAACATCTTCAAAGAAAAACAAGAAAGTCCTATTGCCACTTGAAAAAAAGCACCTTTGACTGAGAATTTCCATAGACACATACCAGGCTCCATACTATGGATGAGGCAAAAACATATTTATTGACCCAAGTAGCGCTCTGCCCCTGGGCCTAGGAATGTCCCTCCATCAGCGACTGTGAGTTGACTGGGATTGTATGCTGTATGAATGTTATGAATTTTATTGTATTCTTATTGTAAGCCGCCCTGGGTCCTAGGAGAAGGGCGGCATATAAGTTCAAATAAATAAATAAATAGGTTATATTATTTGAGGGAAATAGAGAGGGAACATTTAATGTATTTACTCGAGGTATTATATGATTTTGTTTCTGGATGATTGATCACCCAACCACTACGGTGTGTCTTGAGCATTCTGTTGTAAAAGTTAAAAAACCAATAAAATTTGTTATATAAAAAAAGAATGGAATGGAATGGAATGGAATGGAATAGAATAGAATAGAATAGAATAGAATAGAATAGAATAGAATAGAATAGAATAGAATAGAATAGAATAGAATAGAATAGAATAGAATAGAATAGAATAGATCTTTTAGTCCAACCCCCTGCTCAGGCAGGAAACCCTATACAATTTCAGATAATTTTTTGTCCAGTGTCTTCTTAAAAACTTCCAGTGTTGGAGCATTCATAGCTTCTGGAAGCAAATTGTTCCACTGTTTAATTGTGCTCACTGTCAGGAAACTTTTCAATTCTGGGTTGCTTCTCTCCTTCTTGTCCTGCCCTCAGGTGCTTTGGAGAAGAGGTTGACCCCCCTGTTCTGTGGGGCAGCCCCTGAGATATTGGAACACTGCTATCATGTCACCCCTCCTCCTTCTCTTCATTAAACTATATATACCCAATTCCAGCAACAGTTTCTTATATGTTTTAGCCTCCAGTCCCCTGATCATCTTTGTTGCTCTTCTTTGCACTCTCTCTAGAGTCTCAACATCTGTAACAAATATCAGCCACAAATGCTAACAATATAGATCTTTTGCCTCCACAATTTCGAGGTATCTAAAAGTGATCTCAGGAAAGGTGACTTCACTCCAGTGCCGGGAGATGTGGGCCTTTAAAAAATCCTATCTTAATTAAGGAATTTTGGACTGTATGAGGAATTTCCCAGCCTTGTTTATAGCGAGTTTCTTTATAGTGAGAAATCTGTCTTACAGATCCCAAATTCTGTTTCAACCTTGACTTGCCTTCAAGATCTCTTCCTGTAATCCTTGTCTTTCTTGCTTTCTTGTCTCAGCAGTCACAGAATCTGGAGCTCCAGCAGGAAGTGGCTTTCTCTGATTTCCTAGAGAGCTTTTCCTCCTAACCTTGGGATGCTTCTTTTAGGCTTTCACATGGTCCAGTTGATGGTCTTCTGTGAAGTGGGGGAAGATGGGAAAAGGAGTGGCCACTGGCAGTACAGCTATGATGGGCGGCATTTCCTTGGCTACGAAATGGCTACCGGCATCTGGACAGCAGCTGACAAAGAAGCCCAGGAGATCAAGCGGAGGGTCGAAACTACCGTCAGTCAGCGTTTCACAGATTACCTGGAGAGCATCTGCACGGAGTGGCTGCAGAAGTACAACCACTACACATCGGAGATATCCTTGAAGGAAGGTATGGAGAAACAGCCAGAGAGAAAGTATGGGAATTGCATCTGCATAAGTATTGCAAGTGTTTCCTGTGTAGGTTTGCTGGCAAAGAACAGGCCAGATGACCCAGTTGGCTTGTTTTCTGCTGGCGATCATCAGCCGATGTGCTGCCCCACTCACTCACACCCATGTAACTGTGGTTTAGTGAGTGTATTAATGTTCCCCGGTAATTCCCTTTACCAATATTCAGAACTGTCCCTGTAGGCTCAGCCACAAGCAAGCCAAGATTAGTCCACAAAGCAACTGGTCAATAGTCCATAAATAAGTGAAAGTTGCTCAAACAAATAGCTCCACGAAACAAACTTAAACCCACCAGGCCAAAATTAAATGCACACATGAAAGCTCACTTAGCAAGAAAGGTTCAGAGTCTCCAAGGCACGATTCCAAACGCAGGGAAGCAGGAAGCACGATGAGGAAATAAACAGCTGGCAAACTGACACGTTCGCAGTAACGCCTCCATATTCCTGCTGTCTTAAATACCCAGCTCCCCAGTGCAGCCTATCAAGATGGGCAAGGCCTTCTCCTCCTGAGTAATCTGGCTGACCTCCATTACAGCTGCCTTTTCTCTGCCCTGTGTGCTGCCTCAGTTCCTCCTCCTCTTTGCTGGCTGTTTTGCCCCTGCGCACTTTCCCCAGCTGAAGCCTCCTCTGATTCTCTTTCGGCTGGCTGTTCAGAGTCATAATTTAACTGGGTTCTAGACATGCCAGGAATGGGCTCATCCTGCCTTGAGCTTAACTCCGAGGAAGAATCTGGGGAATCATCCAAGTCATCGCAGCCTTGATGCTGCCCTTATTTTTAGCCCTCTCTGATATTTTTTTTTAAAAAATAGTCTCTAGAAGTGGAAATAGTAGTGTCAATCTTGTAAGGTAATTGTCAGTGCTGCTAACATTGGATGTTCTTGCTTTGATGAAATATGAAGAGGCAGCCACTCTCTGTATAAGATGTGTGGTAATTTTAGAGTTAAATTAGATGATGCTGGGAGGGGAGAAGAAAGAATGTGTGTGGGGATTAGTTAACCTCATGCTGTATTTTTAGGTTTTACAAGGATTGCTTCTTAATATGATCCTATGTTTAATGCTGATTGCTTTAATATTGGAAAAGCGTACTGAATTTCTACCTCAGGTTACTGAACTTCTACCTCAGGATCTTTTGCTGGGGATCATAAAAGACAAAACGTAACAGGCGTATAGTTGAGGCTCGACGTGAGGAGCGAAGAATGTTTACCAAGTCAGACGTTTACAAAGAGTAATATTTAGTGTTGTATTTCAGGTTCTATAATGATTGCTTCTTAATATGATCTTATGTTTAATGTTGATTGTTTTAATAAAAAAAATTTTAAACCCCCCCCCAAAAAGATAAGAAACCTTGGGCTACGGAAGGGAAACTTTGCCCTTCAAACTGATTGGAGAACGTGATTTATGACTGCAAATTAGAGGAGGGAATTATGATTGAATATTATGTGCTCAGGGGAGGGGAATTCAGATCTTGGCATCCACCATGCTGTGCCGACACTTTGTTTCACGATTAAAGACTTTTTAGGATAAACAATGCCTTGAAGTTCTTTGAAGTGTTTTGTTAGTCGGAACCATGACAGTAATCCAGACAGGAAGCAGGACCAGAAGAGTTCATTCGAATCAAATCAAATCGAATTGAATACTTGATTTGGCCACAGGGGATTAGACACACAAGGAATTTGTCTTTGGGACAGAAACACTCAGTGTACTTGCAAGGCAACAGAGAAAATAATAATACAGCTTGACTTACAATCACAATTAAGCCCAAAATTCCTGTTGCGAAGCAAGAAATTTGTTAGAATCATAGAATCGTAGAGTTGGAGGGGACCTCCTGGGTCACCGAGTCCAACTCCCTGCTCGAGGCAGGATTCCCTAAACCATCCCAGATAGATGGCCGTCCAGTCTCTGCTTGAAGACCTCCATCGAAGGGGAGCTCACCACCTCCTGTGGCAACCTGTTCCACTGGTCGATCACCCTTACTGTTAGAAATTTTTTCCTAACCTCCAATCTGAATCTTTTCCCCTGCAGTTTCATCCCATTGTTTCTAGTCCTTCCTTGGGCAAGTGAGAACAGGGCTGATCCCTCTGCACTGTGACAGCCCCTCAGGTATTTATAGACAGCTATCATGTCTCCTCTCAGTCTTCTTTTCTGTAGACTAAACATTCCCAATTCCTTTAACCGTTCCTCATAGGACATGGTTTGTAGACCGTTCACCATCTTGGTAGCTCTCCTTTGAACCTGCTCCAGTTTGTCACTGTCTTCCTTGAACTGGGGTGACCAGAACTGGACACAGTACTCCAGGTGAGGTCGGACCAAGGTAGAGTAGAGGGGAATAATAACTTCACGTGATCTGGACTCTATGCTTCTCTTGATACACCCCAAGATCGTGTTTGCCTTTTTTGCAGCTGATTTTGCAGTTAATTGAATTTTGCCCCATTTTGCAACTTCTTATAGTTGTTAAGTGAATCACAGCAGTTGTTAAAATGAGTAACATGGTTGTTAGGAGAATATGGCTTCCCCGCTGACTTTGCTTGTCGGAAGGTCGTAAAAGGTGATCATATGACCCCTGGACACTGCAGCCATCACAAATACAAGTCAGTTGCCTAGCATCTGAATTTTGATCATGTGACCATGGGGATGCTGCAACGGTTTTAAGTGTGAAAAACTAAGTCACTTTTTCCTGTGCTGTTGTAACTTTGAACAATCACTAAATGTTGTAAGTCGAGGGTTAACTGTATTTAATAAAGTGCTTTTATGTTTGTTTTTCTGGCAGAAAGAAATTATTCAAAGCAGCTTGACCTATTTGGAGACTCCTAGTTCTGGTTTCACGTGCGATGCACAAGTCAAGCTGATTTCCAGTGAGGCTCAATTTTGATTCTGACAGCCTTTTTTTTTCCCCAGTTCCTCCAGTGGTGACGATGAGCAGCAGGACAGAAGCCGATGGTATGGAGAGGCACGTATGCCGAATCCACGGCTTCTTCCCCAGAGAGATCGATGCCTCCTGGACGAGGGATGGGGAATTCTGGCTGCAAGACACCTTCCATGAGTCTCTGGCCCCCAACTCAGATGGGACCTACTATTACTCGCTCGGAATCCAGATCGATCCCAAGGAGAGGGGCCGCTATCGGTGCCACGTGGAGCACGATGGCTTGCAGCAGCCTCTGGACCTGGCCCTGAAGGGTGAGAGGCTGCAGGGAGGGAAAGGCTGGGCTCTTTGTACAGCTGGAGGATTATGGGAGAGAAATTGTGCCCAGATATATAATAACAACAACAACAATAACAATAAATAGTAGTAGTAGAGTTGGAAGGGATCTTGGAGGTCTTCTAGTCCAATCCCTGCTCAGGCATGAAACCCAATACCATTTCAGACAGATGGTTGTCCAGTCTCTTCTTAAAAACTTCCAGTGTTGGAGCATTTACAACTTTTGGAGGCAGGTTCTTAGATATAGGTTCCTTCTCTCTTTGATCAGTTTCCATCCATTGCTTCTATTCTATTCTATTCTATTCTATTCTATTCTATTCTATTCTATTCTATTCTATTCTATTCTATTCTATTCTATTCTATTCTATTCTATTCATTCCCTATTCTATTCATTCCCTATTCTATTCTATTCTATTCTATTCTATTCTATTCTATTCTATTCTATTCTATTCTATTCTATTCTATTCCTATTTCATTCCATCTTCTATTCTATTCTATTTTCCATATTTTATTTCATATTCTATTCTGTTCTGTTCTATTCTATTCTATTCTATTCTATTCTATTCTATTCTATTCTATTCTATTCTATTCTATTCTATTCTATTCTATTCTATTCTATTCTATTCTATTCTATTCTATTTATTATTTTGCCCAATGTGGAGCGGAATCCATCTGCCAAGCAACCGTGTGTTTCTCAAAGACACTGGCTGGAAAAAAACTTTCAATCCTTCAGAAAGATTGCATTTGCTAAGCATTGGAAAGGAAAAGAGATGCTGACTGTTGAAGAATGGATTTTAAAGTTGACTAAATTAGCAGAATGAAGTGCCCTGATGAGGCAATGGACTAGACAGCTTTATAAGAGACTGGAAGTCATCTGTGGACTTTCTCTGTCTTAAATGCAATAACAGATGGTTAACAGGGGGATTTGAAGATTAGGATAACGTTTGGGTTAACCTATTGGCTTTTTTTTCTTTCTTTTTACATATATATTATGATGTTGGGTCGATTTGATTGTTAGATACATATATTCTCTCCTCTGGAATAATTGTTTATGTAATATAGTATTTTGCTAAATAAGGATGGGAAAACTTATAACTCTTTGTAGACCTATTAATGTAAAGGGAGGAAAACCTATCAGGTTTTTTTTAAGTTCATCTTTCAGCATCCAGCCAGGTTGGCTGCTTTATGTTCATCGTTAGATATATCTGACATTTGGGGTTTTTTTAAAAAAAATTTCCCTTCTTTTTTGTACACCTCAAATTTTCTTTCTTATTTTCACTGTTAATGTTCTATGTTTTTTGTTTTTCCTGTTTTTATTCTTGTTAAGAAATGAAAATAACTATGCTAAAAAAGGGAGAAAGATTCTGCTTGCTGCCTTTCTGCAAACACGATCTTTTCAAAGGTAGAAAGGCTTTTCCCAACACTTCACCCTTCGGAAGGTTATCCTTCAGAGTGAAGAGCCTGCAGAATGTGTGGAAGAAAAATGTTGACGTCTCCTTTGACGTAAAGACACCTGATGTTTCTTAACTTGGTAGATCCCTTATCTTTCTCGCTGTTTGAAATCTTTTCCCCCAATAAGTAGACATTTTGTGGTTCCCATGGAGTGATTTGTTGTTTCTCCCAATCCAGTTCCAGAATCCAGTTCCAGTCTGGGGCTCATCATCGGTGTTAGTGTGGCTGTCGTTATCTTGGTGTGTGCAATTTCTGGGATCTTGGCATTTCTCAGTAAGTATCCTTTTCTGGGTGGATGGATGGATCAGTTTCTTCCATGTGTCTCCCTTTGGGGAGCTAGCTAACTTGTTTGCTTACTTGCTGCTTGCTTGTTTATTTATGTATTCATTTATTTATTACCTGCCTTTATTATTTTCACAAATAACTCAGGGCTGTAAACATATCCAACATACCTTCCTCCTATTTTTTTCTCCACAACAATAACCCTGTGAGGTGGTTATGTGACTGGCCCAAGTTCACCTAGCTGGCTTTCGTGGCTAAGGCAGGACCTGATCTCAATCTTCTGCTTTCTAGCCCAGTGCCCTAACCACTAGCCCAAACTGTTTCTCTTCTTTTTCTGGGCTTCCTTTTTCCCTGTTTTCCCAGCCGACTTAAGGAGCATCTGAGATCTCAGTCTCTTGCTGGGATTCCAGTCTCAGTTCAGCTGAGTCCAAGGTTTGGACAGTCCTGTCTTCTTCTGAGTTGGGAAGAGGCATTCCAGTTCTGTCCCTCTCAAAGGCTTTGTTCAGAGAGAAGGGCTTCCATGAAAATCTTCCTCCCCTCCCAGCTGCTGCTTCTGCTTGCTATATTTAACATCTCTATATACAGCAGACTAGATAGTCAGGCAAACAGGAGCATCGTGAGGTAATTGCAGAGCCCAGAAAGCACACAGAAGAAAAAAGGCGGGAGGGGGGGAAAAGGACACTACCCCTCCGCTGCACCTACAGCAACCAATCACTGTGCAGTTTGCCTCAGGCAGGAGCCAACACTCCTCAACCAATCGGCACATAGTTAAAAATAAATATACATGACGCCTAAAGAAATGGCAAGTCGAAATGAACAGGCACATAGCTGCCAAAGTTTCATTCTTGACATATCGCCTCCCCAAAAGAAGAATGAATCTGAAAATACATAAAAACATATATACACGCATATAGGCATGGATTAGGAATTAAAACCCCTAATCCATGTCTATATGTATGTGTTCTGTCTGGCCCCTCTCAGCTCATTAAAATCCACATAAATATGTCTTTAAGAGGTTTATTTAACACATTTCAAAAGGATTCACTTCAAAGCACGCTGCTGGCATTTTGCTGGCAGAAACAGCCAAGTCTCATTTATTTACATTTAGATTAAAAACATGCTCTTCCCACACCTTCCAATTAACGCACTCTTTCTTTATCACATTGTCCAAGACCTCATTATTCTTCCGTAGATTTCCAAAACATCAGAAGACTGAATTCAAACGCACTGCTCCAGAGATCAGGCTACTACTTGATTAACGTTGCTCGTGACAAAGGCGTAGTCTCTCTGTCCCCTTCTAATATAGTGTCCGATACGTCACTTCCCCCCATTACTTCCTTTTTCCACTTAACTGACACCTTCGTTTATCAAACCTTCGGAATCTCGGATCAAGCCATCTATCTTCTTGATCCAAATCTGACCCCTCACTTTGTGAATCTGACCCAGACTGCCTGTAAATCTCCTCTCTGTCTGGCTCAGCTGCCGGGAGGGGAAAATACCCAGAGGGGCCTGGCTGCTCTTCCTCGGCTGCCGGGAGGGGAAAACACCCAGAGGGGCCTGGCTGCTCATCCTCATACTCTGACACTTCCCAAGCTGGTCTAGGGACACTCACAACAGTATGTATGTTTGTTTTATTTGTTTAATTCTATGAACTGGTGTCTGGGAACCTCAACGTTAATTTTGCTTTGACATTACCGTGCCGTGTATTCAATACACAGTAAGATTTTCAGAAACAGAGTGAATCTGATGATTTATTTGGATCCTCAAGCTGGATGTTGAAAACAACCCCTGTGTGTTTTGACTCACTGCACAACCCCACTGCTCCAGCTACTAAATTTAAATATCTTAACACGATCCATTTGTATCAAAGCCAGGATCCTGGGATTCTCTGTCTTAAGAGAGAATTTGATCCTAATTGGAAGGCCTGTTGCCGTGTGAGGTTGGCATGCTTTGATTCTTGCTGTGTCTGCAATATTTTTTGGTTGGAACCAGAAAGGGTACTGTTTCTGTTCCTGCTCCTCCTTTTGGAAACAGGACAATAACCTCCCCTCCCTGAGATTTGGTTAGTCCCAAATAGAGATGGGAAGGCCTGGGGGAAAAAACCCAGAAAAAAATGGGAAAAAACAGGGGTGGGGTGTCTGTTTTTTTCTTTTTTCCCCAAAGCCATTTGGAAAAAAATGGACAAACTGTTTCCCCCCCAATGTTTCTCATTTTTTTCCAGGCCTTCCCATCAGTCTTCTTTTTGGAGAACATTAAAGTTCTATTCCCCCCCCCAGATCTTGGAAACCCTTTTTCAGATTAACACATTTTGTTAAAAGGCACCAGCTTTTGCAATATGCATCTTTTGAAGTGAGGTCATTAAAGTTTACGCCTTCCCATCGTTGATTGCCTTCCCCTGGGCTTCTCCAGCATGAGTGGATGTAGAATCCACTGGTGGGTAATCTTAGCCTTCCTGCTCAGCTTAGACTAAGTCAGAACTTTAGCCCTGCCTCCTTCAGGGAGTGCCTTCTGCTTCCAGTTTTGACTTAGTCTACAGCTCAGCAGTACCAAAATTTGGTGGCTCCTCTGTTTTTAGGCTAGTCAGGAATTGGATTGATTGCATCAGCTATTCTATTCTTTAGATTGATGATTCAAAAATTTTTCCTTGCAAATTCAAATTGATCTGACGTTTTCAGTTAGGATTTTTGAGTTTTGGCTGCAATAGGTGTAGGCCTTTGGGATCAAAGGCCTCAAGGGCTCGGGCTGCAGGGGCTTTAGGGGGTAACTTCCCTTGCTTGCTGATCGCCGCCCGAGCCGAATCGGCAAACGCTCCCTCACCGGAGCTGCCTTCAGGAGGTTCGTTCATTGCCTTCTTTCCAATGGACGAAGCGGCTCCTTTCCAGATAGCAGCTTTGCTGCTACAACAAATCGCAAGTGCCTCCCGGAGTGGGGAAAAGCGCTCCTTGTTGCCCTGAGAGGGGTGGTGTGATCCGCGACGGTTTCCCTTTCGGCTATTGCCGTTTCGGAGTTTTTGGAGGTTGCGGCCATTTTCGGGGCCGCGCGTGTGTGTTGCGATCGCCATTTTGATTTGGGCGTGGCCGCCATTTTGGGGACAAGCCGGATGCTACTAACTGGCGCGGCAGCCATTTTGGAAGGCGCGGCCTTTGTTTCCCTTAGAGAGGCCAGGCCGCCATCTTGTCCAGGGTGTGGCCGAAGACCCTTAGTGCCGGTGAAGGCCTAGTTGCAGGGATCATTCCTGGTTTGCCGTCACAGTGCCTGCTGAGTTCAGGCCTTACTGGGGGGAGTAATGGAGGACGAACGGCCTGTTATTCTGGAGTGCTAAACTTCTCAATTTTCCTACAAGGTGTTTATTGCTAGTATTTGAATTTAGAACTTTAGCAGGTGTTGGTTACAGTTATTATCTGTCCATAGGGGATTTCATACCATCTGTTGTACATAGTTTTGACTTTTAGTTACCTGGCCTAGCAGACGGATTTAGTAATTCGTCTCACTGTGACTGCCATTGCGCCAGTGCAGAATTAGGGTAGGTCTCCCTTCTCTGCCAGTAGGATCTGTGTCTTTGGGCTCTCCCCCCGCCGTCTGGGTAACTTCACCAGACCATCCAGACAGCATGGCAGACAGTGCTTCTCCCCAGGCATACCAAGGCTCAGGCACCCCCCCCCACTACGCAAAAATGCAGATCTACTGATTTGGAAACGGGGGGAGGGCAAGAAGAAGGCTAAAACAAAGCACCTGGTTACAAAGGAGCCGTTGAAGGCAGCCGAGCGAGAGGCCACAAGGAGGCACCAGGTGCTGGAAAAGGAGTTCTCCAAGGCCCAGAGGCTCAGAGCCAGTGGGGCTGAAGTGGTTTCCCCCACCCCATTGGACATTCCTATCCCATTTGAGCCACAATTGGAATCTGGGCAGCGACCTAGGCCATGGTCTCCTCCGGGGGAAAGCGAACAGGTGGGTTCCCCTCATTCGATTTCACCCTCTCCTGAACACCCAGAATATGCAGCCACCCATGTTAGCGTTGGGGATCAGCGTAGTCAGTGGTCTCATCAATTCCACTCATTTATGCAACAGGCATTTGATCAGTTTATGTCTTCCTCCATTGGTCAACTTCCTCCTCAAGGTTCTTTGCCTTCATCGGCGCTCCCTCCCCATATGGGACGGGCAGTTACCCAGGCTTCTGGTGTCTCAGAGACTTCTTCACAAGTAGCAGAGGAGGGATCTGTGGACCTGGAGATGACTGACATCCCGATGTCAGAGGATGAGGACGCTGCCCTGGAACAGGCATCTACCTCAGGTTTATTCGACCCCGCATCCTTTCGCTCTCTCCTTCTCAAGGCCTGTGCTACGGTAAACCTTTCTGCTGCTAAGGTGGCTAAGCCCGCCTCCTCTGATGAGGAGGATGAGTCCAATCCTCTTTTTCTCACTCCGGTGGCAGATGAGAAACAGATTCCTTGTCCCAAGGTTTTTCGCTCCATGGTACAGTCACAGTGGGCGTCACTAGTGACTGTTCCCTCTCCCAACAATATGGAGAAAAAGCTGTTTAATGTTTCCTCCTCGTTTGCCTCCATCTTGGAAGTGCCATCGGTAGACGATCCACTAATATCTCTCTTTTCCACTTCCGCCATTCCAGGGGACATGGCTGAGGCCCTGAAAGCGGAGGACAAAAAATTTGAGTTCTCACTCCGTCGGGCTCATCAATCCTCAGCTTGGTCAATCAGGGCCGCCACCTCGGTCTCCTTCTTTGCCATGGCCTCTATCATGTGGCTTCGGGAGTTTCAATCGAGTGTCCCACCTGAACAGGTATGCACACACCAAACACTGACCAAGCTGCTCACTGGGCAGAGTACATGGCGGATTCATCTTTATTCGCCACAAGGTACTCAGCCAGATCAATTGGGGCAACAGTGGCCTCACGGAGGCTACTCTGGCTAAAACAGTGGAGGACAGATTTGAAGTCTAAGTAGCGGCTGTCCACCTCTAAGTATTTCGGTTCAGAGTTGTTTGGGTCCATTCTTGAACCATATATTATTGAGAGTAAGGACAAGCGGAAAATCCTTGCTTATCCTTCTAGAAAGTCGGACAGACGACTGCAGCAGGAGTTCCGTAGACGGGTTTTGCCAGAGCGGCTCCTGGGAATGGAGGCAGCCCTTTCGTGGCGGGCAATCCTAGGAATGGCCCAGAAGCTCGCGATCCTTTCCCTCCAGGCAGGATCGTTACCAGGACCGCCCTAACTCAGGCAGGGGCCAGTTCCAATCTAAGCGACCCTTTCGGGGTGCGGGGGGTCACCCGTACAGGTGGTCCAAGTGACGCCAGGGAAAGTCCCATTGGAGGTCACCTGGCGCTGTTCAGCGACGTGTGGCAGGCAACTACTACCGACTCTTGGGTAACAGATACCATAACACACGGCCTAGCCATAGAATTTTACTCCCCTCCATCAAGTCACTTCATAAAATGCCCTGTCTCTCGCAATCCATCCAAAGCACGGCTGCTGAAATTGGCCATAGACCACCTTATAGAAATAAAGGCAATAGAACAGGTTCCTCCAGGACAGGAAAAACAGGGGTTTTACTCCATTCTGTTTGTCGTGCCCAAGGCATCGGGGGGGTGGAGAGCTATTCTCGACCTCAAAAGGCTAAATCACTTTGTGGTCTACAAAAGGTTCAAGATGCAGTCCCTCAAGTCCATCTTGGCCAGCATCCGAAAAGGGGACTTGCTTTCATCCATCGATTTGACAGAGGCTTACTTACACATACCAATCCGGCAGGAGCATCGGCAGTTTCTCCGTTTCTGCTACGCAAATTGACACTTCCAGTATAGGGCCCTCCCATTTGGCCTGTCCTCGGCCCCTCGAGTATTCACAAAGGTGCTGGCTGTATTGGTGGCCCACCTTCGCACATTGCCGGTGCGCCTCCAATGTTATCTGGACAATATCTTGATCCTATCCAGCTCCCTTCCATCCGCCCAAGCGGATCTACAGGTCAATGCTACGTACCCTTCAGGATCATGGCTTTTTTGTGAATTACAAAAAAAGTCACATCGTTCCCACAAAACGTTTGTTGCACCTCAGGGCGATCATAGATTCAGACGCATGCACGGTTTATCTTTCCCAGGAGCGCCGGGTGAGCATCCGAAAGCTTACGCAAGTCATTCAGAAGCGGGGATCGGTCACTCTAGTGCAGTGGTTCTCAACCTTTTTCAGGTTGAGACCCCACTTGCGGCGTCCATGGGCACCGCGACCCCGACCCGCGGTTCGCCATTTTGTTTTTTTGTTTTTTTATTTTTATTTTTGTTTTTTTTCATCGCATGCGCCGCGCATGCGCGGATCGGCCCGTCGCAGTCTGCCATTTTGTTTTTTGTTTTTATTTTGTTTTAATTTTTTATTATTTTTTTTCAGCGCGCGCGCGCCACGCATGCACAGATCGGCCCGTTGAGCGCGCACGCACGCGCGCGCACAACGGAAAAAAATTTTTAAAAATAAAAAAAATTAAAAAAAACAAAATGGCGGACCGCGACAGACCGATCCGCGCATGCGTGGCGCACGCACGACGGCCCAAACCGCGCATGCACAGCATGCGCACGACCAAAAAAAAAATTAAAACAATTTAAAAAAAAATTTAAAAAACAAAATGGCGGACCGCGGTGTCCGGCGACCCCCGCGAAATGGTCGTTCGACCCCAAATGGGGTCGCGACCCATAGGTTGAGAACCGCTGCTCTAGTGCAGCTATCCCAGCTCCTGGGGAAGATTGTCTCGTGCATGGGGATCGTTCCTTGGGCCAGACTTCACTCCAGAAGTCTCCAATGGTTTCTTCTTCCCTTCCAACGGCAAAATCTAAGTGCGTGTTCAAGAAAGGTCAGGGTTCCTCAACAGGTCCTCTCATCTCTCCTGTGGTGGACTTCGTCTGCTATGTCCAAGGGGACACTCTTCAGGGAACCATCCAGACTTACAGTGACCCTGATGCCAGCCAGTTCGGCTGGGGGGTTCATTTTCAAACACACCTCGCCCTGGGCAGGTGGTCACAACTGTACTTGGAACACAACATCAATTGGCTCGAGCTCAGGGCCATTCATCTGGCTCTTCTTCGCTTCTCCTCTCTTCTGGCAGGTCATCACATTCTGATCCTAACGGACAACGTAGCAGCCAAGGCCCACGTAAACAAGCAGGGAAGACCAGATCAGCGGCTCTCATGCAGGAGGCCCGGGAACTGGGCCTGTGGGCAGAGTCACACCTAGGTTCCATCAAAGCGGAACATATCTCGGGGGAAGCGAATCGCCAGGCGGATTCGCTCAGCAGAGTCACAGTGGACCACTCAGAGTGGAGACTGGATCCGGCTCTGTTCGAGGAAATCTCGGACAGGTTCGGCCACCCTCTCCTGGATCTATTTGCGTCTCCGGCGAACACTCAGCTTCCCTGGTTCCTTTCCAGGTTTCCAGCAAGGGGAGCGGAGGGAACGGATGCTCTCAGGTGCAGGTGGCCGCAGGGGCTGCTTTGTGCCTTCCCTCCACTTCCGTTGCTACAAGCAATGATCCGCAAGATACTTCTGGAGAGAGCGGAGGTGATCTTAATTGCTCCATACTGGCCAAGGCGTCCGTGGTTTGCAGACCTTGTGGACCTGTCGCTCTCGCCAGTGTGGAGACTCCCTCCACACCGGGTGTCTCTCAGTCAGGGGAACCTTCAGCATCTGGACCCTCAGTGGCTACAACCTAGCCGCTTGGCACTTGAGTGGGAGGGGTTAATTAGACAATCCTTTTCGGAAGGAGTTATTTCGGTCATCCAGGCTTCACGCCGTCCTTCCACTAACAGAATATATGATGCCACGTGAAGAATTTTTCCATCTGGTGCAGTAAGCACAATTTAGCACCTCTTTCTGTTACTATTCCCAACATCCTGGAGTACCTCTTAGAGGGCATGAATAAGGGTCTGGTGCTTAACACCATCCGTAGACAGGTGGCGGATTTACAAACGATTCTTTCCTGCGATAACCTTTCTCCTTTGTCACAACATCCGGCTGTATGTGCTTTTTAAAAAGGGGCTGTCGCGGTACGGCCACCTGTAGTCCATCGTTTCCCGTCCTGGGACCTCCCAAGGTCCTGCAGGCTTTGACTTCATCGCCGTTCAAACCCCTGGGGTCTTGTTCGCTCCGCCATCTTTCGCTGAAGGTAGCCTTCCTCGTGGCTATTACTTCAGCTAGGAGGATTTCGGAGTTGGCAGCTCTTTTGGTTCGCAAGGACTTATGCACTTTTTCAGAGGACAGGGTCACCCTACGTTTGGATCCCCCTTTGTGCCAAAGGTTAACTCCTGGTTTCACAGGTTGCAAGACCTCATACTCCCCATCGTCTGGAGAGACGATAGCATACTTTGGACGTTCGTAGGGCCCTGCTCCATTATGTCAAGAGGACTTTGGCTTTCCGTAAATTGGAGGCGTTGTTTGTCTCCTTTCAGCCATCGTCCATGGGTCAGAAGGTTTCTTCCTCGACCATTGGCAGGTGGATCAGGGCCTGTATAGCTAAGGCATTCAGGTAAGACAATGCCCCTTTTCTCCTAACATCTCCTCTTTTTGCTCTCTCTTTCTGCAATCTAGGATTCAGGAGAGGAGAGGATGATCCCAGGAATGATCCTTCTCGTGAGTAGAATTATTACCAAATATTTTTGTGTTTTGCATACGAGAATCAAACTCCAGGCTGTGAAATGTATCTGAGAGCAAATGCAAGCAAAGATGTCGGTGAGAATGACAGGCGGGTAGGATTGGGGAACAGTCCAGGTTCAAAATCTTCTCAGCCTGCTATAAAAATATTATGGGCTGCCTGGAGCCCTTCAGGTAGGTTTGTCTGTTTAGATTTGTATCCCATCTTTATTATTTTATTTTATTACTGTCAAGGTTCTGACTGACAAACCCAACCAAGCAAACACCTTTGAGAAATTCCAATCTCTTAATGTAAAACTTTATTGAGTACATCATTTCGGCACACATGAAAGCAAAACCAGCTCTGGCAAGATCCCTCCCAAACTCATGTAGTAAAAGGATGGAATTCTCCCTCCTCCCTCAGGGTCAGGTCACGTAGCCCAATCAAGTAGAAAAATATTGTTATGAGAAAGTGTCTCTGAGTCTGGTCAAACACCTGGTGCAATGTCCTCTAGTCTCATGGTCTAGCTTCTGATCTTTGATGACTGCATTCCAACCCCTTCCTTTCTCCCCTGTCCTGGAGTTCATTGGCAGCTGAAAAGGAATAATTATCACACCAGCAAAATCATGCTTCGAAACTTGACAATTACTTTGCATTTATTTATAAGTAACTCATTGTGGGGAACAGACATAGTACTCTTCTTCCTTCTGTTTTCTCCACAGCAACAATCCTGTGAGGTGGGGTGGGTTGAAAGAGAGAGTGACTAGTCCCGGCAGGCTTTCATGCCTAAGGCGAGACTAGAATTCACCATTTCCTGGTGATCGGCTGAAATTCATCCAGCCTGTTTTCATATGTAAAGTGGGACTAGAACTCACTGTCTCCTAGTTTCTAACCTGGTGCCTTCACCACTAGACCAAGCTGGTTATACACTGGCGCCCCTCCATTCAGCTTCTCTGCTGTGACTACTTGCAGTTTTCAGCAAAAAGCAGCCCATGGTGAACAATTGACTGCCTCAAAAAAAAGTTGTAAAATTGGGTCAGTCACATGGGTGACCTGTTCTACGACCACCACGACTTAGGACCATAATGGGCAGGCTCCATTATGGTCGTAAGTTGGAAACTCCCTCTACCTCCCTCCCCCTTATCAAGCCAAAATATTTTATTTTGAGGGGTCCTTGATGTTCTCTGAGCTTGCTGTCAGCAAACAAGACTCCTTACTAGCACTGATGATGTTACCTAGTTAGGTTATGAAACGTCTGCAAGAAAACAAGCAAGACTCAGAGAGCACCAAGGACCCTCTCAAAGCAATGTTTTTCAGCTTTAGTAACTTTAAGATGTGTGGACTTCATCCCCTAGAATTCCCAAGCCAGAGCTACAAATATACTCCTTTATTGGTACATTTTATTTTATTCCACCAACTAAATAAAATCCTTATTAGTTTGAGCTGGGGGGGCAACTGATCCCAAGAAGAAAGTCAAGTTCAATTCTGGTTAGTCAGAGTCACACTCCAGCTTGAAGTCAGTGACCAGGATAGACCTTGGCCTCCTGGTTTGTCCTCATTCAGGAACAAAAGTAGATGTGTTTTGTTATTGCAGGTCTGTCACTTTTAATGTCCTTCTGCAGTGTTGAATTGATCATTGTTTGTCCTATGTTTTCTCTGCAGTCTGAAACGATGCTGTGAATTGAGATGGGAGCCCAGGAAACATTCATGTCAAGATGTCAACTTCCTGGCTCTGGCTAAGCTATTTGGACTGCAATTGAATTGATGAAATGTTTGCAAATGTATTTGGATGTTTGTAAGCTTTTTAACTGCTCGGATATTTAGCGAGTAGCAAAATGTATGCTGAGTTCAACACAGTGTGGTCAACAAAACAAGGCTATCAAAACAAGGTGGCTGTATTCACAAAGCTGTTATGGCAGAAGAAGTAAATATATGATTTAAGGTGAAGGTCTGCTTGATACAGCAAGCTAAGATGAACCGCTTGAGTAAGAATAGAATAAAGCTGGAAGGGACCTTGGAGGTCTTCTAGTACAGGGCTTTTCAACCGGTGGTACGCGTACCATCTGTGGTACTTTGCCACATGGCAGGTGGTACACAAATGCTAGCCAAGTGTAGCAGAGGAGGGGAATGAGCCTAAGCGAGCCAAGCAGTTGCATGACTGTCTGGGCTCGGCAGAAGCCCCAGGAGCCGGCAGGACTCCAGCTGATTGGCTCCAGCTGATTGACGCTTCCGGAAGCCGGAAGCTCCTCGGTAGGAAGAGCCTTCCATTTCTTAAATGAGTTTTTCTTCTTTCCAATAACCTCCTTTACCTCATTCGTAAGCCATACTGGTATCCTCTTGGACTTTCCAGTCCTCTTTCTTCTTTTAGGAATGCATTTTATTTGAGCCTGCTGTAACGTATTTTTAAACAGTTTCCAAGCATTTTGGAGGGATTTGACTTTTTTTACTGTTCCTTTTAGTTTCTTCTTTATTATTTTCCTCATTTTGTCAAAATTCCCTCTGTGAAAGTTTAAGGTCTCTGTGTTAGTTTTCACTGACAATTTGCTATCCATGGTTAAGTTGAAGGTTATTGTGTTGTGATCGCTGGTTCCTATGGGCTCGGTTACAAGGACATCATGAACCAAATCCTGTGCGTTAGTTAGAACCAAGTCCAGGATCCCCTTTCCCCTGGTTGGTTCCATGACCATCTGCTCAAGGGAATGATCGGCTAACATGTCGAGGAACCTTGTCTCTCTTTCATGTGTAGAACAAGAATTTACCCAATCTATTTGGGGATAGTTGAAATCCCCCATTATGACTACCCTATTTCTTTTTGAGGCCTCCTTAAATTCATTTTCCAAATAGCAATCTGCCTCTGGCGATAGCAGATCCCTAACCTCAGATTGGTTTCCTGTCCTGGGATTTTTATCCACAATGTTTCTGTGGGTGAGTTTGAATTTTCTTGAATTTCGAATTCATGAGATTCTAACTCCTCATTTATGTACAAGGCCACGCCACCACCATTTCTCCCTCTCCTGTCCATCCTATATAATTTGTAACCTGGAATCCTTGTGTCCCATTGGTTATCATCTGTCCACCAGGTTTCTGTTATGCCAATAATATCAATATTATTTTCCTTCACCAAGCATTCCAATTCCCCTATTTTTGCTCGAATGCTTCTAGCATTCGTGTACAGACATTTATATGTAATTTTCTGGTGCACTTTCAACTTTGACTGTGGATTTTGACTGTAGAATTTGGTTGTAGAATTTGTAGATGGTCTACCATGTCCTTCTGCTTGACTATTACAATTTAGTTTTCCTGTTGACTCACCAATGTGTGCATAACTT
This sequence comes from Bothrops alternatus, assembly GCA_034064705.1. Taxonomy (NCBI): domain Eukaryota; kingdom Metazoa; phylum Chordata; class Lepidosauria; order Squamata; family Viperidae; genus Bothrops; species Bothrops alternatus. The sequence goes on along the minus strand of JARGCV010000172.1, from coordinate 16,099,009 downwards.
CCACCCTCCATATTAGGCAGTGTGCCTTCTCGAACCGGAAGCTGCCCAGCTCCTGTCGACTTGCCCCTACGAATCAGTTTAAAAGCTGCTCTGAAACCTTTTTAATATTAATCGCCAACAGTCTGGTTCCATTATGGTTCAAGTGTAACCCATCCCTTCTGTACAGGTGTGGCTTGTCCCAAAATGTTTCCCAGTTCCTAATGAATCTAAACCCTTCCTCCCGGCACCACTGCCTCGTCCACGCATTGAAGCTCCTGAGCTCTGCCTGTCTAGCTGGCCCTGCGCGTGGATAGGAAAGATAGGAAAGAAAATGGTAAGTGAACACCTGTCCAGCCTAGACAAGGTCAAATCGCCAGGACCAGATGGATCACACCCCAAGGTTCTTAAGGAACTGGCAGATGTGATCTCAGAACCACTGAACTATATTTTTCAAAGATCCTGGAGCACTGGGGAACTACCAGAGGACTGGAAAAGAGCCGATGTAGTTCCCATCTTCAAAAAAGGGGGAAAAAAGGACCCAGGAAACTACAGACTTATCAGCCTGACCTCAATACCTGGGAAGATTCTGGAAAAGATAATCAAACAACGAATCAGCGAACACCTACAGGCAAACAAAATCATTACTAAAAGTCAACATGGGTTTGTCAAAAACAGATCATGCCAGACAAATCTTACTGCATTCTTTGACCAAGTGACAAAATTAGTGGATCAGAGGAATGCTGTGGATATAATTTACTTGGACTTTAGTAAGGCATTTGACAAAGTAGACCACAACCTACTACTTGACAAGATAGAAAAATGTGGGGTAGACAGCATCACCACCAGATGGATTCATAGCTGGCTGACCGGCCGTACTCAGCGTGTGGTCCTCAATGGAACCGCATCTACCTGGAGGGAAGTATGTAGTGGGGTGCCTCAGGGCTCTGTTCTGGGCCCAGTGCTCTTCAACATCTTCATCAATGATCTGGAAGAGGGGATAGATGGGGAACTCATCAAATTTGCAGACGACACCAAGCTGGCAGGAATAGCCAACACTCCAGAAGACAGGCTTAGGATACAGAAGGACCTGGACAGACTTGAACACTGGGCGCTAACTAACAAAATGAAATTCAATGGTGAAAAAAGTAAGGTTCTACATTTAGGCAAGAAAAACCAAATGTACAGTATAGTATAGGAGGTACCTTGCTCAATAGTAGTAACTGTGAGAGGGATCTTGGAGTCCTAGTGGACAATCACTTAAATATGAGCCAGCAGTGTGCTGCAGCTGCCAAAAAAGCCAACACAGGGCTAGGCTGCATTAACAGAAGGATAGAATCAAGATCACGTGAAGTATTAATACCACTTTACAATGCCTTGGTAAGGCCACATTTCGAATACTGCATCCAGTTTTGGTCACCACGATGTAAAAAAGATGTTGAGACTCTAGAAAGAGTACAGAGAAGAGCAACAAATATGATTAGGGGACTGGAGGCTAAAACATATAAGGAACGTTTGCTGGAATTGGGTATGTCTAGTTTAATGAAGAGAAGGACGAGGGGGGACATGATAGCAGTATTCCAATATCTCAGGGGCTGCCACAAAGAAGAGGGAGTCAAGCTATTTTCCAAAGCGCCTGAAGGCAAGACAAGGAGCAACGGGTGGAAACTAACCAAAGAGAGAAGCAACCTAGAACTAAGGAGAAACTTCCTGACAGTTAGAACAATTAACCAGTGGAACAACCTGCCTCCAAGAAGCGGTGAATGTGCCAACACTGGAAGTTTTTAAGAAGAAACTGGACAGCCATTTGTCCGAAATGGTATAGGGTTTCCTGCCTGAGCAGGGGGTTGGACTAGATGACCTCCAAGGTCCCTTCCAACTTTATCATCATCATCATCGTTGTCATTATTATTATTATTATTATTATTATTATTATTATTATTATTATTATTGCCTCCAAAAGAGGCATTAGGTCTTAGTTTCAGGCTGTGTCTTATACTTTTCGTGACACCTGCCTCACCTCGCCGTGGCGGAACCAACTGCCCCATCCAGCAGGAGCCCTCATGGCTGCTGGGCCACTTCTGCTGCGACCGCTCTTGGTAGGAGGCCACGTGGCACATCCCATCGCTGCCACAACAAGGAGGTGAGGCTGGTGGATGGACTGGAGCTGCTCCATGCACCATGAACTCACTTCCTTCAGCCCCTCCCCCCCAGCCAGGCCATTCCTTGCTCCCTTTCACTCCCCTGGCGAGCCGGACTGCCATGCTATCCTACGGAGGATGGGCAGGGTAGACCTGGTCCCTCTCCACCGTGTCAGAGTGACGGTGAAAGGCTCTGCTGCCGTTGTGCCCTAGAAATGCCTCTCTCTAGATGCCAGAGGGCGCTGCTTCTGCCTCTGAAGCTCAATCAGAGATGGCCTTTGATGTGTTTTGCTGCTTCTACAGAATGAATTCTTAATTCTTATCTTGATGCTCTCTGCGCTTGCTTATTTTCTTGTAGACTTTTCATTAACCAAATTGGGTAACATCGTAAGTGCTGGTAAGGAAAGGCATGTGCTGTCAGTTTATAATCTGGTGGCTTGCCCTGTCTGCGTTGGTGGGGAGTGGTCTTGGAAATTCTTTGGTTGGGCTGTTTAAGGTTGGCTTCTTTGGCAGTTTCCTGATTGGGGTGTTGTTTATTTCTTGGTCGTTGGTCTCATGTTAATCTTGGAGTTAATCACTCCAACATCTCCTCTTTTTGCTCTCTCTTTCTGCAATCTAGGATTCAGGAGAGGAAAGGATGATCCCAGGAACGATCCTTCTTGTGAGTAGAATTATTACCAAATATTTTTGTGTTTTGCATACGAGAATCAAAGTCCAGGCTGTAAAATGAACCTGAGAGCAAATGCAAGCAAAGATGTCAGTGAGAATGACGGGCGGGTAGGATTGGGGAACAGTCCAGGTTCAAAATTTTCTCAGCCTGTTATAAAAATATTATGGGCTGCCTGGAGCCTTTCAGGTAGGTTTGTCTGTTTAGATTTGTATCCCATCTTTATTATTTTATTTTATTACTGTCAAGGTTCCGGCTGACGAACCCAACCAAGCAAACACCTTTGAGAAATTCCAATCTCTTAATGTAAAACTTTATTGAGTACATCATTTCGGCACACATGAAAGCAAAACCAGCTCTGGCAAGATCCCTCCTAAACCGATATAGGAAAAGCATGGAATTCTCCCTCCTGCCTCTGTGTCAGGTCGCGTTGCCCAATCAAGTAGAAAAATATTGTTATGAGAAAGTGTCTCTGGGTCTGGTCAAACACCTAGTGCAATGTCCTTGAGTCTCACGGTCTAGCTTCTGAATCTTTGATGACTGCATTCCAACCCCTTCCTTTCTCCCCTGTCCTGGAGTTCATTGGCAGCTGAAAAGGAATAATTATCACACCAGCAAAATCATGCTTCGAAACTTGACAATTACTTTGCATTTATTTATAAGTAACTCATTGTGGGGAACAGACATAGTACTCTTCTTCCTCCTGTTTTCTCCACAGCAACAACCCTGTTAGGTGGGGTGGGTTGAAAGAGAGAGTGACTATTCCCTGCAGGCTTTCATGCCTAAGGCGCAACTAGAATTCACCATTTCCTGGTGATCGGCTGAAATTCATCCAGTCTGTTTTCATATGTAAGGCAGGACTACAATTCACTGTCTCCTAGTGTCTAACCTGGTGCCTTCACCACTAGACCTAGCTGGTTATACACTGGAGCCCCTCCAATCAGCTTCTCTGCTGTGACTACTTGGTTCCAATTCTGTCTTTTGGGACCATCAGCTTTGAAGTAGGAGAGATGAGGGAAGGAGGCGGGAGCAACTTTGACCCCAGAAATGGAGGTTCTCCTTGAGAAAGGATGGGGTGAGGGAGGAGGAGATCTGGAAGGAGAAGGGGGGAGATGACTGGGCTGGAGGGGAAATCCTTCATGGTGGTGGTACTTAGGGACGGAGGAGAAGAGAAAAAGAGAAGTCTAGAAGAGAGATGAAGAACATATCCAGGAATTCATCTCCTCAGGGAGGTGACCCATCAACAGGGAGCAGAAGCTTCCCATTATACAACTAGATGGGAACTTCCCTGTTTTTCTCCCTTTTGCAGCAAAACAGCTGCCAATTCTGACCAGGTTGAACTGAATGCTGGCACTGGAGAAGGAGAGGAGTTTCTCTCCCACAATCAGGGATTCCTGCAGCCTCTTCCGGGAGGGGGAGAGCTGTCCCCAGATTGTCGAAGAGCTCATTTTGGAAGCCTTAAGAAGTAACAGACAAGTGTGGTGTTGGCGGCTGCTCCTTTTCCGGTCTCCTGTGATTTGCAATTAAATAAATTTGAGGGCACCTAATCAAGTTCAGTTCCTGGTGACTGTAGAGTCAAAAAAGGCTTCTCAGTCTCCTTAACTTGGCTGATTTTGGTCATTTCTGCCTTCTCATCTTTTTCTATAGGTAGAGCTCCACTTATACCCAGTTTCTCAGGAGTCATTTGAAGTTACAACGGACCTCCTCACAGGTACTTACAACCAGCTTCCAAAACACTAAAGGCTGCCCATCTCCCCCACCCCCCACCCCGACCTCTCCATAGCACTTATGGCTGTTTGCAGCTTCCTGCAGCCACATGACCGTGTTTTCCTAAAGGTGCTTTTTCAGGAGGCAAATGGACTTTCTTGTTTTTGTTTGAAGACATTTTGCTTCTCATCTAAGGAGCTTCTTCCGCTCTGACTGGATGGTGGGGACTGGAAGGATTTATACTCCTTACAGACAGCTGGTCATTTGCCTCCTTTTAGAGAGTCGTTGAGGCCACTTGGAAGAAGGCAAATGACCAGCTGTCTGCAAGGAATAAAAATCCTTCCATTCCCCACCATCTGATCAGAGTTGAAGAAGCTTTTGGGTGAGGAGTGAAATGTCTTCAAAGAAAAACAAGGAAGTCCAGTTGCTTCCTGAAAAAGCAATTTTAGAATAACCATGACCTGGATGACTGAGAATCTCCGTAGTCATGACCACATTTCGTGATGTTTTTGTCGAAAACCTGCAGTTTTCACAAAACCAGCCCATGGTGAACAATTGACTGCCTCAAAAATAAAGTTATAAAATTGGGTCGGTCACATGGGTGACCTGTTTTACGACCGCCATGACTTAGGACCATAATGGGTGGGCTCCATTATGGTCATTAGTTGGAAACTCCCTCTACCTCCCTCCCCCTTGTCAAGCCAAAACATTTTATTTTGAGGGGTCCTTGATGTTCTCTGAGCTTGCTGTCAGCAAACAAGGCTCCTTACCAGCACTGATGATGTTACCTAGTTAGGTAATGAAACGTCTGCAAGAAAACAAGCAAGCTCAGAGAGCATCAAGGACCCTCTCAAAGCAATGTTTCTCAGCCTTAGTAACTCTAAGATGTGTGGACTTCATCCCCCAGAATTTCCAAGCCAGAGCTACAATACATTTCAACCCTGAGCTACAAATATACTCCTTTTTTGGTACATTTTATTTGATTCCACCACCTAAATAAAATCCATATTAGTTTGAGCTGGGGGGGCAACTGATCCCAAGAAGAAAGTCAAGTTCAATTCTGGTTAGTCAGAGTCACACTCCAGCTTGAAGTCAGCGACCAGGATAGATCTTGGCCTCCTGGTTTGTCCTCATCCAGAAACAAAAGTAGATGTTGTGGTCAGGGTTTGTCTGTCAAAAATTTCAATAAATTGTTTGTCCTATGTTTTCTCATTGTTTGTCCTATGTTTTCTCTGCAGCCTGAAACGATGCTGTGAATTGAGATGGGAGCACAGGAAACGTTTAATGTCGAATGTTTTTGTATTGACAACAGATGGAGATGTGTAGCCATTTTCTTCTTTTTGCTTTTAAAGTTAGATGATGCTGGGAGGAGGGGGGGAATGTGCACAAGAGGCTAGCTAGACATAATAACACTGGACCTAGTGTGAAAACCAAGATTGTTGAAAAAAGAAACGATAAGGAATTGGCGAGCTGGAGGGGAAGCCCATGCTTCAAACTAATTGGGGAATGTGATTTATGACTGTTAACTGGAGGAGGGAATTGTGCTTTGATACTATGTGCTCGGGGAAGGAAACCTCAGTTTTTGACTTCAATTATTTTTGTGCAGATGCTATGCTACTCAAATAAAGATTCTTTTTTAAAAAACAAATTTTTATTGGTTTTCCAATTTTACATTGAGTATTTGGAAAGCAGCGTGGTGACTGGGTAATCAGTGGTTCAATAACAAAATCTTTAGTCCATGTCTCAGGTTACATCATCAGAAATTCCTTCTCTATTTCCCTTAACATTTGTTATATCACATTTATGCTAATAGATCTTTAATTATAATGAAGTTAGTTAAAACATTTATCAATATATTTTTGCTTATACATATCCATATCCTGTTTTTAAGTTTTACCTAATTTTTAATTTTTATATTCCAATATCCATAGTGTTTGAGTTTCGGGTAATCCAAATTTCCTTTATTTCACTACATAAAAGTTATTATATCTAGAATATACATATTACTTACAAATATATTCTTATCTTATTTCATAAACATTTTCTATTTCTCATCCTAATACATCATCACTTGCTGATAGAGTGTCCTTTATTGTCTCAAGTCCATCATCTATATAATCTGGGCTAAGCAATGGTTCGAAGCTAATTCCTAATTGTTAATTTTCATTTCCCTTATAAGTCTAAATCCTGAATAGTAAGCTAGTTAATCCCTTATTTTTTATCATTTAACAACAATATTTAAATCCAATAATTTCCCTTCATCTAAAAAACTCCCTTTAGCCCATTAGTTGAGACTTTAGGATCCTCTATCATAAATCAAAAGATCCTATTTTTTTTAAAATCTAACTCTGGCTTTCTTTTTGTGCCAACTAGTCTTCCATACATGCCTTGAAATCATCAAATAAATCTCCCTTCATTCTTGTACATATTGCTTGAACCAAGGGAGACCATCTAGTTATCAGTTTTCCAGAAAGGCTGGCCCATTCATAGTCGTGGGTTGTTGTCCAGGTGGCTCCTTCAATACAATTTGGTCTTCTTGTTCCTCAGGTTTCTTCTGGTTTAGGTAGAGTTTTATGGTGGTTATTTGGTTATCTAGGTTTTCAGTATGCTGTATTTGTTGGTCTTTAACAGTCTCCGTGTTAATGTTGCTTTGTTCTACTTCTGTTGCTTTTTGGGTTGTAAGTTCTTTAGTTGTGGTCAGGGTTTGTCTGTCAAAAAATTCAATAAATTATATTTGTTGATCTTTAAACTTCTCTGTCTTGGTATTAATTTCTTCTGCCTCTGTTGGTTTTTGGATTATAGGTTCTTTCATTGAAGTCAGAGTTTCATTTTGTAGGTTTAAGCTGGCACCTTTGTCTTTCAGTCTGGATTTAATTATCTCAGTAGCTTCAAGGATTTTTTCAAGTATGAGTTTATAATTAAGTTGTTGCTGGTCTTCCTCCATTTCCAACACAGGTATAGGTAGTCCTTTAGTGAAGGCTATTTTTAGATAAAAGTTAGTAAATGTTCACCTCCACAATTCCTAAAAACCAATTTTACTGTCCAGCTGTTCTCCCAGCTTTTTATCTCTTTTAGATAGTACCAAGGACAAATCTGGGCTGTAAGCATGTCTCTTTAACCAAAATATTTTCTTGTTATACCAAGCTTTGCCACAAGATGTCCCTGACAGCATTTAAAATCTTTTTCAAGACCAGGGCTAGGTTTTTATCCAGGTAAAGTTCTTTTTCATAGATAAGGTGACAGGTCCCCGTGAGAATAGGAATTTTTCGGTCCCCAGATATCAAGGTAATATAAATCCAGTTACTTAATTGTATTTTTCAGGGCTTTATTTCCCCTACGTAGTCAGGCGCTGCCATCTTAGATGGTGGGAGGAAAACGTTTCCTTCCCTCTCTCCTTGCAGAGAGAAGAAGTTTCAGAAGTTTCAGAAGGCTTTTGACAGGAAAATACTTGGGATACAAGAAGATAAAGTCTCACCAAGTTCCTCTGTGGTGCTTTCAATGTGCTTGGTTGTAAATTTGGCCTCGGCAGGTAGCGGCTTAATGATGGGCCATGTGAATGGCTGATCTTTTCTCCGTCAGTCTGAAGAGCTGCCCCGGATCAAACAGAAGGGCTGACGCCCTCCCGCAATCAATCAAGAGATCCTCTTCCCCACTCGTTACCCCTCCAAGGCAACTTTTGACCCCTTTCAGGCTCCCCTGGCGAGAAAACTGGATGACAGGGAGCGATCGCCCCGCATGTCTGCCAGCGCCACGATCCGGAACCGGAAGCTTAAACTCATAATCCCTAAGTCGGGGGCACAGATAGATTTAAAAGTGCTAGTCAATTCTGGATGCTCCCAGTGCATCATTAGCCATTTGATATGAAAATGGGCATACGAGCAAAATTGCACTCCAAACCTGTGAGGTTTGAGCAAGCCAATGGCTCCCTGATGGGAGGAACTTTAGTCACGCAATTAACTGAGCCCCTATACTTAGAAATAGGTGAGCACTGGGAGTTTATTCGCTTCCTGGTGGCTCCAAAAATGACTGAGCTGTGATTCTAGGATTAGCCTTGTTGGACTAATGGAAGCCGTTATCTGGTGGGAGAAAGGAATGAGAACTGTGAGACTACCTATAGGACCCAAGCCCCCCACTGATTCAACAGACATTACAGGAAACTTTAGCCCACCCAGTGAGCGAGCACACATGGCTGCCTCACTGCCACCAGGTGAGCCACTCATCCCCAGCAAGTACCGGGACCTAGTGGAGGCATTTAGTGAGAAAGAATGCGATGCCCTACCTCCTCACCAATACAATGATTGCTCCATTGAACTGTTTGCCAGGGGCCAAACTCCCACGATCGAGAATGTACACTATGTTCCTCCTCGAAATGGAGGAGATGCAGCGATATGTGGACAAAAATCTAGCGAGAGGATTCATTGCACGGGCCATGTCTGCTGTGGGAGTCCCTGTGTTGTTTAAAGAAAAAAAGATGGGTTCTGGTGTATCTTTTTTTAAAAAAAATTTATAACAAATTTTATTGGTTTTTTAACTTTTACAACAGAATGCTGAAGACACACCGTGGTGGTTAGGTGATCAATCATCCAAAAACAAAATCATATAATAGCTCAAGTAAATACATTAAATATTCCCTCTCTATTTCTCTCAAATAATATAACCTATTTAACACAATCCATTTCTATATTACATATCTATAAATCCTAATCCTGTTTTTAACTTTATTAATTTACAGTTACCATAGTCCAATTTAATCTTAGATAAATGTATTATCACTTCGGGTATCCCTTCTAAAATACTAATCCAGATATATTCTAATTCATAATCTCATAAATCATTGATTTTATTATAGATCTCTGTTATTTCTTCAGATAGAATTAAATCTCATTCAAATAATTATGTCTAAAAAAAAGAACACTCCTATTATTACACAAAACATCGTCTTGCTAACTTAACACACTCAATTAGTTGTTAAAGCAATCCAAATTTCTAAAAACCTCTTTCATATTCTTATTCCCATTCCATTACAAAATAATTTTCATACAAATAAACATATTATTCCAAAAAAAACATTCTTACTCTGTTTAACATATATATTCTAATAATCACAAATTTTCAACTCTAAATTTTAATCCTTAAATCATTCCATATTTCTCAAAACCTTTTTAATCCATTACATATAATTTAAAATTTCTCTTTTTAGTCTTATTCTGGCTTTCTTTTTATGCCAAGCAGGTTTCCATAACAAAGCCTCTATTTCAGCAAATAGATCTCCTATTATTGCTTGTAATGTCATTTGGGTCAGTAAAAGACCTCCCATCCTCTGTTTTTGACCCCTGGCTCCTGTCTGCTGGATAAAACAATCATTGTCCAATTTTATAATTAGTAGTTGATTATCAAAGTTGTCATAATTCTCCAACAGTTGTAATTTCAAGTCCATTTCTGTTAGTTTTGCAATTGTAGTTTAGTTACAATCATTTTTTGATCATCCAAAGTCTCCATAGGTTGTATGTAAATTAATTCCTCTTCTATTGCTTTTTGGTCTGTAGAATGATCAAATAGAGTCTGAAGGTCAGTTTGTAAGTTCACAGCAAGGTGCCTTTTGAAGTATGGACAGATCACAAAAATCTAGAAGCACTGAAAACTACTCGCAAATTATCCCCGAAACAGGTATGCGGGGCACAGTACTTTAACCATTTGAACTTCATTCTAAAGTACATACCGGGAGGGTACGTACCCCAGAGAAGGAAATATTAAAAGGGCAGAATATTATATTTCCTCAAAGAATCTTAAAGAGGCAGAAAAGCATACCCAGTTTTTCTTAATAGTCCCAAGTCTCCCTCCCCCAAGCAGAAACCAGCTCTGTAGAAATGCAGATGTAATAATTCATTCAGGAAGGTTGGAGGCCTCCAGCTATAAACTGCAACCTTTTTTTTAAAGCAGTCGCCATGTTGTTTATTCCTGGCTTGGACTGAACCATGACAAAGACTTTTCCTTCTTTGTGGCAGCCTTGAGGATCAGGGGTCCCCCTTTCTCCTCTCAGATGCAGCTGCTGTGCTATTCTGTGCTCAGGCCGGGAATCATTTTTTTCTTCCCTAATTTTTATTCTCAGGAATTTGTCTCAAATTCTTTCACCTAGGGGTTTCTACAAAAGAAAGGCAACCGCCACAATCTCAGGTCCAAGCAATCCAACCCCTCAAGCAGAATAGAGCTGGAAGGGACCTTAGAGGTCTTCTAGTCCAGCCCTGTTCAAACAGGAGACCTTACATCATTTCAGACAAGTGGCTGTCCAGTCTCCTCTTAAAAACAGGGTTCTTAACAAACCCTTTGCTTTTCTGGCCAGATCTCCTATGGCAGGGGTCTTCAAATTTGGCTGTTTTATGACTTGTGGACTTCAACTCCCAGAATTCCTCAGCCAGTATGCCTGTGCTATGGGAATTGGGTTTTTTTTCGAATAAGCACACTGTAGATGCATTTTGGAACTTTTTAATACCTTGCCCCCCCCTTCAATGTTATTTCCAAGCTAAAAGCTGAGCTAATAGTTTTTCTTGGGAGATGCCTGACTGCAGCATGCTACCGGCACATTTTGTTTAGCAATAAGTCAAACTAAAATACACAAAACCCATCTTTTACTTGCATTGCAAATCTTTTAAGTGATTTGTATGCATTCCATGTACACAAAAAACGAGGGAAGATACCAACAGAAGAAAGCTGTGGAATCCTTGATGCTGTTGAACTGTGGAATCCTTGCTGCTCTCTGAACTTGGTTGTTTTCTTGTAGGCGTTTCATTATACAACTGGGTTAATAGCATCCCACCTCGTCCCTTTTCTTTGTCAAGCTGCCAGTGAAGCGGAATATAGATGAAAGTGCGAGTCAGTCTCGACAGGAAGGATTTATATTCTTCAATACAAATCCTTCCATTCCCCACCATTCAATCAGAACTGAAGAAGCTTCTTGGATGAGAAGTGAAACATCTTCAAGGAAAATGACACCAAACTGACAGGAGTAGCCAATACCCCAGAAGATAAACTCGGGATCCAAAAAGATCCCGGGCAGATAAACAATGGGCCCTATCCAACAAAATTGAGTTTCAGTGTGGAGAAAAGCAATGTTTTGCATTTAGGCAGGAAAAATCAAAGGTACAACTACAGACTGGGCGAGACCTGGCTTAAAAACTGTAACTGTGAGAGGGACCTTGGAGTCCTAGTGAACGATCACTTGACTATGAACCAGCAGTGTGCAGCAGCAGCAATAAAAAAAGCTAAAAGGTTGTATGAACAGAGGCATAGAATCAAGATCACATGAAGTATTAGTACTGCTTTATAAAACTCTAGTAAGACCACACCTGAAATACTGCAGCCAATTTTGGTCACCGTATCACAAAAAAGATGTTGAGAGTTTGGAAAAAAGAGAAGAGCAACTAAGATGATCAAAGGCCTGGAGACTAAAACATACGAAGAACGGCTACAGGACTTGGGTCTGACTACTCTAAGGAAAAGAAGAAATAGGGGAGACATGATACTGTGTTTCCCCGAAAATAACCCCCTCCAAAAAAAGATTTACCCTGATTTGTGAGGGTGGGCCTAATATAAGCCCCACTCTAAAATAAGCCCTAATTAGGATTCCACCCACTCTGTCCTACCTGGCTGCCGCAATGGGGCAGGAGGCCACGTGGCATATCCCACCGCTGCCGCCACAATGAGGCGAGGCAGGTGGGGGAGGGGATGGAACACGATTTATTTAATTATTTTTGCGAGAAGCTGGAAGTTCTGACTGAATTTTTTTAGTCCCACAAACTCTGTTTCCCTGCAGCAGGAGAGAAACGTGCCAGAGCTGGAAAGCAGGTTAGTGAAGAAATCTTTTGCTTTCGGGAAGAGGGAGGAGCAGGGCAATGGTGCGCCAAGCTCTACAGCAGCACCGGGAGAAGTGGCAGGAAACAGGGATGCCATTTTGAGAAGAGAGAAGGGAGACGCGGGGTGATGGTAGGGTGGCAAGCAAGTGCTCTTTTCTGCTCTGCATTGCTACAAAGAGCTGTTCCCCTCCCCATTCTCTGTTCTCTAGTGGTGACGGAAGGCTGGGGGAGGGAGGCGACATCGCCAGGCAGGTGATTTGTGGAGCAGAGCATGAAGAAAGCCTCTCTAGTGGTGCACAACAGCAGAGCCTTGCACCATCACTCCCCTCAGGTTCCGAAACGGTGGAGGGGGACCAGGTCTACTCTGCCCATCCTCCGTAGGGTAGCATGGAAGTCCAGCTCGCCAGGGGAGTGAAAGGGAGCAAGGAATGGCGTGGCTGGGGGGGGGTTGAAGGAAGCGGGTGCAGGGTGCGTGGAGCAGCTCCAGTCCCTCCACCAACCTCCGTTGTGGCAGCCGCAATGGGATCTGCTGCGTGGCCTTCTACTGCAAGCGGCCACAGCAGAAGTGGGCCAGCAGCCATGCGGACTCCTGCTGGATATGGCTGTTGGTGCCGCCACTGCGAGGTGAGGCAGGTGTCATGAAAAGTATAAGACACTGCCTGAAACAGTAGGCGGCACCTACTTCCTCTTTTGGAGGCAAAAATAATATAAGACCAGGTCTTACTTTGGGGGAAACACGGTAGCAGTATTCCGGTATTTGAGCGGCTGCCACAAAGAAGAGGGGGTCACGTTATTCACCAAAGCACCAAAGGGAAGGACAAGAAACAATGGTTGGCAGCTGATCAAAGAGAGACGCAACCTGGAATTAAGGAGAAACTTCCTGACAGTGAGGACAATTAACCAATGGAACAGCTTTGCCTCCAGAAATTCTGGGCGCTCCATCACTGGAGGTTTTTAAGAAGAGGCTAGATCATGGGTAGGCAATCTTGGCTCTTTTATGACTCGTGGACTTTTAACTCCCGGAATTCATGAGCCAGCCAAGCTGGCTCAAGAATTCTGGGAGTTGAAATCCACGAGTCATAAAAGAGCCAAGGTTGCCTACCCCTGGGCTAGACAGTCACTTGTCAGAGATGATATATGTTCTTCTGCTTGAGCAGGGGACTGGACTAGAAGACCTCCAAGGTCCCTCCCAGCTCTATTCTACTCTAAAAACAAAGAAAGCCCAGTTGCCTTTTGAAAAAATATCTTAGGGACAACTTAAAACTGAAACAGCACCGAGCTGATTCTAGCATACTGGAGCAGTGGGCAGTATGCACTTTTTATTTTTATAGTTTTTTTTTAATTTAAAGAACAAAACACAAAAACAAAAGCAATAGTGATGCATACATACATTGTGGAAGAGAAGGAAAAAAAACATATCAGTAAAAAGAGCTGGAACAAAAAGATAAAAAAATAGGTTCAAACATTACAATTCTATATGTACTTGCAAAGGCAAAAATATAATTTTGTAATCACATTCTTTAGGGCAAAATTATTCAAAACAAATATATTTCTGACACATTTACATAGCTATTTTTAAATTTAATTTATAGCTGTATAAATAAGTCCCATGTTTCAATTGCATTTATCCATACAAAGTCTTCATCTATAGGCTCATAGTTGATGGCCAGTCAGATTTTCTCTCCATTGAGGGAAAAGGGCCATAAATTTCTCTTTCCAACATTACTTAATACTGAGTCAGCCCTGAGTTTATTAGTCTTTGGGACAGTCCTTGACTACATTTCTTTAGTGACCATTCAAAGTTACAACAGAACTGAAAAAAGTTTTTCACAGTTACGACCGTTACACCTTCTCCATGGTCACGTGATGAAAATTTGGACACTTGGAAACTGGCTCAGATTTATGACGGTTGCAGTGTCCAGGGGTCATGTGATCCCCTTTTGCGAACTTTATGGCCAGCAATGGGGAAGCCAAATTCACTTAACAACCCTGTTACTCACTTAACAACTGCAGTGATTCACTTAAATCATATATTTACTTCTTCTGCCATAACAGCTTTGTGAATACAGTCACCTTGTTTCAATAGTTTTGTTGACCGCATTGTGTTGAACTCAGCGGACATTTTGCTACTCGCTAAATATCCGAGCAGTTAAAAAGCTTACAAACATCCAAATACATTTGCAAACATTTCATCAATTCAATTGCAGTCCAAATAGCTCAGCCAGAGCCAGGAAGTTGACATCTTGACATGAACAGAGCCACGTGGGAACGTTTCCAGTGCTCCCATCTCAATTCACAGCATCGTTTCAGACTGCAGAGAAAACATAAGACAAACCATGATCAATTCAACACTGCAGAAGGACAGCAAAGTGACAGACCTGCAATGACAAAAAAACATCTACTTTTGTTCCTGGATGAGGACAAACCAGGAGGCCAAGATCTATCCTGGTCGCTGACTTCAAGCTGGAGTGTGACTCTGACTAACCAGAATTGACCTTGACTTTCTTCTTGGGATCAGTTGCCCCCCAGCTCAAACTAATATGGGTTTTAGTTAGGTGGTGGAATCAGATAAAATGTACCAATAAAGGAGTATATTTGTAGCTCTGGCTTGGGAATTCTGGGGGATGAAGTCCACACATCTTAAAGTTACTAAGGCTGAAAAACATTGCTTTGAGAGGGTCCTTGGTGCTCTCTGAGCTTGCTTGTTTTCTTGCAGACGTTTCATTACCTAACTATGTAACATCATCAGTGCTGCTAAGGAGGCGCGTTTGCTGACACCAAGCTCAGAGAACATCAAGGATCCCTCAAAATAAAATGTTTTGGCTTGACAAGGGGGAGGGAGGTAGAGGGATTTTCCAACTACTGACCATAATGGAGCCCACCCATTATGGTCCTAAGTCATGAAGGTCGTAAAACAGGTCACCCATGTGACTGACCCAATTTTACAACTTTTTTTTGAGGCAGTCAATTGTTCACCATGGGCTGGTTTTGCTGAAAACTGCAAGTAAATGCTGGTTTTCGACAAAAACATCACAAAATGGTGGTCATGACTACGGAGATTCTCAGTCATCCAGGTCATGGTTATTCTAAAATTGCTTTTTCAGGAGGCAACTGGACTTTCTTGTTTTTCTTTGAAGACATTTCACTCCTCACCCAAAAGCTTCTTCAACTCTGATCAGATGGTGGGGAATGGAAGGATTTTTATTCCTTGCAGACAGCTGGTCATTTGCCTTCTTCCAAGTGGCCTCAACGACTCTCTAAAAGGAGGCAAATGACCAGCTGTCTGTAAGGAGTATAAATCCTTCCAGTCCCCACCATCCAGTCAGAGTGGAAGAAGCTCCTTAGATGAGAAGCAAAATGTCTTCAAACAAAAACAAGAAAGTGCATTTGCCTCCTGAAAAAGCACCTTTAGGAAAACACGGTCATGTGGCTGCAGGAAGCTGCAAACAGCCATAAGTGCTATGGAGAGGTCGGGGGGTGGGGGGTGGGGAAGATGAGCAGCCCTTAGTATTTTGGAAGCTGGTTGTAAGTACCTGTGAGCAGGTCTGTTGTAACTTCAACCAGTAACTCAGCAACTGGTCATAAGTGGAGGTCTACCTATAGAAAAAGATGAGAAGGCAGAAATGACCAAAATCAGCCAAGTTAAGGAGACTGAGAAGCCTTTTTTGACTCTACAGTCATCAGGAACTGAACTTGATTCGGTGCCCTCAAATTTATTTAATTGCAAATCACAGGAGACCGGAAAAGGAGCAGCCGCCAACACCACACTCGTCTGTTATTTCTTAAGGCTTCCAAAATGAGCTCTTCGACAATCTGGGGACAGCTCTCCCCCTCCCGGAAGAGGCTGCAGGAATCCCTGATTGTGGGAGAGAAACTCCTCTCCTTCTCCAGTGCCAGCATTCAGTTCAACCTGGTCAGAATTGGCAGCTGTTTTGCTGCAAAAGGGAGAAAAACAGGGAAGTTCCCATCTAGTTGTATAATGGGAAGCTTCTGCTCCCTGTTGATGGGTCACCTCCCTGAGGAGATGAATTCCTGGATATGTTCTTCATCTCTCTTCTAGACTTCTCTTTTTCTCTTCTCCTCCGTCCCTAAGTACCACCACCATGAAGGATTTCCCCTCCAGCACAGCCATCTCCCCGCTTCTCCTTCCAGATCTCCTCCTCCCTCACCCCATCCTTTCTCAAGGAGAACCTCCATTTCTGGGGTCAAAGTTGCTCCTGGCTCCTTCCCTCATCTCTCCTACTTCAAAGCTGATGGTCCCAAAAGACAGAATTGGAGCCAAGTAGTCACAGCAGAGAAGCTGATTGGAGGGGCTCCAGTGTATAACCAGCTTGGTCTAGTGGTGAAGGCACCAGGTTAGACACTAGGAGACAGTGAATTCTAGTCCTGCCTTACATATGAAAACAGTCTGGATGAATTTCAGCCGATCACCAGGAAATGGTGAATTCTAGTTGTGCCTTAGGCATGAAAGCCTGCTGGGACTAGTCACTCTCTCTTTCAACCCGCCCCACCTAACAGGATTGTTGTTGTGGAGAAAACAGGAGGAAGAAGAGTACTATGTCTGTTCCCCACAAGGAGTTACTTATAAATAAATACAAAGTAATTGTCAAGTTTCGAAGCATGATTTTGCTGGTGTGATAGTTATTCCTTTTCAGCTGCCAATGAACTCCGGGGAGGGGGGAGGAGAGAAAGGAAGGGTTTGGAATGCAGACATCAAAGATTCGGAACCCATCGCGGCATCTCTAGTTGCATGGGGAGGCTCATCTCCTCGTTGGCTAGCTTACCCTCCGCCGGCAGACCCTTATGCAGGTCCAAAGTTGCCCTGGAGGGTACAACTTCTGTTAAGGAGGCTCTGCTCGGCTGCTGAGAAACAGCGGCTCCTTTAGCGGTCTGAGCTATCTCTGAGGGCCGACAGAGAAGATCAGCCAGTAAAATGGCCGATCACTCTGCTGCTTCAAACCGCAAGTCAAAGAACATCTAAGCTGTAAGAACCCCCGTGGTGAATCCGGGTTAGACTTTGCTTTGCTATTCTCTCTATTCTATTTTGTTTTTGGTACCTGAAAGAGCCTTGTTGGAATTATTTCCCTGACTTGAAAAGGCAGCTTCTATATTCTTTGGGAAGAAAGGCGTTCTATAAAAATAGAACAAAATTTTAAAGACTGTATTTTACTTTTATATTTTTTGAGGTACAGGAAAAAATTTTTTTCTTTTTTCCTCTCTTTCTAAGAACTGTATTATTATCCTATACTGGAAGATTATTTCTTTGTCACATTATACTTTAAAAGATAGGAAAAAAAGGAAATGGTTTCTGGAAAAGACCTTTTTTAATTTACTGAGGACATCTAGTGGCGAAAATTTAAAACTGCAATGTCTGGTTACTTGGTGTGAAGATGGAATAGATCTGACCTTCAAAACACTTTTGAAGAGAAAATATAAGCTTGGCAGCCTTGGGAACTGTGGGGGTGGATATTGCCTAAATTATATCAAATATAGCCTCCACAAAAAGAAAAGGAAAAGAAAAGAAAAAAGAGACTCTTTTTAATTACTATCCAAATGGAGAAACCTCAGTCACAATTAAACTGTACACTTATATTGGAAAAGATCTATGAGGCTACTGCAGAAATATGTGCTACAATGAAAACGTTTATCACAGAACTAAGATCCAGAAATTTCACTTCAAATATTCAAATGGATATCCAGGCTACATATGATTATGGTATAAATCAAAACATACTAGAAGAGGAATTAACAGAGATAAAAGAGGAACTTATTCCATCTTACAAACCTTCCATCTGCAACATAGAGGAACTGAAGAAGCAAAGACTGAGACTTCAAAGCAACAACCCTTTAAGGACGAAAGAAATAGACGTCTAATGCAGAGGATAGGATTGCTATTATTTCAAAGGCTACTGCAAGCAACAAAGACAGATTTACTGGCTGAAAGGGAAGTGTCCCTATGGAAACCTGCTTGGCACAAGAAAAAAACCAGAATTAGATTGAAAAGAGAAATTTAAAATTGTGTAATGGATTTAAAGGCAATGTTTGATTTATGGTTTGTTTTAAGGATTATGATTTAGAGTTAGAAGCAAGAAAAAATATAAACATATATATGAGGGTCTTTTTTAGAAAAGATATTTTAAATAGATTAAGAATACTTTTTGGAATAACAGATTTATTTTGATGAAAATTATGTATTGGAATTGAAAAAATGTTGATTTTTTAGATTGGATGGTTTTAATAATTAATGAAGTGTTTTAATTTAGATGATTTTTTGTACAATAACATAGATGTGATAAGGTATGGCAATCAATTGGATGAAATTTGAAGTTTCTGTAATGAATTGAAGTGAATTAAGGTTTAACATTATTTTTTAACTAAAATAGCTATTGTGTAATGGAAGAAGAAATAAATGAAATTGGTGATAAAAGGAGGGAATGAGAGAAATTAAGAACTAGAATATATCTGGAAGGGATACCTGAATTGATAACTTGTTGATTTAAAGTTAAATTTGATTTTGGTAGTTGTAAACTGATAAACTTTTAATTTAGTAGTAATAGTAGATTTAGTAGTAATAGAAATTTAATTTAGAAATGGAATATTTTAAATATTTGAGGGAAATAGAGAGGAGACAGTGAATGTATTGAGTTGAGTTGTTTATTTATGTTTTTACTTTGGAATATCTGATTACTCAAACACCACGGTGTGTCCTGAGTACTTTTTCTTAAAAATGAAAAAAACAATAAAATATTTTCAAAAAAAAAAAAAAAGATTCGGAACCCAGACCGTGAGACTCAAGGACATTGCCCCAGGTGTTTGACCAAACCCAGAGACACTTTCTCATAACAATTTTTTTCTACTTGATTGGGCAACGCGACCTGACCCAGAGGGAGGAGGGAGAATTCCATGCTTTTCCTATATGGGTTTGGGAGGGATCTTGCCAGAGCTGGTTTTGCTTTCATGTGTGCTGAAATGATGTACTCAATAAAATTTTACATTAAGAGATTGGAATTTCTTGAAGGTGTTTGCTTGGTTGGGTTCGTCAGTTGGAACCTTGACAGTAATAAAATAAAATAATAAAGATGCGATACAAATCTAAACAGACAAACCTACCTGAAGGGCTCCAGGCAGCCCATAATATTTTTATAGCAGACTGAGAAAATTTTGAACCTGGATGTTCCCCAATCCAACCGCTCATTATTCTCACTGACATCTTTGCTTGCATTTGCTCTCAGGTTCATTTCACAGCCTGGACTTTGATTCTCGTATGCAAAACACAAAAATATTTGGTAATAATTCTACTCACAAGAAGGGTCATTCCTGGGATCATCCTTTCCTCTCCTGAATCCTAGATTGCAGAAAGAGAGAGCAAAAAGAGGAGATGTTAGAAGAAAAGCCCAGGAGAAGCCAGTCAACGATGGGAAGGTGTAAACTTTAATGACCTCACTTCAAAAGAGGCATATTGCAAAAGCTGGTGCCCTTTAACAAAATGTGTTAATCTGAAAAAGGGTTTCCAAGGTCTGGAGGGGGTAGGGAATAGGACTTTAATGTTCTCCAAAAAAAGACAGATGGGAAGGCCTGGGAAAAAAACAGAAAGATTGAGGAAAAAGAGTTTGTCCAGTTTTTTCCAAATGGTTTTGGGGAAAAAAGGAAAAAAACAGGAACTCCCCCACCCGTTTCCGCCCCCCCCCATTTTTCTGGGTTTTTTTCCCCAGGCCTTCCCATCTGTATTTGGGACTAACCAAATATCAGGGAGGGGAGGTTATTGCCCTGTTTCCAAAAGGAGGAGCAGGAACAGAGACGGTACCCTTTCTGGATCCAACCAAAAGACATTGCTGACGCCATCAGGAATCAAAGCATGCCAGCCTCACACGGCAACAGGCCTTCCAAATAGGATCAAATTCTCTCTTAGGGCAGAGAATCCCAGGATCCTGGCTTTGATACAAATGGATCGTGTTAAGATATTTAAATTTAGTAGCTGGAGCAGTGGGGTTGTGCAGTGAGCCAAAACACACAGGGGTTGTTTTCAACATCCAGCTTGAGGATCCAAATAAATCATCAGATTCACTCTGTTTCTGAACAGATTCAACTGTTTATTGAATACACAGCACGGTAATGTCAAAGCAAAATTAACTTTGAGGTTCCCAGATACCAGTTCATAGAATTACACAAATAAAACAAATATACATTCATGTAGACACAGATTAGGGGTTTTAATTCCTAATCCATGTCTATTTGCTTGTATATTTGTTTTTATGTATTTCCAGGTTCATTCTTCTTTTGGGGAGGTGATATGTCAAGAATGAAACTTTGGCAGCTACGTGCCTCTTCATTTCGACTTGCCATTTCTTTAGGCGTCATGTATATTTGTTTTTAACTCTGTACCGATTGGTTGGAGAGTGTTGGCTCCTGCCTGAGGCAAACTGCACTGTGATTGGTTGCTGTGGGTGCAGCGGAGGGGGAGTGTCCCTTTTTCCCCGCCTTTTTTCTTCTGTGTGCCTTCTGGGCTCTGCGATTTACCTCACAATGCTCCTGTTTGCCTGACTATCTAGTCTGCTGTATATAGAGATGTTAAATATATTTATTTATATAAACCTACAACTTAGTTTCAGTGTCTCCGACTTTATTTGGACAGCTGCTGTGCAATTCCCTGACAGGATCACCTGATTATCAATGATCAATGGATCATTCCCTAGGAGGGAAGGGAAATGGAGAAAGCAGCAAGCAGAAGCAGCAGCTGGGAGGGGAGGGGAGGAAGATTTTCATGGAAGCCCTTCTCTCTGAACAAAGCCTTTGAGAGGGACAGAACTGGAATGCCTCTTCCCAACTCAGAAGAAGACAGGACTGTCCAAACCTTGGACTCAGCTGAACTGAGACTGGAATCCCAGCAAGAGACTGAGATCTCAGATGCTCCTTAAGTCGTCTGGGAAAACAGGGAAAAAGGAAGCCCAGAAAAAGAAGAGAAACAGTTTGGGCTAGTGGTTAGGGCACTGGGCTAGAAAGCAGAAGATTGAGATCAGGTCCTGCCTTAGCCACGAAAGCCAGCTAGCTGAACTTGGGCCAGTCACATAACCACCTCACAGGGTTATTGTTGTGGAGAAAAAAATAGGAGGAAGGTGTGTTGGATATGTTTACAGCCCTGAGTTATTTGTGAAAATAATAAAGGCAGGTAATAAATAAATGAATACATAAATAAACAAGCAAGCAGCAAGTAAGCAAACAAGTTAGCTAGCTCCCCAAAGGGAGACACATGGAAGAAATTGATCCATCCATCCACCCAGAAAAGGATACTTACTGAGAAATGCCAAGATCCCAGAAATTGCACACACCAAGATAACGCCAGCTACACTAACAACGATGATGAGCCCCAGACTGGAACTGGATTCTGGAACTGGATTGGGAGAAAGAGCAAATCACTCCATGGGAACCACAAAATATCTACTTATTGGGGGGGGGGAGATCTCAAACAGCGAGAAAGATAAGGGATCTACCAAGTTAAGAAACGTCAGGTGTCTTTACGTCAAAGGAGACGTCAACATTTTTCTTCCACACATTCTACAGGCTCTTCACTCTGAAGGATAACTTTCGGAAGGGTGAAGTGTTGGGGAAAGCCTTTCTACCTTTGAAAAGATCGTGTTTGCAGAAAGGCAGCAAGCAGAATCTTTCTTTTTTAACATAGTTATTTTCATTTCTTAACAAGAATAAAATATAAAACAGGAAAAACAAAAAACATAGAGTATTAACAGTGAAAATAATAAAGAAAATTTGAGGTGTACAAAAAAGAAAAAATTTAAAAAACCCCAAATTTAAGATATATCTATTTATTCATTTTTATTTATTTTTACGATTTTTATACCGCCCCCCTCCCGAAGGACTCGGGGCGGTGTACAGCCCAATTAAAAACGACAACATACAAAAAGTAAAATTATTAAAAATAAATTAAATAATTTGGCCCAATCATTTAAAAACCCAATACATAATCTAAAAACTCAATCCCCTAAAAACAATTATGGCCATTGTTGGAACCGGAGCTACTATCCCAGGCCGGCTTGTCGGAATAAATATGTTTTTAATTCTCGACGGAAGGAACGCAATTCCGTCATCGTCCGGAGTTCGGGGGGAGCTCATTCCAAAGTGTTGGAGCTCCCACAGAGAAGGCCCTCCCCCTGGGGGTCGCCAGCCGACATTGTCTGGCCGATGGCACCCTGAGGAGACCCACTCTGTGGGAGCGTACCGGACAGCGGGAGGTATTTGCTGGCAGAAGGCGGTCCTGTAAATATCCGGGTCCGATGCCATGGAGCGTTTTAAAGATGGTCACTAACACCTTGAAACGCACCCGGAAGGCCACCGGCAACCAGTGCAGCTCGCGCAGGAGCGATGTTACATGGGAGCGCCATGACGCTCCGGTCACTACCCGCGCGGCCGCATTCTGGGCCAGGTGAAGCCTCCGGGTGCACCTCAAGGGGAGCCCCATGTAGAGAGCATTACAGTAGTCCAGCCTGGAAGTGACGAAGGCATGAGTAACTGTGCATAGCGAGTCCCGGTCTAGGAAGGGACGCAACTGGCGTACCAGGCGAACCTGATAGAACATCCTCCCGGCCACGGCCGTCAAATGGTTCTCTAAAGACAGCCGTGAATCCAGGAGGACTCCCAAATTGCGAACCCTTTCCGCGGGGGCCACTGTTTCGCCCCCAACGGACAACGAAGGAATCAATTGACTAAACCGGGACGACGGTAGCCACAGCCACTCGGTCTTGGAAGGGTTGAGCTTGAGTCCGTTCTTCCCCATCCAAACCCGCACGGCCTCCAGGCACTGGGTCAGCATGACAAGAGCATCGTTGGGGTGGTTCGGCATGGAAATGTACAGCTGAGTATCATCAGCGTACAGATGGTACTCCACACCAAAACCACGGATGATCTCACCCAGCGGTTTTACATAAATGTTGAACAGTAGGGGCGAGAGGACCGATCCCTGAGGTACCCCACATACGAGGGGTCTCGGGGTCGACCTCTGGCCCCCTGTCAACACAGACTGCATCCGGCCGGAGAGGAAGGAGGAGAACCACCGCAGAACAGTGCCCCCTATACCTAACCCCTCCAACCGTTGCAGCATGATACCATGATCAATGGTATCAAAAGCCGCCGAGAGGTCCAATAGCACCAGAGCAGAGGAACAACCTCTGTCCCGGGCCCGCCAGAGGTCATCCACCAACGCGACCAATGCTGTTTCCGTGCTGTAACCAGGCCTGAAGCCCGACTGGTGTGGATCCAGGTATAACAATTCCTCCAGGTGTCGCGGGAACTGTCAGGCAACCACGCTCTCGACAACCTTTGCAAGAAAGCGAAGGTTGGAGACAGGACGATAATTTGATAAAAACAGCTGGATCCAGGGTAGGCTTCTTAAGGAGGGGCCTCACTACTGCCTCTTTCAAGGCGGCAGGGAAGACACCCTCACTCAAAGAACCATTAATAATTGCCTGGAACCAGCCTCGTACCACCTCCCGGGATGCCAACACCAGCCAGGAGGGGCACGGGTCCAATGAACAAGTGGTCGCCCTAAGTCCCCTGAGCAACCTGTCCACATCCTCGGGAGTCACGGGGTCAAACTCAGCCCAGATAGCAGTCTCAAGACCAGACTCCGTCTCTCCCACTGGACATACCCAGTTGAAATCAAAGCCTTCCCGTATCTGAGCGATTTTATCATGCAGATATTTTCCAAAATCCTCAGCTCTACCCTCTAAGGGGTCTCCTCTCACCTCCTGATGAAGGAGGGAGCGGGTCACCCTAAACAAGGAGGCTGGGCGGTTATCTGATGACGCGATAAGAGCAGTGAGGTAAGAACACTTCTCTGCTTTTATCGCCGCTAGGTAGGACCTAATATGGTCTCTTACTAGTGTTCGGTCAGATTCGGCACGGCTCGATCTCCAACTGCTCTCTAGGCGTCTTTTCCGGTGTTTCATCTCTCTCAGCCCCTCAGTGAACCAAGGGGCCGATCGAGACGTACGTCGAATCAGAGGCCGCAAAGGCACGACCTGATCTAGAGCACCGGCCGCAGCCCTATCCCAGGCTGCCGCCAACTCTTCGACCGAGTCGTGTATCCGAACCTCAGGAATTGGCCCAAGCTCCATCTGGAACCGCTCGGGTTCCATCAGCCGCCTGGGGCGGTACCATCTCACTGGTTCCGCCTCCCTGCGGTGGGGTGCAGCGGTCAGAAAGTCCAAGCGAAGGAGACAGTGGTCAGACCATGACAGAGGCTCAATAACTATATCCCCTATATTCTGACCACTCAGCCACTGTCCAGAGACAAAAACCAGGTCAAGCATGTTCCCCCCTGTATGTGTGGGGCCTTGAATTACCTGGGTCAGGTCCATGGCTACCATGGAAGCCATGAACTCTAGAGCTCCCCCGGACGTCCCGCCCACAGATGGCAGGTTGAAGTCACCCATGACTATTAGCCTGGGAACCTCAACCGCCACTGCGGCGATAACGTCCAGGAGCTCGAGCAGGGCGGTTGACACGTGGCAGGGAGCCAGGTACGTAATCAACACCGCCCTCGGACCCCCAAGGTCCCACTTCACCAGGAGGGATTCACAGCCTGCCGTCTGAGGAACAGTGACCTCCCTCGGCCTGTAATCTTCCCTAATCACGACCGCCACTCCCCCACCCCTGCCCTGTGCTCTCGGCCGATGGAATGCAAGGAAACCCGGTGGGCACATTTCCACCAGAGGGACACCACCCTCCGGTCCTAACCAGGTCTCCGTGATACCTGCCAGGTCTGCTCCCCCCTCTGAAATTAAATCTTGGATGAGGGGGGCCTTGTTTACCACAGACCTGGCATTGCACAACATCAGCCTACAGCCAGGGCCCTGTGGTTCTGAATAACCCCGAGAACAGGTAGAGCCTTGGGGGTCGGAGCGCATGACCACTCGTAAACAGTGGGTACGTGCTCCCCTATTATGATACGGCCCCCTGCTCCCACCATATCTGCCCCTCCCGCTTACGGTACTAATTGGAACTAAATCAGTCTTAATCAGCTCCCCATCCGAACCCATATCTAACGATGAACATAAAGTAGCCAACCTGGCTGGATGATGAAAGATGAACTTAAAAAAAAACTGATAGGTTTTCCTCCCTTTACATTAACAGGTCTACAAATAGTTATAAGTTTTCCCATCCTTATTTAGCAAAATACTATATTACATAAATAATTATTCCAGAGGAGAGAATATATGTATCTAACAATCAAATCGACCCATCATCATAATATATATGTAAAAAGAAAGAAAAAATAGGTTAACCCAAACGTTATCCTAATCTTCAAATCCCCCTGTTAACCATCTGTTATTGTATTTAACACATAGAAAGTCCACAGATGACTTCCAGTCTCTTATAAAGCCGTCTAGTCCATTGCCTCATCAGGGCAGTTAATTCTGCTAATTTAGTCAACTTTAAAATCCATTCTTCAACAGTCAGCATCTCTTTTCCTTTCCAATGCTTAGCAAATTCAATATTTCTGAAGGATTTAAAGTTTTTTTCCAGCCAGCATCTTTGAGAAACACATGGTTGCTTGGCAGATGGACTCCGCTCCACATTGGGCAAAATAATTAATAGAATAGAATAGAATAGAATAGAATAGAATAGAATAGAATAGAATAGAATAGAATAGAATAGAATAGAATAGAATAGAATAGAATAGAATAGAATAGAATAGAATAGAATAGAATAGAATAGAATAGAATAGAATAGGAATAGAATAGAACAGAATAGAACAGAATAGAACAGAAGAATAGAACAGAAGAATAGAATAGAATAGAATAGAATAGAATAGAATAGAATAGAATAGAATAGAATAGAATAGAATAGAATAGAATAGAATAGAATAGAATAGAATAGAATAGAATAGAATAGAATAGAATAGAATAGAATATGGCTCAAGCAGGAGAACCTATACCATCTCAGACAGATGATTATCCAGGCTCTTTTTCAAAATTTCCAGCGATGGAGCGCCAACAATTTCTAAGGGTAAGCTGTTCCACTGGTTGATTGTCTTCACTGTCAGGAGTTTTCTCCTTAATTCCAGGTTTCTTCTCTCTTTGATCAGCTTCCAACCATTGTTTCTCGTCCTTCCCTCTGGTGCTCTGGTGAACAACCTGACCCCCTCTTCTTTGTGGCAGCCCCTCAGATACTGGAATACTGCTACCGTGTCTCTCCTATTGCTTCTTTTCTTTAGACTGGCCAAACCCAAGTTCCGCAGCCGTTCTTTGTACGTTTTGGTCTCCAGGCCTTTGATCATCTTAGTTGCTCTTTTCTGACATGCCATCTGACACGCAACCCTGTGGCTATCAAAGAAGCTGGATAAACTGGTCTGCTCCAAAATGGGTCCTGGCAAGAATCTGCTGCCAGGAATTAGAGGGAGTTATGTGGCAACAACTTGAAACCTAATGCAGTTCTAGTTAAGTTAATGCAGTTCTAGGCTGCATTAACAGAGGGATAGAATCGAGACCACATGAAGTATTAATACCACTTTATAATGAGTTGGCAAGGCCACACTTGGAATACTGCATCCAGTTTTGGTCACCACGATGTAAAAAAGATGTTGAGATTCTAGAAAGAGTACAGAGAAGAGCAACAAAGATGATCAGGGGACTGGAGGCTAAAACATATAAGGAACGGTTGCTGGAATTGCGTATGTCTAGTTCAGGGGTCTTCAAACTTGGCCCTTTTGTGACTTGTGGACTTCAACTCCCAGAATTCCTCAGCCAAGCATGCTGGCTAAGGAATTCTGGGAGTTCAAGTCCAGAAGTCATAAAAGGGCCAAGTTTGAAGTCCCCTGGTCTAGTTTAATGAAGAGGACAAGGGATGACATGATACCATAGCGGAAGAGGGAGTGAAGCTATTTTCCAAGGCGCCTGAAGGCAGGACAAGAAGCAACGGATGGAAACTGATCAAAGAGAGAAGCAACCTAGAACTAAGAAGAAATTTTCTGATAGCTAGAACAATTAATCAGTGGAACAACCTGCCTCCAGAAGTTGTAAATACTCCAACACTGGAAGTTTTTAAGAAGAGACTGGACAGCCATTTGTCTGAAATGGTATAGGGTTTCCTGCCTGAGCAGGGGGTTGGATTAAATGACCTCCAAGGTCCCTTCCAACTCTACTACTATTTATTATTGTTGTTGTTGTTGTTGTTGTTGTTACTATTATTATTATATATCTGGGCACAATTTCTCTCCCATAATCCTCCAGCTGCACAAAGAGCCCAGCCTTTCCCTCCCTGCAGCCTCTCACCCTTCAGGGCCAGGTCCAGAGGTTGCTGCAAGCCATCGTGCTCCACGTGGCACCGATAGCGGCCCCTCTCCTTGGGATCGATCTGGATTCCGAGCGAGTAATAGTAGGTCCCATCTGAGTTGGGGGCCAGAGACTCATGGAAGGTGTCTTGCAGCCAGAATTCCCCATCCCTCGTCCAGGAGGCATCGATCTCTCTGGGGAAGAAGCCGTAGATTCGGCATACGTGCCTCTCCATACCATCGGCTTCTGTCCTGCTGCTCATCGTCACCACTGGAGGAACTGGGGGGAAAAAAGGCTGTTAGAATCAAAATTGAGCCTCACTGGAAATCAGCTTGACTTGTGCATCCCACGTGAAACCAGAACTAGGAGTCTCCAAATAGGTCAAGTTGCTTTGAATAGTTTCTTTCGGCCGGAAAAACAAACATAAAAGCACTTTATTAAATACAGTTAACTCTCGACTTACAAAATTTAGTGATTGTTCAAAGTTACAACAGCACAGGAAAGAGTGACTTAGTTTTTCACACTTACGACAGTTGCAGCATCCCCATGGTCACATGATCAAAATTCAGATGCTAGGCAACTGACTTGTATTTATGATGGCTGCAGTGTCCAGGGGTCATATGATCACCTTTTATGACCTTCCGACAAGCAAAGTCAGCGGGGAAGCCATATTCTCCTAACAACTGTGTTACTCATTTTAACAACTGCTGTGATTCACTTAACAACTATAAAAAGTCGTAAAATGGGGCAAATTCACTTAACAAATTTCTTGCTTCGCAACAGAAATTTTGGGCTCAATTGTGACTGCAAGTCGAGCTGTATTGTTATTTTCTCTGTTGCCTTGCAAGTACACTGAATCCCAGCGATCGGTTAGGGCGCATAGGGTTGGCCTCCTATGGGTCCCGTCTGCTAGACAGTGCCGTCTGACGAGACCTAGGGTTAGGGCCTTCTCTGTTGCTGCCCCAGCCCTCTGGAATCAGCTTCCCTCAGAGGTTCGTACTGCTCCTTCCCTCCTAGCTTTCCGTAAACTTTTAAAAACACATCTTTGCAGACAGGCTTGGGGCGTGTGAGCTGTGCTCTGCCCCTGGGCCTTTGATTGGGAGTGTATGTTGTATGAGTGAGTATAGTTTTTATAGTTTCACAGTTTTATATTGTACCATTATTTTAAGTGACCTATATATTTCTGTACTTATATTTCTGTTGTGAGCCGCCCTCAGTCTGGGGAGAAGGGCGGCATATAAGTCGAAATAAATGAAATGAAATGAAAATTCTGTCCCGGGGACAAATTCCTTGTGTGTCTAATCCCCTGTGGCCAAATCAAGTTGATTTGATTTGATTCGAATTAACTCTTCTGGTCCTGTTTCCTGTCTGGATTCCCTTACAAGATTGACACTACTATTTCCAGTTCTAGAGACTGATTTTTTTAAAATATATATATATATATCAGAGAGGGCTAAAAACAAGGGCAGCATCAAGGCTGCAATCGCTTGGACGACTCCCCAGATTCTTCCTCGGAGATCTGGAACTTGGTTAAATAATGACTCTGAACAGCCAGCCGAAAGAGAATCAGAGGAGGCTTCAGCTGGGGAAAGCCTGCAGGGACAAGACAGCCAGCAAAGAGGAGGAGGAACTGCCTCCTGCACCTGATCCGAGAGCACACAGGGCAGAGAAAAGGCAGGAGCAACGGAGGTCAGCCAGACTACTCGGGAGGAGAAGGCCCTGCCTGTCTTGATGGGCTGTACTGGGAAACTAGCTATTTAGGACAGCAGGAATAGGGAGGCATTACTGGGAACGTGTCGGTTTGCCAGGTGTTTGTTTCCTTGTTGTGCTTCCTACTTCACTGTAATTTGGAATCGTGGCTTGGAGACTCTGAACCTTTCTTGCTAAGTGCGCTTTCGCGTGTATATTTAATTTTGGCCTGGTGGATTTAAGTTTGTTTCGTGCAGCTACTTGTTTGAGTAACTTTCACTTATTTATGAACTATTGACCAGTTGCTTTGTGGACTAATCTTGGCATGCTTGTGGCTGGGCCTATAGGGACAGTTCTGAATATTGGTAAAGGGAATTACTGGGGAACATTAATACACTCACTAAACCACAGTTACATGGGTGTGAGTGAGTGGGGCAGCACATCGATTGACAATCGCCAGCAGAAAACAAGCCAACTGGGTCATCTGGCCTGTTCTTTGCCAGCAAACCTACACAGGAAACACTTGCAACACTTAAGCAGATGCAGCTCCCATACTTTCTCTCTGGCTGTTTCTCCATACCTTCCCTCAAGGATGTCGCCGATCTGTAGTGGTCGTTCTTCTGCAGCCATTCCATGCAGGTGCTCTCCAGGTAACCTGTGAAACGCTGCTTGATGGCAGTTTCGTCCTCCCACTTCCGCTTGATCCCCTGGGCTTCTTTGTCAGCTGCTGTCCAGATGCCGGTCCCGATCTCGTAGTCAAGGAAATCCCGCCCATCATAGCCGTACTGCCAGCGGCCGCTCCTTTTCCCATCTTCCCCTATTTCACAGAAGATCATCATCTGGACGATGTGAAAGCCTAAAAGAAGCATCCCAAGGTTAGGAGGAAAAGCTCTCTAGGAAATCAGAGAAAGCCACTTCCTGCTAGAGCTCCAGATTCTGTGACTGCTGAGACAAGAAAGCAAGAAAGACAAGGATTACAGGAAGAGATCTTGAAGGCAAGTCAAGGTTGAAACAGAATTTGGGATCTGTAAGACAGATTTCTCATTATAAAGGAACTCACTATAAACAAGGCTGGGAAATTCCTCATACAGTCCAAAATTCCTTAATTAAGATAGGATTTTTTAAAGGCCCACATCTCCCAGCACTGGAGTGAAGTCATCTTTCCTGAGATCACTTTTAGATACCTCGAAATTGTGAAGGCAAAAGATCTATATTGTTAGCATTTGTGGCTGATATTTGTTACAGATGTTGAGACTCTAGAAAGAGTACAGAGAAGAGCAACAAAGATGATCAGGGGACTGGAGGCTAAAACATAAGGAACGGTTGCTGCAATTGGGTATGTCTAGTTTAATGAAGAGAAGGAGGAGGGGTGACGTGATAGCTGTGTTCCAATATCTCAGGGGCTGCCCCAAAGAACAGGAGGGTCAACCTCTTGTCCAAAGCACCTGAGGGCAGGACAAGAAGCAACGGATGGAAACTAATCAAGGAGAGAAGCAACCTAGAACTGAGGAGAAGTTTCCTGACAGCGAGCACAATTAACCAGTGAAACAATTTGCTTCCAGAAGCTATGAATGCTCCAACACTGGAGGTTTTTAAGAAGAGACTGGACACAAATTTGTCTGAAATTGTATAGGGTTTCCTGCCTGAGCAGGGGGTTGGACTAAAAGATCTCTAAGGTCTATTCTATTCTATTCTATTCTATTCTATTCTATTCTATTCTATTCTATTCTATTCTATTCTATTCTATTCTATTCTATTCTATTCAATTCCATTCCACTCCACTCCACTCTGCATTCTATTCTATTCTATTCTATTCTATTCTATTCTATTCTATTCTATTCTATTCTATTCTATTCTATTCTATTCTATTCTATTCTATTCTATTCTCTGTTGTTGCTATTAAAATTATATGGATGTACAGGTAGTCTGTTAGCGACTGTTCAAAGTTAGATGGGCCTCCCTAAATGTACTTACGATCTGATTCCAAAACCAACAACTGTTTTCCTCCCTGTGGTCACATGACTGTATTTCAGCCACTCAGCAACCACTGTGTATTTAACACCATTTGCAGCTTTCCATAGTCACATGATTGGTTGGATTCAGATTATGATCTGTTGTTTTATATAGATGTTGTAAGCTGCTCCGAGTCTTTGGAGAGGAGCGGCATATAAATCCAACAAATAAATAAATTGTAAGTTGTGACATTTTTTGCCTCAAACTGGCATTTTCTTCCAATTTTTGCCAAAAGCAGCCCATGACCACATGGGAATTAGGGAGACGGATCGTCTTCAGAGACAGAATGGACTCCTTCCCAGCCGGTTCCAGCCTGACTCCAAGGTCGCTGAGCCCTGAGGATGACCCGCTATCCGTCCTATACCTCAGCGTTCTCAAAACAGCCTTTCAGCACTGTATTGGCTGCCGGTGGACTGGTCAGGGGGGTTGGGTTTCTCCCGGGGAAGAATAGCTTGGTGCTTTGCACAGGAATGTTAAGATTCCACTTGGCCTTACTGCAATCACCGTCTCTAGGTAAAAGTTCTTTTGATTAACCACACTGCATCAAGAGTTGTCCTTTCCTGAGAGGGACAGTAGGGACAAGTCCTTACACTTACGAGCCGGCCCCTTGAAATGAACGTGCCATGACCGAACAAAATACCTCTTGCACATCACATCACAGAGAGCATTGCCTGTTTTTCCCTAGTAAGAATTTTCATTTCCATTAAATAAAGTTCATTCTGATGAAATTGGCTTTTAGTGCCCAGTTTCAGGAGAATCCAGAAGGACACAACACACAGTGTTCCTCAACTATGGCTCTTTTAAGAGGAGTGGACTTTGACTCCCAGAATTCCCCATCTGGCTGTCTTTGAAATCTGACCTCCATTTCCATGGACGTTTGGAAGAATACCCCTCCCTTCCGTGCATGAGGAGAGTGCCTGGATAGAAACATCATAAATAGGTCTAAATACTTGGATCAATAAATACGCTTTTGCCCCATCCATAGTATGGAGCCTGGTATGTGTCTATCGAGATTCTCAGTCAAAGGTGCTTTTTTCAAGCAGCAACTGGACTTTCTTGTTTTTCTTTGAAGACGTTTCGCTTCTCATCCAAGAAGCTTCTTCTGCTCTGACCGGATGGTGGGGAATGGAAGGACTTATACTCCTTGCAGACCGCTAGTCATTTGCATTCTTTTAGAGAGTTGTTCAGGCCACTTGGAGGTTTACCTGTGTGCTCAGGGACACCTGAGATGGGCAAATGGAGGTGGAGCCTTCTTGGAAATGTCTGAAAGGACTGTGTTGTAGACTGGAGATAGATGATGTCGTATCCCTCCCCCTCTGTTGATGTCGTATCCCTTCCCCTCTGTTCAATTTTGACAGATGGCTTCGTTGACCCCTCTTTCAAACCAGTGGTCCTCTCTGTCCAAAATGTAGACTTTACTGTCTTTGAAAGAGTGGCTTTTGTCTTTTAAATACAGATGGACTGCTGAATCTTGTCCTGATGGGTTTGTTCGCCTCTGTTGTGCCATGCGTTTGTGAAGTGGTTGTTTTGTTTCCCCAATGTACAGATCTGCAGCCTTGTATAAAAATAAAGTGCGTGCTGGCCTCCTACATTGTCTCTGTAAACCCTCTACAGCAGTGGTTCTCAACCTTTTTCAGGTTGAGACCCCACTTGCGCCGCCCATGCACGGCGCGACCCCGACCCGCACGCGACAAAAAAAACAAAATGGCGGACTGCGATGGGCCGATCTGCGCATACGTGGCGCACGCGCGACAAAAAAAACCAAAACAAAATGGCGCACACGATGGTCCGATCTACGCATGCGCAGCGCGCGACAAAAAAAAACCAAAATGGCGGACCGTGACAGGCCGATCCGCGCATGCGCGGCGTGCGTGCAATTAAAAAAAACAAAACAAAATGGCAGACCGTGACGGGCCGATCCGCGCATGCGGACCGCGTTGTCCGGCGACCCCTGCGAAACGGTCGTTCGACCCCAAATGGGGTCGCAACCCATAGGTTGAGAACCGCTGCTCTACAGCTAGTCCTAGACTTACAGCAATTTGTTTAGTGATTGTTCAAAGTTACAACGGCACTGAAAATGTGACTTAGGACCATTTTTCACAATATTACAACCTTTGTAGCATTCCCGTGATCATGTAATCAAAACTGACAACTGGTTCACATTTAGGATGGCTTCTGTGTCCCAAGGTCACATGACCATCTTTTGCAACCTTTTGACAAGCAAAGTCAGTGGGGGAAGCCAGATTCACTTAAGCCCTGGGTTCCTAACATATCAACTGCAGTGATTCGCTTAACAACTGGGGCAAGAACGGTCGTAAAATGGGGCAAAACTCACTTAACAAATGTCTCACCTAGCGACAGAAATTTTGGGCTCGATTTGCTCAATTTTCTGCACCCACACACAAAAAAAATATTCACATTCCTGATTCTTCTCGGTGGGACTGCCATTGTCAACGCCACTAACATTGGATGTTTTTGCTTGGACAACAGATGGAGATGCAACCATTTCCTTCTTATGTTTTATTCTTAGAGTTATAGAGTTAGAGTTAGATGATGCTGGGGGAAGGAATATGCATGAGAGTTTAGCTAGACATAATAATACTGAACCTAGTGTGTGAACCAAGGTTATTGAAATAAGAGATGATAAG
This sequence comes from Bothrops alternatus, assembly GCA_034064705.1. Taxonomy (NCBI): domain Eukaryota; kingdom Metazoa; phylum Chordata; class Lepidosauria; order Squamata; family Viperidae; genus Bothrops; species Bothrops alternatus. The sequence continues at coordinate 16,065,034 of JARGCV010000172.1, read as the reverse complement.
AATTGGCTGGGCTGGAGAACTGGAGGGAGAGCCTGCATTTCAAACTAATTGGAGAATGAGATTTATGACTGTTAATTAGAGGAGGGAATTGTGCTTTGATACAATGTGTTCAGGGGAGGGGAATCCAGTTTTTGGCTTAGACTGTGTTAGTGCCGATGCTATGCTTCTCAAATAAAGATTCTTTAAGGTAAACAATGCCTTGAAGATCTCTGAAGAGTTTAATGTGTCGGAACCATGACAGCCATATTTTCATTTTAGGCTCGAGCTCATTGGAGCTCTGCAAGAGGAAAAAGGCCAGGGCATCAGCAACCAGCTTATTGTGGACTAATTGGTCCAATTCATGAGGAAGGCAGGAAGATTCCTCTCCATCTGCTTTCTTGCAGGATAGCACCCACATCTCTCCCACTCCTCACTTACCTCCACTTTGGTTATAGCGTCTCTGGAGCATTTGCACGTTCTCCTGAAAGTCTTTCTGGTCTTTTTGCAAAATCCAGGTGTACCTATTATAGAATCTGGAATCTTCCTTCTCCAGTGTATTTATCCAATCTACTCGAGGATGCATCTTCCTGGTGTGGCTTTCGTAGCGAGTGATGAGCTGATCGTCCACATAACCTTCGGCTGTGAAGGGTGACAGCCCTGGACAAGCCTCCGTTGCAGAAGAGTAGCTCACACGGATTACGCGAGGGGAGGAGCCTAGGGAGAAACAAGAGCAAGGCGGAGTTAGGAGGGACTGGAGATGGGTTACAGACTGAGACTCCAGAGGAGTTGCAGCATGAGGTGCAATATGGGACTGTCAGAGCTGCCATCATACGTTTCGTGGCTGCCAGCCTGCCATGAAGTATGGAGGGAGGGAGGGGAAAGTGAAACAGTTGAATGTGGTGGGGGTGCCACTCAGAGTCTTCTAAGTCGGTACCCTGGGAGAATAATGCAAAATCGTTGCAAAAAACAGTTTACTCAAATATAATTGGACAATAAGGGGCCAGGGTGAAAAGACTGATTTGCCCTTTCACCTACATTTTTCTCCTTTGCTCATAGCTTGACAAGATTGTGAGATGCAAAGGTGGAAGGGATGGTATCTAGGCAACCGAGGCATCTTTGAGAGCTTGATGATGCAGCTGGAGAAGTGGACTTTTCCCATAACAAGAAGAAGTATTACTATTGGACAATGTGAGCACCCGGTGGGTGGGGGCGAGAGAATCTATTGTTTAATGAAGCAAGCTTTTGAAAACCAGAGCTGGTGTCAACTCTACAAATGAGCATGGCTGCAGACATTTTCCTTCTCATTCTCGGTTGCCACATAGAACAGAGGGAGAGGTGTTGCCCAGGTGCTTCGCTAGTCAAAATAATCTTTTGTCCCATGGGAACCAAGGTCATCAGCTACTCCCAAGATTAGGGACTGGGCGTTTCATAAAAAGTCTGCCAAATAATCGTATTGGGGAACATAGTTGCTTGCATAGCTTTTGTGGGTGGGACATTTAACTTTGTATTGGAAAATTGTTGCTTGTGTATCCGACTTGGCTTCACTTTTGACCATGCCGACATTTTGTAACTAATAAACATGTTTTTTGAGGAATTTGTAAGCCTCAGCATTCTGCTTTATTCATCTCTGTCTGTCGGAACCATGACAGCTGGTTTTGTGCCTTCTGTGCCAATGTAAATTTTCAGTAAAGTATTATACTCTTGGTAAAATCATGTCCTGGAAATTTCTTTTCCTGGAAATGCCAACTGGACAGTTGACATAGGGGAGGAGAGGAACTGGACAGGGAGAGATCATCCGTCGACACGGGGTGAGTTTTCATCAGTATGCTGATGATACTCAGCTTTACATCTCTACCCCGCGTCATTACAGCGGAGCAGTGGAAGTGATGAACCGGTGCCTGGAGGCTACTGGGGTCTGGATGGGTGCCAACAGGCTCAGACTCAATCCCGACAAGACGGAGTGGCTATGGGTTCTGCCTCCCAAGGACAATTCCATCTGTCCATCCATTACTCTGGGTGGGGAAGTTTTGTCCCCGTCGGAGAGGGTTCGCAACTTGGGTGTCCTCCTCAATCCACAGCTAAGTTTAGAATACCATCTTTCGGCTGTGGCGAGGGGGGCATTCACCCAGGTTCGCCTGGTGCGTCAGTTGCGGCCCTATTTGGACCGGGAGTCACTCCTCACAGTCACCCATGCCCTTGTCACCTCGAGATTCGACTACTATAATGCTCTCTACATGGGGCAACCTTTGAAGAATGTCCGGAGACTGCAGGTGGTTCAGAATGCGGCCGCGCGAGCCGTCTTGGGTCTCCCAAGACATGCTCATATCACTCCAGCCCTCCATGAGCTGCACTGGCTGCCAATTGGTCTCCGAACACAATTCAAAGTGTTGGTTATGACCTATAAAGCCCTATATGGCAATGGGCCAGGATACTTGCGGGACCGTCTTCTGCCCCATGAATCCCAGTGACCGGTTAGGGCGCATAGGGTTGGCTTCCTACAGGTCCCGTCTGTTAGACAGTGCCGTCTGGCGGGACCTAGGGCTAGGGCCTTCTCTGTTGCTGCCCCATCCCTCTGGAATCAACTTCCCTCAGAGGTTCGTACTGCTCCTTCCCTCCTAGCTTTCCGAAAACTTTTAAAAACACATCTATGCAGACAGGTTTGGGGCATGTGAGCTGCGCTCTGCCCCTGGGCCTTTGATTGGGAGTGTATGTTGTATGAGTGAGTATAGTTTTATAGTTTTATATTGTACTACTATTTTAAATTACTTATATTTTTGTACTTTTATTTCTGTTGTGAGCCGCCCTGAGTCTGGGAAGAAGGGCGGCATATAAGTTGAAATAAAGATAAAGATAAAGAATGTTAACTGGGAAATTTTGGCACACGAACGTCAGTTCTGGCATTGCTATACTGTAGTCCACTTGGCTTTTAGTAACTTTCACTACAAATGGAGTCGAGGGTTTTCCTTTACTAAGAAAACAAGCTGGGGGCAGGTCTGACAGAGACCTTCACTCCATCCAAGTTATACATTTTGAAATAAATATAGTCCATGATTTACAGACACAATTGGGACCAGATTTTCCCTTGTAAGTTTTTGCAGTTAGGCCCAATTTTATGAGAATTTTTACAGCATCCATTAAGCAAATCACATAGTTCTTAAGTAACTAACATGATCATTAAACAAATTCAGCTTCCCCAATGGGCATTTTTTGCCAGGAATCAGCCAAAAAAAAAAAAAAAGGAAATCTTGATCATGTGGCCAACTGATCATAAAGCTGGTTGCCAAATGCTCAAGCTGCAATCATGTGTGTGTGTGTGTGTGTGTGTGTGTGTGTGTGTGTGTGTGTGTGTGAGAGAGAGAGAGAGAGAGCCATAAGTGAGCTCAGGCCTTAAATCATTTTTTCTTAGGCTGTCATAACTTAGAATAGAATAATTACTTTTAATGCTAGTTTTTATGATGGTTCTTTGTCAATGAGTGATATGAGAGAATATGATAAACATTTCAATATAAAGAAGTTTACTGTTAGATATTTATTAAATGGTATAGGTTGCAAAATGAATTGGCACTGTGAGAATATTGATAAATGGGCCAACCTAAAACTAATAGATGAAGTTAATTAAGAAACAAAAAAATGTAATCTTAGCTTATTTAAAATTGTTACAGGCAAAAACTGTTTGTTTATAGAAACTCATTTAATGGAACAAGATAAATATTAATGAAGGATCGGATGGGACTGGACTATCTCACGGATACTTTGACAAAAACTAAGTGTGTGTCCATTTTGCTTCAAAGAGGATTTCCAATTGATGTACAATACATTACTGATGTAAATGGATGTTATTTAATTTTAAATGCTAAAAGAGCGGGACTTGTAATAGCTATGGTTAATGCTAATGGATGTAATTTAGATTCTCCTATTATGTTTTATTAATTTCTTCACCCACACTTCGGCATCACTTCGCGAGCAGCCAGCCTATTGGTCTCCGAACGCAATTCAAAATGTTGGTTATGACCTATAAAGCCCTACATGGCATCGGACCAGGTTACTTACGGGACCGCCTGCTGCCCCATGAAACCCAGCGACCGGTTAGGGCCCACAGAGTCGGCCTTCTCCAGGTCCCATCAGCCAGACAGTGTCGCCTGGTGGGGCCTAGGGGAAGAGCCTTCTCTGTTGTGGTCCCGGCCCTCTGGAATCAACTCCCCCCAGAGATCCGTATCGCCCCCACCCTCTCCGCCTTTCGTAAACTACTAAAGACCCATCTCTGCCGACAAGCCTGGGGCGGTTGACATCTTGCCCCTAGCCAGTGTATGTTTGTGTGTACGTTTGCTGAATGAATGATTTCTTAATTTAGGGGTTCTCTTTTTTATATGTGTATTTTTTATATATGTATTATGTAGTTTTTTATATTGGATTTCTATTTATGCTGTGAGCCGCCCTGAATTCCCGGAATAGGGCGGCATAGAAATTTAATAAATAAATTTAATAAATAATAATTGAATGAGTGTATTTATGACGAGGTAAAGGAGGGATTTTTAATGGAACATTAGACCCCAAACTGGCTAGATACACCAGCTTGATATACCAGCATTAAGTATAAATATGAGTTGGAGTTAATGCTTACCTATCCTAAAAAAAACCAAGATTAAAATAGCGTGGAAAATAATTTGCAAAATGAACTGAAGCATTTAAGGATGCAGAAGTCTAGATACCGCCACCTACAATTCCATGCAGAGAAATATAGAAAACAAAATGTGTATTGTAATATCATGGTGGTGTTGGGTGCTCTCTGAGCTTGGTTTTTTATGTATGTTTCTTTTCCTTTGACGAAGTATGCACTTCGATTTTTGTGGGGTTTTTTTTAAATCATTAAAACACTTTCACTTTAAAAAGTGAAACTATGCAATAGGTGGGTGTGGCATGCTTAGCTGTCCTTCTATATTTAGGAAAGGCAGCAAAGAGTGCCCTGCTTGGACAAACTTCCTGTCCGTTCTTTTTTTTTTAAAAATTTTTTTTAAAACATTTAAAGAATTAAATAAATGACTAAACAACCGTTACAAATGAAAGACATCGTGATTGGAAAGTAAAACGCTGGAAAAAATCAACAGGGACTTTTCAATCATCATAAATGATGCCATTAATTTTTTTTTTTTTTTAATAATATTTTTATTGGTTTTTTTTAAAATTTTAACAGAAAAAAGAGACTAATCATATCAAATCATAGTATTAAAATAAACAATCATCCATAAACAGAGCATAAATACATTTTCCAATGCTTCTAATGATAATAACTCAACTGAAAATAGACATCTCAAACAAATAACCTTCATCCTTCTCTATCTCCATTCTATTATTCCCCCTTCTTATCAACTTCCACTTAAATCAATCTTCATTCCACCAAAGGCCACCCAAACAACCCTTTAGTAACAATAATTAATTATTCTTCCACCAACCCCAAATATAGTTGAGAAAACATCACATCTAAAATTATAATCCCTCCCTAACCCACGACTTCCCAGAATGCTTACAGGGTATAACAAAAGAAAACCCCACTACATCAAACATAATTATTATATAATCTTAACAAGAATTTTAAACTATGTAATATATACATTCTCTAAATCAAAACAATCCATTAAAAAAAAAAACTCATCTTATTAGAATTAAACAGATGATATTAATGACTATAACAATATCAATAAATCCTTCAATTCAAAAAAAGAAAAATAGTAATAATAATAGTAGTAGCAATATCAATTACATTCTAAAAAAAAACTCATCTTATTAGAGTTAAACAGATAATATTAATAACGATAACAATATCAATGAATCCCTCAGTTCAAAAAAGAAAAGTAATAATAATAATAATAGTAGCAATATCAATTACATTCTAATCAATTTAATTTCTCATAATATATCTTAATATATCTTCATTTAACCATCCTCACCAAAACCTTAGCTATAATATTTATCTTTAATTCAACCCATAATCTTAAATTAAGCTTAATTCCTTATTAAACAATTAACTCATCTTGTTAAAAATAATATTTGTCATCTATAAATTTCATTTAGTCAAGACTTTTACGCAAGAGTTTAAAGAGATTAAAGCACTTTTGAAAGAGGCTTTTACAGAAATATTTACTATATGTGCTGGATACCTTCCTTTGAGTGAAGCTGAACAACTTACTGCTGAACAATTTATATCACAATTTGAATTTGGAGAAGAGTTGGAACATTTAACTGGAATCTCCCCTTCAAATGAATTACAATCCTCTGTTGAGTATTATACAATACAAGAGAAATTAGGGGATCAACAGGGAAAGGAAGAGGATACTTCTGAGAATGGGGACTATAATTGGATTTTGCTTGATGAAAAGTTTATTTATGGACAGGAAGAGGTTTTGTTTCAAGAAAAGGAATTCTATCCAGTTAAGCACCAAGAAGAGGATTTAATTCACAAAAGAGAGACATTGTTTCACCTCAAGAAGCACTTAGGCTACAAAGTGAAATGGACTTTGTTTGATGAGCAGTTTATTTATGGAAAGCAAGAGGAATTGATTCAAGAAAGGAAGATTCAGTTTCAGAAGCAATTTATTTACGGGGCTGAAGAAATAATGAAGAGAGACTTATTATTTGAAAGGGTGGCCCTGTTATGGCGGCTTGTTTGGTTAAGAAAAAAACCTAGAGTTCGTTTGAAGCAATGAAATTTAAACTTGTATGTAAGGAATTATTGGCAATTTAAAATTATGGACTGAATTCAGGACCAAGATTAGGAGTAAGATGCAAGAGAAGATGTTTAATGGTTGACATAATTAAATTGATGAAGGATGTATTTGTTTTGATGATCTGGGTTTGACATTAGATTGATTTAATGATGAGATAGATAGACTGGATAAAATTGAAGGAATGTAAGTTAGAAATGCTATAAATAGTTTGTTAGATGAGAGAGCCCAGATGCCATTAATTATTGAGGGGGTCCTTGGTCCTCTCTCTGAGCTGGCTTGTTCCCTTGCAGACGTTTTAAAGTAAGAATAAAGTAGAATAATGAAGGATAAAGTAGTAGAATAATAATAACGATAATGAAAAATCACTAAAGCAAAATGATGTGTCTGCACAATTACTGGAATAAAGCTGTGTTAGCAAATACGTGACTAACCCCAAAGCACATTGCATTCAGAAGCAACGTATCAAGTAAGACTCTCTTCATTGTATGCCTGTGAGAAACTAACCTGATGAAATACAATGTAGCTTTCTATGTGTGCTTCTTTGTTCCTGAGAAAAGAAAACTATAAAACTGTAGTTTGGACACACACACACCCCTCGGGGTTCAGAATTGCTCGTTGTTACTGCTTCTGAACCTTGCACAAATAAACTTCTCTGCACCCTTTGGAATTCGTGAAAGTTCCTTTCGTTTTCCACAAGAGTTTCATAACCCAGACTAGGACTAGCATTGAATGAGGTTAATTTAAAAGCGATAAAACAGTTTCACTTTAAAATGTGAAACTATGCAATTGGTGTGTGTGGCATGCTTAGCTGTCCTTCTATATTTAGGAAAAGCAGCAAAGAGTGCCCCGCTTGGACAAACTTTCTGTCCGTTTTTTTTTTAAAAAAAAATATGTTTTAAAACATTTAAAGAATTAAATAAATGACTAAACAACCATTAAAAAAAAACATCGTGACTGGAAAGTAAAACGCTGGAAAAAATCAACAGGGACTTTTCAATCATCATAAATGATGCCATTAATTATTGAGGGGGTCCTTGGTCCTCTTCTCTGAGCTGGCTTGTTCCCTTGCAGACGTTTCATAACCCAGACTAGGACTAGCACGGATGAGGTTACCTAGTTTGGGTCAGGAAACGTCCGCAACAAAACGAAGCCAGCTCAGAGAGCAGCCAAGGACCCTCTCGTTCCAACCCTGAGTTACTCATATCCCCCTTTATTAGTACAATACGTGATGTGATGAATTCAGGGATCCCCTCCGAGCAAGTCGCCCCTTCGGGGATGTCGGAGGGGGGGGGAGGTTGGAGGGCAAAAAAAAAAAAGTCCCGAACGGGGTCCTATCGCAGGTGGTGCCCAAGACCCCGACCTTGCAACCCACCCAATTCCCCCACCCGCCTTCCTGACCCAGCTGTCCCAGATCAGCTCTTGCGCCCCTCCAACTACGCCCCGGGACTCACCGAGGCTGCCTTCCAGAAGGCCGGAAAAAGCGGCCGCCCCGAGAAGCCAGAGGAGCCCCCAGCGCGGCTGCTGCATGGCTTCGGCGGTCCCGGCTGAGCGGCCGGCTTGCCACGAACCTCTCCGGGCTTCAGCTTTGGAACCGGGATTCCCAGGTCAGCTGGAACCCTGGAAAATCCCTCCCATTCAGGAGACTCAACGCTTAGAATGCGGATAGTGTCGAACGTGACGCAACAATGGAGGGGCGTGGCCAAGGCTGCGCCGGATGGGTCTTGCTGGAATCCGGGGGGGGGGAAATCCCTTGCCCAAAACAGAATAGGGGAAAAAAAATAATAACACGGTCCGCTTTCACACGAGACGGGCAGGCAGGCAGGCAAGTGAAGAAGGGAAGGCCGACGGTGGCCTTGGCGCAACGTAATAGAGTAGAGTAGAGTAGAGCAGAGTAGGTAATAGCAATAGGAATAGGAATAGAGCTGGAAGGGACCTTGGAGGAGAACCTATACCGTCCCAGATAGGTGAATGTCTAAAGTAAAGCTGGTTTAGCGTCAAACTTCTTTTTATGGCTTAGCGATGGGCTGGGTTAAGGCTTGTTGCATTTTGCAGACAGGAAACGGGGATTAATTGAGTAACCTAGATAGGTGAATGTCTAAAGTAAAGCTGGTTTAGCGTCAAACTTCTTTTTATGGCTTAGCGATGGGCTGGGTTAAGGCTTGTTGCATTTTGCAGACAGGAAACGGGGATTAATTGAGTAACCTAGATAGGTGAATGTCTAAAGTAAAGCTGGTTTAGCGTCAAACTTCTTTTTATGGCTTAGCGATGGGCTGGGTTAAGGCTTGTTGCATTTTGCAGACAGGAAACGGGGATTAATTGAGTAACCTAGATAGGTGAATGTCTAAAGTAAAGCTGGTTTAGTGTCAAACTTCTTTTTATGGCTTAGCGATGGGCTGGGTTAAGGCTTGTTGCATTTTGCAGACAGGAAACGGGGATTAATTGAGTAACCTAGATAGGTGAATGTCTAAAGTAAAGCTGGTTTAGCGTCAAACTTCTTTTTATGGCTTAGCGATGGGCTGGGTTAAGGCTTGTTGCATTTTGCAGACAGGAAACGGGGATTAATTGAGTAACCTAAGTGAAGATTTTTTTTAAAGAAAGGGGATATTGGTGGCTCAGGGTTGAAGGACCTCTCATTTCAAATCAAGCTTTTGTTTGAGAGGCTGTCACTCACTGCCGTTTGAAAGTAAAGATAATACAGGGGTCTTCAAACTTGGCCCTTATGACTTGTGGACTTCAACTCCCAGAATGCTAGGAGTAAAAGTCCACAAGTCATAAAAGGGTCATGTTTGAAGATCCCTGAGATAAGATAACCCTTTATTGTCACTTTTTTTCTGTGAACACACTGGCAGACATTTTAAAAAAATGAAATTCTGATGCCCACTTTCAAAAGAATAGAATAGAATAGAATAGAATAGAATAGAATAGAATAGAATAGAATAGAATAGAATAGAATAGAATAGAATAGAATAGAATAGAATAGAATAGAATAGAATATATGGAATAGAATAGAATAGAATAGAATATATGGAATAGAATAGAATAGAATAGAATATATGGAATAGAATAGAATAGAATAGAATAGAATAGAATAGAATAGAATAGAATAGAATAGAATAGAATAGAATAGAATAGAATAGAATATATGGAATGGAATAGAATAGAATAGAATAGAATAGAATAGAATAGAATAGAATAGAATAGAATAGAATAGAATAGAATAGAATAGAATAGAATATATGGAATAGAATAGAATAGAATAGAATAGAATAGAATAGAATAGAATAGAATAGAATAGAATAGAATAGAATAGAATAGAATAGAATAGAATATATGGAATAGAATAGAATATATTGAATAGAATATATGGAATAGAATAGAATAGAATAGAATAGAATAGAATAGAATAGAATAGAATAGAATATATGGAATGGAATGGAATAGAATAGAATAGAATAGAATAGAATAGAATAGAATAGAATAGAATAGAATAGAATTTATTTATTTATTTATTTATTTATTTATTCGATTTCTATGCCGCCCTATTCCGGAGAACTCAGGGCGGCTCACAACACAGTAGAAATCAACATAAAAATACATATAAATATAAAACCTCTTAATTTTTTTTTAAAAAAACCCAATCATTCAGCATACACACAGACATACACTGGCTTGGGGCAAGATGTCAACCGCCCCAGGCCTGCCAGCAGAGGTGTGTTTTGAGTAATTTACGAAAGGCGGAGAGGGTGGGGGCGACACGGATCTCCGTGGGAAGTTGGTTCCAGAGGGCTGGGGCCGCAACAGAGAAGGCTCTTCCCCTAGGCCCTGCCAGGCGACACTGTCTGGCTGACGGGACCTGGAGAAGGCCGACTCTGTGGGCCCTAACTGGCCGCTGGGATTCATAGAATAGAATAGAATAGAATAGAATAGAATAGAATAGAATAGAATAGAATAGAATAGAATAGAATAGAATAGAATAGAATAGAATAGAATAGAATAGAATAGAATAGAATAGAATATATGGAATGGAATAGAATAGAATAGAATAGAATAGAATAGAATAGAATAGAATAGAATAGAATAGAATAGAATAGAATAGAATAGAATAGAATATATGGAATGGAATAGAATAGAATAGAATATATTGAATAGAATAGAATAGAATAGAATAGAATAGAATAGAATAGAATAGAATAGAATAGAATAGAATAGAATAGAATAGAATATATGGAATGGAATGGAATAGAATAGAATAGAATAGAATAGAATAGAATAGAATAGAATAGAATAGAATAGAATAGAATAGAATAGAATAGAATAGAATAGAATAGAATAGAATAGATGGAATGGAATAGAATAGAATTATAATAGAATAGAATAGAATAGAATAGAATAGAATAGAATAGAATAGAATAGAATAGAATAGAATAGAATAGAATAGAATATATAGAATAGAATAGAATAGAATAGAATAGAATAGAATAGAATAGAATAGAATAGAATAGAATAGAATAGAATAGAATAGAATAGAATAGAATATATGGAATGGAATGGAATGGAATGGAATGGAATAGAATAGAAATAGAAATAGAATAGAATAGAATAGAATAGAATATATGGAATAGAATATATGGAATAGAATAGAATAGAATAGAATAGAATAGAATAGAATAGAATAGAATAGAATAGAATAGAATAGAATAGAATAGAATAGAATATATGGAATGGAATAGAATTAGAATAGAATAGAATAGAATAGAATAGAATAGAATAGAATAGAATAGAATAGAATAGAATAGAATAGAATAGATGGAATGGAATAGAATAGAATTAGAATAGAATAGAATAGAATAGAATAGAATAGAATAGAATATATAGAATAGAATAGAATAGAATAGAATAGAATAGAATAGAATAGAATAGAATAGAATAGAATAGAATAGAATAGAATAGAATATATGGAATGGAATGGAATGGAATGGAATAGAAATAGAATAGAATAGAATAGAATAGAATATATGGAATAGTATATATGGAATAGAATAGAATAGAATAGAATAGAATAGAATAGAATAGAATAGAATAGAATAGAATATATGGAATGGAATAGAATAGAATTAGAATAGAATAGAATAGAATAGAATAGAATAGAATAGAATAGAATAGAATAGAATAGAATAGAATAGAATAGAATAGAATAGAATAGAATAGAATAGAATAGAATAGTTGGAAGGAACCTTGTAGGTCATCTACAAAAAAAAAGAAAATATACACCTATGCACATATACACCTATACATATGATAGATAAATGGATAGGATAGGATTAAGTGAATGGTTTTCAAAATTTAATATTGAAAGAAAATTTTAAAATTGAATCTGATGTGTAGTGGAAATTTACTGAGTGGAGAAACAAGCCTGTCAAAGAAACTACAATGGATGGAAGCGAGGAAATGAATCATAGAATCGTAGAGTTGGAGGGGGCCTCCCGGGTCATCGAGTCCAACCCCCTGCTCGAGGCAGGATTCCCTAAACCATCCCAGACAGATGGCCGTCCAGTCTCTGCTTGAAGACCTCCATCGAAGGGGAGCTTACCACCTCCTGTGGCAACCTGTTCCACTGGTCGATCACCCTTACTGTTAGAAATTTTTTTCTAACATCTAATCTGAATCTTTTCCCCTGCAGTTTCATCCCATTGTTTCTAGTCCTTCCTTGGGCAAGTGAGAACAGGGCTGAGCCCTCTGCACTGGTAGCATAAGGGATGAGGTAAGATAGATACATAGGCAAAAATTAGCTGGGTCTTCAGACTGGGAAAAAGAAGAACACAAGCTGCAAAAAAAAAAAACACCTTGCAAGAGGGAAGGGCTAGCCAGGTGAAAACTGGCTGAATGAAATAACAGGAAAGGCAGATTAAACTGAAAAACAGTTCTCAGAAGTTATAAAAAAAGGGGGTCCAGAACTCAAAACAGAGAACTGAGCATGTGTAATTAACTGATAAATATTAACTGACACACCTTGCATAAATTATCTCCTAATTTTAATGTACATATGGTGTATGATTTATTTATTTATTTATTTATTTATTTATTTTATTTATTTATTTATTTATTTATTTATTTATTTGACTTATATGCCGCCCTTCTCACAAGACTCAGGGCGGCTCACAGCAAAAATACAAGTACAAAAATATAGTATATATCAATTAAAAATACTAATTTACAATGTAAAAACTATAAAACTATTTCCACTCATACAACACACAGTCACAATTAGAGGCCGCGGGGCAGAGTGTAACTCACAGGCCCCAAACCTGCCTTCATAAATGTGTTTTCAACAGTTTTCGGAAAGCTAGGAGGGAGGGAGCAGTGCCAACCTCTGAGGGAAGCTGGTTCCAGAGGGCTGGGGCAGCAACAGAGAAGGCCCTAGCCCTAGGCTCCGCCAGATGGCATTGTCTAACAGACGGGACCCGTAGGAGGCCAACCCTATGCGCCCTAACCGGTCGCTGGATTTAGTATGTAGCAGGAAATAGGAGGAAGTTAGGAAGAGTGTAACCTCATAGTACCTCAGCCAATGGGGAACGAGGAGGGATATGGTGGCCGGGACACTATTCCAGTATTTGACGGGCTGCCACAAAGAAGCAGGGTGGGGAGGGGTATCAACCCATTCTCCAAAGCATCAGAGGGCAGAAACAAGAAACAAGGGATGGAAACTAACCAAAGAGAGAAGCAACCTAGAATTAAGGAGGAATTTCCTGACAGTTAGAACGATTAACCAGTGGAACAACCTGCCTCCAGAAGTGGTGAATGCTCCAACACTGGAAGTTTTTAAGAAGAGACTGGACAGCCATTTGTCCAAAATGGTATGGGGGGTTACCTGCCTGAGCAGGGGGTTGGACTAGATGACCTTCAAGGTCCCTTCCAACTGTTATTCTGTTATCTTTACTACTCTTATAACAACTCAAGGGGGCGAACATAGTTAATATTCCTTCTTCCTCTTATTTTCCCCTTAACAACCCTCTGAGGTAGGCTGGCTCAAAATCACCCAGCTGGTTTTCTTGCCTAATGCAGGACTGGAACTCAAGTTTCTTGCTTCCTAGGCCAGCATCTTAACCACTAGATCAAATTGGCTGTCTTGCCATAAATCAATCCATCAGAAGAGAGCTAGAAGGGACCTTGGAGGTCTTCTAGTCCAACCCCCTGTTCAAGCAGGAGATCCTTTTTTTAATTAATTTTTTTTTCATCAACATATGTTAATTTTTCCAATCAACAAGTTGTCTGGAATTTGCTTTGCTAATACATGTTCAATTCCTAATCCTTCATTCTTTTCTCTAACCAAGAATAAAATAAATTCCAAATTTGATAGTAGTCTGTATCTTCTTTATCTTTCAGCCTCATAGTTAATCTGTCCATCTCTGCACATTCCAATATTTTCCTGATTATTTCTTCCTCTGATGGCAGTCCTTCATTCTTCCAGTATTGTGCAAAAATTATTCTCGCTGCTGTGGTGATGTGTAATATTAAATATAATTTCTGCTTATTAGTCTTTTCAGGCATAATGCCTAGTAAAAAAAAAGTTCAGGTTTAAAATCCACTCGTTCGCCCAATATTTTTTCTAACCACATATGTATCTTTCTCCAATAAGCCTTTGCCTTACCACATGTCCACCAAATGTGATAGTACGTGCCTATGTTATGTTTACATTTCCAACATCTATCTGACATATTTTTAAACATTTTGCTGGTGGAAGGTGCCATCTCTAAAATATTTTATACAGATTTTCTTTGTATGAAGTTGACGGGAGAGAAACTATAAATTAACAAGCAGGAAATCCTATACCCTTTCACACAGGTGGCTGTCCAGTCTCTTCTTAAAAACTTCCAGTGATGGTCCTCACTGTTAGGAAGCTTCTCCTTAATTCCTTAAATCAAGCTTCTCCTTGATTAGTTTCCATCTCTTTGTTTCTTGTCCTGCCCTCTGGTGCTTTGGAGAATGGTTGATCCTCCTCCTTCTTTGTGGCAGCCCCTCAAATATTGGAATAGTGCTATCATGTCACCCCTAGTCTTTTTCTTCTCCAGACTGGCTATACGTACATACATACGAATAAAGAAACCCAATTATACACCTACCCACCAAACTGGAGAGAGAGAGAGAGAGAGAGAGAGAGAGAGAGAGAGAGAGAGAGAGAGAGAGAGAGAGAGAGAGAGAGAGAGAGAGAGAGAGAGAGAGAGAGAGAGAGAGAGAGAGAGAGAGAGAGAGAGAGAGAGAGAGAGAGGATAAATGATAGTAGATAGATGATAGATGGAACTCACTCCAGACTCAAATCATAGAGATGGGTAGAGATAGGCCCAGCAATTCAAGTGAGTCTCTTCTCACAGTCGCTCATGCCCTTATCACCTCGAGGCCCAACTACTGCAATGCTCTCTACAGGGGGCTACCTTTGAAAATACGCTCGGAGACTTCAGGTAATGCAAAATGCAGCTGCGCGAGCAGTATTGGGCCTGCCTAGAAATGCCCACATCTCGGCATCACTCCACGAGCTGCATTGGCTGCCAATTGGTCTCCGAACGCAATTCAAAGTGTTGGTTATGACCTATAAAGCCCTACATGGCATCGGACCAGGTTACTGCTGCACCATGAAACCCAGCGACCGGTTAGGGCCCACAGAGTCGGCCTTCTCCAGGTCCCGTCAGCTAGACAGTGTCGCCTGGCGGGGCCTAGGGGAAGAGCCTTCTCTGTTGTGGCCCCGGCCCTCTGGAATCAACTCCCCCCGGAGATCTGTATTGCCCCCACCCTCTCCACCTTTCGCAAATTACTGAAGACACATCTTTGCCGACAAGCCTGGGGCAGTTAACACCTTGCCCCAGCCAGTGTATGCTTGTTGCATGTCTGTTTGGATGATTGGTTTTTGATAGAGGGGTTTTTATAGGTGTTTTAATGTTAGATTTCTATCCATGTTGTGAGCCACCCTGAGTTCCTGGAATAGGGCGGCATAGAAATCCAATTAAACTAAACTAAACTAAACTTGGTTGAGGAAAAAAACCAGCTTCTCTGGGTCTCCATTGAAGGTTGCTTTGAAGGGTGGTGCGAACACAGGCTGCTGTGGCCCCCACTGGGGTTGTTGTTACTGGTCCCACCCTAGTTGCTGGTTTATGTCCAGGGGTTGCACGTTTGGGGGCTGTGGCCAATCTCTTTGCTGTGGCTGTTCTCCTACCAGCTGCTGATCTCCTGGATTCTGTACCACCCCAAGGCATTGCAAGACCTCTATTAGCTTTGGCAAGTTCAGAGGACATGGATCATCCACCTGCTGGGGACCCCAATCTCCCCATTGCTGCAGAGGACTCAGGCTGGGATTCCCACTCTCACCAGAGCTGAAGTCCCTGGCAGGAACATCTCTGAAGTGTTTCATTAGCCGGAACCATAACACATGGCTTTCTCCCAGTTGTGTCTTGTAACTCGATTTTTACCCAGAACCCATGGTACAATCCAAGCATTTGTATGGTTTCTCCCTGGTGTGAAGCTTCTGATGGGACACAAGGCGAAACTGTGGTGGAACTGAAACTCCATCCTTACTTTTAAGGCCACTGTTTCTCAACTGCTTCAAGAAGTGTGGATTTCAATTCCCAGAATTCCCTAGCCAGCATGCTGGCTGGAGAATCCTGGGAGTTGAAGTCCACACGTCTTAAATTGTTAAGGTTGAGAAACACTGCTCTGGGCAAACCACAGGTTTTCTCTCCTGTTTGGTTTTTCTGATGCCTAAATAAGGTTTACACTCCAGCTGAAGCTCTTCAACATCCATTACTGTATTTATTCGGTTTCTCCCCTCTGTGAATAATTTGATGTCTGGTAAGATTTGTGCTCCAGCTGAAACTCTTTCTACCCTCCAAACTCATGTAGCACTTCTCCCCATTGTGGCTGTTTATGACCTTTACATTTTGATTCACTGCTGAAATTGTGGGCACACGAAGTGCTCTGGAGGAGCAGTGGTTAGAATGCAGTATTGCAGGCTGAATCTGCCGACTGCCAGTAGTTTGATCCTGACCGGTTCAAGGTCGACTCAGCCTTTCATCCTTCCAAGGTCGGTAAAATGAGGACCCAAATTGTTGGGTTGACACTGTAAATCGCTCAGAGAGGGCTCTAGGGGGCAATATACAAGTAGTCCTCAACTTATGACAGTTTGTTTAGTGACTGTCCAAAGTTACAATGGCACTGAAAAAAGTGATTTACGACCATTTTTCACACGACCATTGCAGCACCCCTGTGGTCACAGGATCAAAATTCAGACGTTTGACAACTGGCTCATATTTATGACGTCCCGACGTCACACGATCGTAAAGTGGAGCAAAGTTCCCTTCACAAAGGTTTCGCTTAGCGACATACATTTTGGGTTCAAGTGTGGTGGTAAGTGGAGGACTACATGAATAAGCCTAAGTGCTATTGCTGTTGCTCCCCTCCCATTCTGTTTTTTTTTTCCTGCCTTGAAGTGAGGTTGTATGCAAACAATACCTAGGGTTTAGTGTCTTGATTTTGTGTTTGCTCTCTTCCTCGCACACTCATGTGATGTTTATTTCTAACCTTCTCCTGCACATCCTTGTTAAAACCGGGCTTGACAACAAACAGGGTAGAATGGAATGCAAAGGTGGGGGCATGGTATCTAGGCAACCGAGGCGTCTTTGAGAGCCTGCAACAACAACAACAACAACAACAACAACAACAAGGTCACTGATAGGTCATTCCATGTCAAGTGGTCTGATTTCAGAAAAGCGCCTTGCTCGACCAGCATGGATTTTGATGAAATTTTGTGTGAACATGCACACATGTCCCCAACGAACATTGGTAAAGTGTTACGTTTGCTGATGCAATACTTGCGGAGATACAGTCATTTGTTTGACCCCGTACCGCAGCCTTTTACAGTATGACTCTTGAGATTCCAGCAACTTTGAGACATAATATCTCTGGCAATATTTTGTTGAGAGAAACAAAACTTGGCCATCTTGTACAACTTTTTGTGCTCTATTAAACAAAATAATAAACACATTGTCATGCGCAATCTCCATCTAGATAATTTGGAGCAAAGTTGGCCGAAAATATTGCGGCTCAAAAAAAGAGTTTAAAGTTTGGCTTTTTATATCTCTGGAAGGAAAGGTATGATAAACGTGAAACTTTGCGTGTAATAACTTAGCAGCACAAGGTTTTCAAATATAAATTTTCATTCTCCTACTGCTTTCCAATAGTTTACAAATTGAGTGTAAATTTGACGTTTTTTGTAAAAACACCAAAAGAGGGTATTTTCAGTCTGCTTTTACAAAGAAAGACCTTCTGGAAACTCTGTTAAATCATTCTCATTAGAAAGAGCATGTTTCAACCCCCCTAAAAAAGTAGGGTTGGTTTTTCATCGCTGACATATAAAGCCCTAAAAATAGGGACAAATTTAAGGCTATTGCTATGGCTATATCACATGTATTCTATTATTTTTTTTTTGTCGTTTGTTTTATATAGACATCATTACTACTATTATATTGCATTGGTCCATGGTGACATTGTCATTACCAGTTCAGGCACTTGAACCAGCAACCCCATCACCATAGGGGGCACGCCCAATAGCCGTGCAACATCAGCCATTGGTAGGTTTCTTGGTTCAGGATCCCAAGTCTGCAGTTTGGTTTCTTCCTCGAGGTTCCAAAGCCTTGTGTGGCTGCAACACATTTAATAAACAAAATCACATAAGTAAACATGGGCTGTTGAAAGTCGATCTAGCCATGTCCAATGATTTAACAAAAGTGGCGAAAACAAATGTGAAGCTGGATCAAAAGATTTGTTCCAAGTGTAAAGCCAAATATGTTTCCATGGTCCAAAGCATGGCAGATGCTTCGTCATTGGATAATTACGATATGGACATTTCAGACACTGTTAATCGAAGTTTGACCGATTTAGGGACTTCTCCATTAAAAATTTGTAAGTAGAGTCATGCATGGGATAGAAAAGGTGGATAGAGAAAAATTCTTTTCTCTATCACACAATACCAGGACAAGGGGGCACACCCTGAAGCTCATAGCTAAGAAAGTGAGGACAAATAAAGGGAAATATTTCTTCACCCAGAGGGTCGTTGATTTATGGAATTCACTTCCAGAAGGGGTCGTGACAGCTGTCTGCCTTGACAGCTTCAAGGCAGGGTTAGATAGATTCATGGATGCCAAGTGTATCGCCTCTATGTTGGTTGAGGCAGGCAGGATTCCCTTGAGTACCATTTGTTGGGGGTCAAGGGAAAGGGAGGGTTTTGCCTTCTCTTTCTGCTCAAGATCCCCATGTACAATTGGTGGGCCACTGTGTGACACAGAATGCTGGACTCGATGGGCTTTGGCCTGATTCAGCATGGCTCTTATGTTCTTATGTTCTTATGTAGTAGGGATAAAACTGGCTATGTGAAACGAAAAATTGAATGTGTGCAGAAAGTGGTAGCAGACAAAATAACGTTAGCCGCTAGAGTAGCAGCTGAAGATATGGGGCAAATTAGTGAGTCTGCTGCTAAGGAATGCCAGTCATGCCAGGATTATGCTGACCTAATCAAAGATATGAAAACGAAAATTAAAATATCCACTAGATCAACGAAAGTTCAATTCTTGACTTTGGCCCTGTTAGAAGTAAGTCTTCATCCTGGTTCATCCAAGCCGGGAATAAATAAGCAACATGGTGACTGCTTTGGGAAGATGGATAGTTTATTGAAGAAGCAGAAAGAGCAGAGGAGAGAAAAACTGAGCACATGGGCAAGGGATTTTTATACTCTCTCTAGCCTTTTGTTTGGAAGTTTCCTGTTCCTGTGGCATGAACTTTGAGGCTATTTCCTGTGTCACGTATTCTGACCTGAGCCTAGGAGTGCCTCTCTGGTATACTTGATGGTAATGGGTTAGTCCTATTATGTCCCAAAAGTCATATCCTGCTTCCCTGGGGCTGGGCTAATGACTCCTAGAGTTTGGGTGGGGTATGCAGATTTTCCTTTGTCTTCTTGAATTCTCTGGCTCCAACTTTCTGATGGTTTTACATTTGCATTTGTATAGGGCTGGCTACTCCTTGGGGCAGAGAGATAGATTTGGGGCCAGGTTTGGTTTCTGCTTTTCAAAAAATGCTTTTAAAAATCCTTTTGGTGAAAAATATATTTTCCTGCCCTTTTAATATTTCCTTCTCTGGGGCTCTTGACTTCCCTCAGCCCCAAAGAATTGGTCAATACCAGTGACAGCAAAAACGCTTGGCGTTTCAGAACATATGGTTAAAACAGTGAGAAAAATAAAAGAGAGAAGCATTTGTGCACTGCCAGATGCAAAAGATGGCAAACCGCTGCCAAAGGAAATCGCCGACAAGAGTTTGAGATTTCTACGAGGATGACGAATTTAGCAGGATGTGCCCCGGAAAAAAGGATTGTGTTTCCGTTCAGCTTGATGGCGTCAAGGTTCACAAACAAAAGTGGTTGCTACTATGCAATCTGAAAGAACTGTAGGTGGCATATAGAAACAAATACGGTACTGGAATTGGTTTCTTCAAATTCTGTGAACTCAGTTATGTCCTCAGGTCGACAGTATCAATTCCCAAAAGGGACGCTAAAGAACGTGGCACGTAAATTCAATAATAAATAAGCGATTGTTGGAATTTGGCAGTATGGACTTTGGCTTGGGCACCATATAAGATACCCACTTTAGGCTTGGGAACCTAGGATAACCTGCCCAATCATCCTCGTGGGAACTGGACAGATACCCACACAAGGCTTTGGAACCACGAGGAAGAAACCAAACTGTAGGCTTGGGATCCTGAACCAAGAAACCTACCCGTGGCTGGCATTGCATGGCTATTGGGCGTGCCCCCTATGGCGATGGGGTTGCTGGTTCAAGTGCCTGAAGTGACAATGTCACCATGGACCAACGCAATATCATAGTAGTAATGATGTCTATATAAAACAAACAAGACAAAAAAATAATAGAATACATGTGATATAGCCATAGCGATAGCCTCAACTTTGTCCCTATTTTTAGGGCTTTATATGTCAGCGATGAAAAACCAACCCTACTTTTTTAGGGGGTTTGAAACATGCTCTTTCTAATGAGAATGAATTAACAGAGTTTCCAGGTCTTTTTTTTGTAAAAGCAGACTGAAAATACCCTCTTTTGGTGTTTTTACAAAAAACGTCAAATTTACATTCAATTTGTAAACTATTGGAAAGCAGTAGAATGAAAATTTATATTTGAAAACCTTGTATTGCTAAGTTATTACACGCAAAGTTTTACGTTTATCATACCTTTCCTTCCAGAGATATAAAAAGCCAAACTTTAAACTTTTTTTTGAGCCGCAATATTTTCGGCCAACTTTGCTCCAAATTATCTAGATCAGACATGACAAACACAAGGCCCGGGGGCCAGATGCGGCCCGCAAAGTGGTTTCATGTGGCCCGCAAAGCCATCCTGGAAACAGTGAGGGAACGGCCCCTGCTGCCTTGGCCCTGGCCGGGCGGGAGCCAATGTACAATTTTGTGGTGGCCATCTATGCTGAAATATTTTCAGTCTTAGCTCCACAAAGCCGTCTAGAAACACCGAGGAACCAGCCCCTGCTGTGTTGCCCCCGCCCCCTGGGTGCATGCTAGGGAGGTGTCACCCTTTGTGAGGAATGAAGAAATGGACCATGCATTGGCGCTTGCCTCGGTCCCACCCCCTTCTGCCAGAGATCCTCAGATCTGTCTCACTCCTGTCCAGGTCCCCACAGGCACCCCTTGACGCGAATGATGTATAGCTGGCCATGCCCACCCAGTAGGCCGCACCCACCAGCCCCCCAAGGGCAAGCGTAATGATGTGGCCCTCAATGAAATTGAGTTTGACACCCCTGATCTAGATGGAGATTGCTCATGACAAAGTGTTCATTATTTTGTTTAATAGAGCACAAAAAGTTGTACAAGATGGCCAAGTTTTGTTTCTCTCAACAAAATATTGCCGGAGATATTATGTCTCAAAGTTGCTGGAATCTCAAGAGTCATACTGTAGAAGGCTGAGGTACGGGGTCAAACAAATGACTATATCTCCGCAAGTATTGCATCGGCAAACGTTACACTTTACCAATGTTCATTGGGGACATGTGTGCATGTTCACACAAAATTTCATCAAAATCCGTGCTGGTCGAGCAGGGCATTTTTCTGAAATCAGACCACTTGACATGGAATGACCCTGATGCAGGTGCTCAATGGAGAAGTGGACTGTTTCCATAACAAGTATTACTACCATATTTTCCCGAAAATAAGACCGGATCTTATATTAATTTTTGCCCCAAAAGACACATTAGGTCATATTTTCCGGTTAGGTTTTATTTTCATGGAAATATGGTACTAAATACGTCTGTATGACTGACAATCTTAACTGGGGCTTATTTTTGTGACAAGGCTTAGATTACCAGCATCCTGAAAAATCATGCTAGGGTCTTATTTTCGGGGGAACAGAGTGTTGGACAATGTGAACACCCAGTGGATGGGAGCGAGGACATCTATTGTTTAATTAAGGAAGCTTTTGGGTGGGAAAATCAGAGCTGGTTTCGCTTCTTCTGTGCCGATGTAAATTTTCAGTAGACTTATACACTTGGTAAAATCATGTCCCAGGAGTTTCATTTTCTGGAAATGCCAACTGGACAGTTGACATCCCCGAAACCTGGCTTCCCCGTTGTCGTCTTAAAAACTGCTACACCAAACTCGCCCTTGCCCTAACATACATTGAAAAGAATTCACTGGCTGTGATTCTAGTTTATTTATTTATTTTTCATTTAGTTTTTAATTGTATATGCCCCTCCCCCGTCTCACTGCCTCGAGGCAATTCTGGACGGCTTACAACAGTAGAAAAAACAGTAGAAAAAAGAGTATTTAAGCTTAACCATTAAAATAATCCAATCTGTCTCTCAACTCAATAAAACTAGCTAAAAAAAGAACTTCGGGAGATTTGTGTGTGTGTGTAGGGCACAGGTCGGCAACCCACAGCTCCGGAGCTACATGTGGCTCTTTGAGCCTTCTCCTGCAGCTCCCAGTCCTCCTCCGCCATTTGTAGAGAGAGAGAGACAGACAGAGAGAGGCACTTGTGCTTCCCTTCTCTCTCTCTCTCTGTGTGTGTGTGTAAAAAAGAGTGGCCTCACGCTGTTCTCCGACAAGTTGACAAGCTTATTGGGCGGGGCTCCTGTCTTTGCTGTGTCTGTGCAGGAAGCAGCAGAAAGCAGCAGAAAGCAGGAAGCAGCAGCTCTCTCTCTCTCTCTCTCACACACACACACACACACTGAGTGGGGGAAGAGGACTGACAGACCAAGGGCAGGAGAGAGCCAGCCCAATAAGAATGTGTGTCAGCTTGTCGGTGAACAGCATGAAGCCTGCTTGCCAGGTAAGCAGAAGATCAGAGAGGGAGAGAGAGGAAAAAGAGAGAGGGAGAGGAAAGAGAGGGAAAGAGGGAGGGGGAGAGAGGGAGGGGGAGAACTCATGCACAGCAGCCTCTATTTCTTTTTAATTAAACTCTTCAATCAAGCCTCCCCACCTCTGGTGCACGCGTGTGCGCGCGGGTTTTGCGGCTCCCAGTGTTTTCTGTGGGAAGCGGATCCAAGTGGCTCTTTCAGTGTTTAAGGTTGCCGACCCCTGGTGTACAGAGAATCAAAATCAATGTTTCAGGCAGCTGCCCCACCCCCAAAAAAGGTTTACAGAGATCTGTTAAGAGTTTATACCTAAAGCTTAGGTGGGTACCTTCCACAACTCATATACCCATCAGTTTCTGCCCTGCATGAATCTTTGCCAGTCTGGGAAGCTTTGGATTTTGATTGCGGCTCTTGCCACTTGCATGAATTTTAAATTTTGTGGCTCCTTCGATGAGAATGGAGAGTTATGCTGTGACTGAAACTCTTTCCGCACGACGAGCATTGATAGGGTTTCTCACCCGTGTGGATGCGTTTGTGAGAGGTCAAGGTTGCCATCTGACTGAAGCTTATGCCGCATTCGGAGCATTTAAAAGGTTTCTCCTTGGCGTGGATTTTTTCGTGTTCATGCAGTAGAGACTTATGAGCGAAGCTTTTCCCACAGATGGGACACGTATTCATTCTCGGTTTTGGAGCTAATTTCCCATGGTTGAGCGTTTCAGGAGAATTCACGCTCTTCGAAACCAAGGGTGTGTTTCTCGTGGTTAGTTTCCCCTGGATTGGAGCTTTAGAAAAGTTCCTGCTTGCCGAAGCTAAAGATGTATTTGCCGGATATCTTTGGGGAGGCACTGTTACACCTTGGAAATGAGGGCTTTCAGAAAGAGAGAATTCATCCCATCTCAAGCACTTTGGCCGATCCTCCGCTCCCTCGCTCTGCGGTTCCTCCTGGGTGGATCTGCCTCTCTTTAAGGAGATTCTTTGGGACTCATCCTCCTCCTGCCGTGCGCCCCTCCCTAGAGTAAGATTAAAAAAAAAAAAGTAAGACCAAGAGAAAAACTGAAAAGAAAACTGGTGAAGTGAGGAAAAGCTTTCGTCGAGTGACATTAAGAGGAAGTCAAAAGCCTCGGATCGGCCTTTCTCAACCTTGATATCCTTGGACTTCATCTCCAAGAATTCCCTAGCCAACACGGAAAACAACCGCTCGAGACTGTAGGAAAGTGCTCGCTGAAAACTATAATAGTGAAAAGCAGAACACTGCTTATTGGAAAAGCACATAATTTCCAATACATGGGGCTACCTTTGAAAAACGTTCGGAGATTTCAGGTAATGCAGAATGCAGCCGCGCGAGCAGTGTTGGGCTTGCCCAGAAATGCCCACATTTCGGCATCACTCCGCGAGCTGCATTTGCTGCCAATTGGTCTCCGAACCCAATTCAAAGTGTTGGTTATGACCTATAAAGCCCTACATGGCACCGGACCAGGTTATTTACGGGACCGTCTGCTGCCCCATGAATCCCAGCAGCCGGTTAGGGCCCACAGAGGAGGCCTTCTCCAAGTCCCGTCAGCCAGTGTCGCCTGGCGGGGCCTAGGGGAAGAGCCTTCTCTGTTGCGGCCCCGGCCCTCTGGAACCAACTCCCCCCGGAGATCCGTGTCGCCCCCACCCTCTCCGCCTTTCGTAAACTGCTTAAAACACACCTTTGCCGGCAGGGGTTTTTATATATGTATTTTAATTGGTGATTTCTATTTATGTTGTGAGCCGCCCTGAGTTCTCCGGAATAGGGCGGCATAGAAGTCAAATCAAATAAATAAAAAATAAATAATTTGCAGTGAATAGTAGCCAGTGTTGTGTAGTTGGGAAGCTGTGAAGAGTGGGACTGAGAAAGACCCAGGTTCTGTGGCTACGCTTAGATTCTGCAAATGTTTGCATATATGGGAGGGGGGGAAACTAATGAAAAAGATTAAAAAAAAAAGAGAATTCACAAGGCACCCCATGGATAATCACTGATATAGCCCAGAGTGGAGTAGCGAGTAAAATGCACATTGGAGATCAAAACCATCGATGCTCAGCTCACCAGGGAAAAAAGATCAAGGCGAGCAGCAGGTGATTAAAATTTATGTTTTACCTTCCCTGTACAGGCAGACATCTGCGGGAAAAAGAAAGAGGAAAGGAGCCGGGAAAGGCAGAACGCTGCCCACACCGAACTTGCCATAGCAGGAGAACAACAGCAGAACAACAGAGTTGGAAGGGACCCTGGTGGTCATCTAGTCCAACCCCCGCTCAAGCAGAAGACCCTATAACATTTTAGACAAATGGCTGTTCACTCTTCTTAAAAAAACCCCCAGTGTTGGAGCACCCACATACATAATACACATATACACATATGTGTTTGTGTGTGTGCGTGTGTATTATGTGAGTATGGGTAGATAAATACTTTCTTTTGAAGAGCAGGCAACAGAATTTCTTTGTTAATGTGGGCCAGTGCGCTCCTAGTAAAAAAATGACAATAAAGCTTATTTTATCTTAAAAAAAAAAAAGATTCTGCAAATGTTTTCTTTTTGTACTTTCAGACTTCCAGTGCTAAGCGCCCTGTGTTTGCATTCCGATCTGAAATTCATCCAGGAAGTCCTCAACGTACAACTTAGCGACCGTTCAAAATTACAACGGCACTGCAAAAAAAAAAAAAGTGACTTATGACCGGCTTTTGAACTCATCTCCATGGTCAAGGGATTGAAATTCGGACGCTTGGCAACTGACTCGTAATTATAATGGTTGCAGCGTCCCGAGGTGTGTGTGTGTGTGTGTGTGTGTGCGGGTCTTGTGACCTGACAAAGTCAATGAGGAAGCCAGATTCACTTAACAGCTATCCCAAAGGTGCTTTTTGTCAGGAGGCAACTGGACTTTCCGATTTTTCTTTGAAGAGGTTTCGCTTCTCATCCAACAAGCTTCTTCCGCTTCGACTGGACGGTGGGGAATGGAGCTTGTTGCTAAAAGACGATGGATTTCAGCCTGTTGGGACCCATTTTTTTAACATTTACATGAAGCCACTGGGTGAGATCATCCACCGGCACAGAGTGAGATACCATCAGTACGCTGATGATACTCAGCTGTACATTTCCACTCCTGGCCATATCAGTGAAGCGGTTGAGGTGATGTGCCGGTGTCTGGAGGCTGTGAGGCTTTGGATGGGTGTTAACAGATTAAGGCTCAACCCCGATAAGACAGAGTGGCTGTGGGTGATGCCTCCCAAGGACACTTCTATCTGTCCTTCCATTACCCTGGGGGGTGAATCTATAAACCCCTCAGAGAAGGTCCGCAACTTGGGAGTCCTCCTCGATCCACAGCTGACATTGGATCATCATTTGTCGGGTGTGGCGAGGGGGGCATTTGCCCAGGTTCGCCTGGTGCACCAGTTGCGTCCTTACTTGGATCGGGAGTCTCTCCTCACAGTCACACATGCCCTTGTCACCTCGAAGATCGACTACTGCAACGCTTTCTACATGGGGCTACCCTTGAAGAGTGTTCGGAGACTACAATTAGTGCAAAATGCAGCTGCGCGAGCAGTTGTGGGCCTTCCGCGTTGTGCCCACATTTCATCAACTCTCTGCATGCTGCATTGGTTGCCTATTGGTCTCCGAGCCCAATTCAAGGTGTTGGTTATTACCTATAAAGCCCTTCATGGCATGGGACCAGGATACTTACAGGACCGCCTTCTGCCACATACTTCTCTACGACCGGTGAGAGCGCACAGGGTCGGCCTCTTCCGGGTCCCGTCAGCGAAACAATGTCGTCTGGCGGGCCCTAGGGGGAGGGCCTTCTCTGTTGTGGCGCCCACCCTCTGGAACCAACTGCCTCCTGAAGTCCGCGTCTCTCCGACTCTCCTGGCCTTCCGGAAAAATTTAAAAACCTACCTCTGCCGGCAGGCCTGGGGATGATTATTGATTGTGGTGTGACTGATGAGTATGTGTGGGGTTTTATTTTTAATGTTTTCTGTTCGGATTTAGATTAAATTGTTTTATATATATGTTGTGAGCCGCTCCGAGTCTTCGGAGAGGAGCGGCATACAAATCCGAATAAAATAAAATAAATAAATAAATGGGGGACTCACCTAAAAAGCTCAGGTTTTGGTAGTTCTCCACCATGACCTCCAGTTGCAGGGCTACCTGGCTTGCGTTCAAGACAGGACACTCTTCCTCCGTGAAATACACCGCCACGTCCTCAAAAGAGAGCGGAGCCTGGAGGGAGGGAGGAGAAAAGGGAAAAGAGGGAGAAAAGGAAAGGAAAATGGAGGGCGGGTGGGTGGGTGGGGGAAAGGAGAGAGGAAAGGGGTGCCAGGCAGGCCCAGGAAAATGTGCAGTGGCCGACCCCATTTTAGCCCCAACCCTTTTCTTCTTACCAGAGTGGGCTGAGCTGAAGGAAACACTTCCGCCGGGGATTCCTCATTGCCTGTAAATGGACAAACATGTAGTGGGGAAGTTGTTGCTTCATTTGCATTTGAAAAGGTGGATCTGGACAAGAGGAGGCCATTGTTCCTTTTATTCTCACAGCTCAGGAGACCTTCCAACAAACCATGCCTTTTTTACCTCAGTATTGGTTTCTTTTCCCACTGTCCTCAGAAGAGAGCTAACTTTTTTTAATATAAATATATTTTATTAATTTTATAATTTTTAACAATAAATGCTTAATGATTAGATAAACAAAAAAAATTCCAGACTAAAAACATACTTATACAACTCTACTTAATACATTCTTGTTCATCTTTCTATTACCCTCTCCCACACAAAACAAAAAACAACACATTCATTTAGATTCATATATACAATATTTTAAATGAAATAAAACAAATACCTACACTTGACTATTTATTTATTTATTTATTTATTTTTCGGATTTGTATGCCGCTCCTCTCTGCAGACTCGGAGCGGCTCACAACTATAGGTGTTGCTCGGACATCACCCACACCACACCACATCCACCCTCTCTCTTCCTCCCTATCTTCTCATCCTACTTCCCTCTTCCTCCACCTCTCTCCTTCCCTCTCTCCACTTCCTCCTCTCCTCCAACCTTCCTACTTCCTTCTCCCCTCTTTTACTCTTCCCTCCACCCTTCAGATGTAGTGCAGAGGTGGTGTCCGAGCAACACCCCTCTCCAAATTTCTCAGCAAATATTTTTTATTATTATATATTACAGGTATTACAATTGAGTACAAAACCATCTAACACCCCTCCCCCCAACCTTCTCCCCCACACAGCAAATCCAGTGCTGTCTGCTAAGTTGCAGTGACAGAAATGAATGCTTTACAAACAAAAAAAAAATCTGTGACCCTCCACTTACAACCGATGGCTTAGTTCTATGTTACAGCGGCACTGGGAAAAAAGTGACATGACCATTTTTTTCACACTCACGACCACTGCAGCATCCCCACGATCACGTGATTTAGGTTCAGAGGCTTGGCAACTGACTCCTGTTTACGGCGGGTGCAGGGTCCCGGGGATCATGGGATCCCCTTTTGTGACCTTCTGACAAGCAAACTCGATGGAGAAATCCGGATTCGCTTAACAACCGTGCTACGAACTGAGCAACTGCAGTGATTCACTTAACAAATCGGTGGAACCACCTGCCCTCCAGAAGCGGTGAATGCTCCAACACTGGAAGTTTTTAAGGAGACTGGACAGCCATTTGTCTGAAATGGTATAGGGTTTCCTGCCTGAGCAGGGGGTTGGGCTAGATGACCTCTAAGGTCCCTTCCAACTCTTATCTTCTATTCCTATTCCATTCTGATTCTATTTTAATTCTATTCTATTCTAAACTTATATTCCTTTTCCTATTCTTATTCTATTCCTATTCTTATAAATTTGTACTCCTATTTCTTTCTGTTCTGTTCCATTTCTATTCTTATAAATTTATATTCCTTTTCCTATTCTATTCGTACTCTATTCTATTCCATATTTCTATTCTATTCATTCCATATTTCTATTCTATTTCTATATTCTATTCTATTCCATCCTATCCTATCCTCCCATTCCATTCCATTTTATTCTCTATTCTACTTTTTATTCCTATTCTTATAAATTTATATTCCTATTCCTATTCCATTCCATTCTAAATGTGGCAAGAAAAGTCGTACAATGGGGCAAAACTCACGTTAACCAATGTCTCACTTAGCAACATAAATTTTGGGCTCAGTTGTGGTCATACGTCAAGGACTACCTGTGACATTGTGACATTTACATACTGCAATCTCTAAAGATGCTAAGCAAATCTTATGCGTCTCTTTAACTCAAGAGTCTCCCACTCTTATTCCTCCCATTTTATTCCCAGCTCAATTTTCAATGGGGTTTCCCCCCCCCAACGAATCTGTAGTGCTGGTTAATCTGTGTTCAAAAGCATTCACTTCTGTGGGCTGTGTTCCATTTACCTTCCATTCCATTTTGTGTTATACGTGGTTTCCACAACTCACGACCACAACCGAATCCAACATTTCCATTGCTAAGTGGGGCAGTTAAGTGTGCTTTGCCCCATTTTAGGAGCTTTCTTGCCACAGTTTAAGTGAATCCCTGCAGTTAAGTTAGTAACACGGTTGTTAAAGTGAACCTGGCTTCCCCATTGGCTTCGCTCGTCAGGAGGTCGCAAACGCCGCAATCACAAATATAAGCCGGTTGCCAAGCCTCAAAAGTTTGATCATGTGACCCACAGGGACGCTGCAACCGTTTGTGAGGAAAAATGACCATAAACCACTTTTCGGTGCCGTTGTAACGTCAAATGGTCACCGAATTGAATGGCTGTAAGTGGTGGGTTACCTGTATTTATATTTTTATTTTAGTTCCACGTTTTTATGGTATGTAAAGTCAGTCAGTGACTGAAATAAAGCACCCCGCCCCTCCACCACATGTTAAGCGATTGGGAAATATGATGTATCTGGACTGACAAGAGATTTTTCAAATTTTGCTGCCTGACTCGGCTCACAATGTGGGGAAAAATGCATGTGCTTTCCCCCCTCCCCACAAACCTCACAACCTTTTGATACCCTTTGTCCTAGGTGAAGCAGGCAGGTCATCCCCTTTTGACTTAATGCCTCACCTACCTAAACAGATAATATGCTTAAGTTCCTTCCTATCTCTTCCTGCCTTTGTCAGTTCTTTCTGCTTTTGATCTACCTGTATTTGTTCTTACCTGGTCTTTGACCATGTAATGTGTTACTAGAAAATAGTTGCTTACATGAAGGAATTTTCCAGTGAAGAAACTTTATGTCAGCATCTAATGGTTAAACTTATGAATGTAAAATGTCAGCGTTTAATGGCAAAGCCTATGTATGTAACAAGTATATAAGAAGCAATAAACTCAAGAGTTTGTCAAGCTGTGTCCTGCAGCTTCAAACCTCTGCTCAAGACCTGCCCGTGTCTTTTTCTTAGCGTCTTACAGCACAAGTTGTATTTTCCTTACGGCTTCCAGACACCTTATTTCTATTGAACAAAATAGGTGAATTATTATTATTATTTTTTTTACAATTCATTATAAAACCTGCTAAGGAGAAACGTCGTTTATCATACAGCTGTGACTAGCTGGGGCTTCCGCAAAGGGAGGAGTCGAAAATCTCAAGATGGTTTCCACAGTCAAGGCTCACTGCAGTTATTTATATATTCAGTGCAGCCTGGAGGAATTTACCCTCCAGAAAATGGCGGGAGGGATGCCTACAGACAAAAGAATGCAAGCATAGATATACATTTCAGGAAAGGAGACAAAAGTGATACGGTCGTACATATGCATAGGTGATAGGTGAGGTAAGCATGAATCATTAGCAAACCTCAAGTTACTTCCCGGCCTTTCATGGAGAGAAGCAACCTAGAACTAAGGAGAAATGTCCTGACAGGGAGAACAATTCACCAGTGGAACGGCTTATCACCAAAAGCTCCATCAGTGGAGGCTTTCAAAAACAGACTGGACAACCATTTCTCTGAAAAGGTATAGGCTCTAGGTTCTGTTTATTTTCCACTGTTACGAGCCTCAGGGAAGAATGATCGTCTTCATAGAAAGAACTGCCATAGCCGTTTTCACATGCTCCCGTCCTTCTAAAGGCTGGTTTTCCTCATATGGCGCACATAAAAAAGGGGGGTTAAGGCCGCACCACCATCTTGACTTCTTTTTGACTCTCTCCCCTTGCAGACATTCTCCATCATTGTTTCTGATAGCATGTCTCAACCGTGGTAAATTTTAGAGGTGTGGACTTTAACTCCCAGAATTCCTCAGCCTGCTATGTCTTACTTTAAGTCAGCGGTTCTCAACCTGTGGGCCGCGACCCCATTTGGGGTCGAACGACCATTTCACGGGGGTCGCCAAGCACCGCAGTCCGCCATTTTTTTTGGTCGGCCATTTTTTCCCCTATTGCGATGCGGGCCATTGCGCCGCGCATGCGCGATGCGCCCCATCGTGCAGCGCATGCGCGGTGCGGGCCCGCCTTTTTTTTTTTGGCCCGCCATTTTTTTCCCCTTTGCGATGCGGGCCGTCGCGCTGCGCATGCGCGGTGCGGGCCCGCCATTTTTTTTGGGTCGGCCATTTTTTTTTTGGTCGGCCATTTTTTTTCCCTATTGCGATGCGGGCCGTGGTCGCGCCGCGCATGTGCGATGCGGGCCAGGGTCGCACCGCGCTTGCGCGACGCGGGGTCGAGCCCCGGAAAAGGTTGAGAACCGCTGCTTTAAGTCCACATCGCCAAGGTCGAGGAAAAACAGACTCATGAGTTAAAAAGGCGCTGCATCTTTTAAACTTTTTACCAACCGTCCAAAATTCACCAGGACTATCCCAGATTAGATAGATAGATAGATAGATAGATAGATAGATAGATAGATAGATAGATAGATAGATAGATAGATAATGATAGATAGATAGATAGATAATGATAGATAGATAATAGATGATAGATTAGATAGATGATAGATTAGATAGATAGATAATAGATGATAGATAGATAGTTAGATAGATAGATAGATAGATAGATGATAGATAGATAATGATAGATAGATAATAGATGATAGATTAGATAGATAGATGATAGATTAGATAGATAGATAATAGGTGATAGATAGATAGTTAGATAGATAGATATAGATAGATAGATAATGATAGATAATGATAGATAGATAATGATAGATAGATAGATAATGATAGATAGATAATGAGATAGATAATAGATGATAGATTAGATAGATGATAGATTAGATAGATAGATAATAGATGATAGATAGATATAGATAGATAGATAGAGATAGATAGATAGATAGATAATGATAGATAGATAATGATAGATAGATAGATAGATAATGATAATGATAGATAGATAATAGATAGATTAGATAGATAGATGATAGATTAGATAGATAGATAATAGATGATAGATAGTTAGATAGATAGATAAAGACCATAACAGTCTATATCCCTTTCATTCTTACCCTGCAATACGGCATCTTCGTTCTCTAAGATCTGCTTGAAGAACTGTCTCTGTCCTGCATCTGAGGGAGCCGCCTTCTTAATTTGGGGGAAATCGTTATCCACAAACAGACCCTGCAAAGCAGTACCAGATATCCATACAAGGTGGGAACAGGAGAGCAAAAAGACCTCTCTTTTAAGGAGACCTCCCCCCCAACAACTGTGTAGCTGGGGGGGGATGTTTTGGGGAGGAACTGTGTGTTCTCGTCCCCTCGGAACTAGCAGGAAGAAAAGTTTTACGGTTACGGAGGGGGTAGCCTGCATTCCTCCCCAGCTTTTGGCTCTTTGGCAACAGCATCTGGAGGTTCTGATCAGATAGAGCCTGGTGGAAGGCAGTGACCCAGAACGACGCCACTGCTCCCTCGGTAGCGCAAACATCCCAGAATCTCCTCCAAATGGATGCTGCCGGCCGAGACCACAAGGTCCTCCAAGAGCCACACGCCTTAGATGTTAACGGGAAGCCTTCCTGAGCTGGAACGTGTGAATCACTCGCTTCGCGGTCCTTGAAAGTTACCACCAAGCTGTCCTCACCTGGATTTTCGGCTTCTTGTCCTCCATTTGGCTCAAGAGGAAGCCTTCGGCTAGGGCCACCGCCTGGGAACAGGTCTCCGCGCCACATTCCCTGATCCAGGTCTTCATGTCGGGAGGGAGGATAGTCAAGAACTGCTCCAGGACCACCAGGTCCAGGATCTCAGCTTTCGTATGCTCTCCTGGCTTCAGCCATTGGCAACAGAGATCGTGAAGCTGGCTGTAAACCGTGCGGGGCCCAGCGCACTTCCGGTAGCGGAACTGCCTGAAATGCTGACGCTGGACGTAGGAGTTACCTTTCTCTTCCCCCAGAATTTTGTTGACATTTTTTTCCCAGTGTTCGCCACCAGGGCTGCGAGCCTCGGCTGCCTCGAGGCCCCCTACCGAATCCACAGCTTCCTCCTTTGATTCTGGGGTCAGCACCGTCTCCACTAAGATTCGAAACATCTCCTGGCTCATTCGATCACTTTCTTCCGGGGAAATATCTGAATGGCTGTAATTGAACTGAGAACATAAGAACATAAGAAGAGCCATGCTGAATCAGGCCAAAGCCCATCGAGTCCAGCATTTTGTGTCACACAGTGGCCCACCAATTGTACATGGGGATCTTGAGCAGAAAGAGAAGGCAAAACCCTCCCTTTCCCTTGACCCCCAACAAATGGTACTCAAGGGAATCCTGCCTGCCTCAACCAACATAGAGGCGGCACATGGACATCCATTTTAATAGCCACCGATACACTTGGCATCCATGAATCTGTCTAACTCTGCCTTGAAGCTATCAAGGCTGACAGCTGTCACGACCTCTTCTGGAAGTGAATTCCATAAACCAACGACCCTCTGGGTGAAGAAATATTTCCCTTTATTTGTCCTCACTTTCTTAGCTATGAGCTTTAGGGATTGCCCCCTTGTCCTAGTATTGTGTGATAGAGAAAAGAATTTTTCTCTATCCACCTTTTCTATCCCATGCATGATTTTATACACTTCGATCAAGTCACCCCTTAAACGCCGTCTTTCAAGGCTGAAGAGACCAAGGCGTTGCAATCTGGTTTCATAAGGGAGGCGCTCCATTTCCTTGATCATTCTTGTTGCCCTTTTTTGCACCTTTTCCAGTTCCAGAACTGAGAGGAAGTTGGAAAAACTGCCCAGGGATTGGCAGTGGGGGGTTTTTTTTTTTTGGGTGGGGGGGGGAGAAAGTGATGGCACCACTCAGGCAGTCAAGGATTAAATGGCAAGGCATAGCCATAAATGGTGTAAAGTATCTCTCTGTAAACAAAGGAGACAATGGAGGAAACAGATCAGAGGCAGCCCCATACAGCAGACAATACCACAAGGAGTTCTCTGGTACAATAGCACAGGCCACTTACTTTGCTTAGCTGACAGTCACATTTGAATGAATGCATGCATAAATGACTATTACAGCTCACAGGCACAGACATGCCCAAGTAAAAACAAAACAAAACTATAAAACAACCCGCAGGGGAATGAGAGAAGAACAATGCCACACTAGTGGACGGATCACTTAAACACGAGTCAGCAGTGTGCGGCAGCAGCCAGAAAAGCTAATACAATCCTGGGTTGTATAAACAGGGGCACAGAATCAAAATCACGTTTCGTATTAATTCCGCTTTATAAACCCTTAGTAAGGCCATGCCTGGAACAACTGCATCCAGTTTTGATCACCACATTTACAAAAAAGATGTTGAGACTTTGGAAAAAGTGCAAAGAGCAACGAAGACGATTAAAGGCCTGGAGACTAAAACATACGAAGAACGGTTGCAGGATTTGGGCATAGCCAGTCTACAGAAAAGAAGGACTAGGGGGAACATGACAGCAGTGTTCCAGTATTTGAGGGGCTGACACAAAGAGGAGGGGGGTCAATTTATTTTCCAAAGCACCAGAAGGCAAGACAAGAAACAATGGATGGAAACTAATCAAGGAGAGAAGCAATCTGGAATTAAGGAGAATCTTCCTGACAGTGAGGACAATTAACCAGTGGAACAGCTTTGCCTTCAGACATTGTGGGTACTTCATCACTGGAGGTTTTTAAGAAGAGACTGGCAAGCCACTTGTCTGAAATGGTGTAGGGTCTCCTGCTGGAGCAGGGGGCTGGACTAGAAGACCTCCAAGGTCCCTTCCAGCTCTATTTTGATTCTGATCCTTCACTAAATAAGCAGTCCACAACTATTTTGCCAATCCCAAGGCACACATTCTGCAGGCTTGAAATGCAAATTCAGCAATAGTTTTTTTTTTAGGCTCTTAGTCTGGAAGAGTTTGAAACTCTGCCAAGACTTTCGCATCTAATTTTCCTTCTCATCATAAGCATAACCAACTCAGAAAGCTTAGACTACCCAAGGAGCTGCTGATACAGTTCTACAGAGGAATTATTGTGTCTGTGATCTGCACCTCTGTAACTGTCTGGTTTCGCACTGCAACCAAGCAGGACAGACACAAACTTCAGCGGATAGTTGGGCCTGCAGAAAAAAAACAATTGCAACCAGCTTGCTTTCCACTGAGGACCTGTATACTACTGCACGAACCAGAAAGACGGTTGGGAAAATATCTACAGACCCCTCACATCCTGGACATAAACTATTTCAACTTCTCCCCTCAGGATGACATTATAGGGCATTTGCACACCAGAACAACTAGACACAAGAACAGGGGGTTTTTCCCACCATGCCATCACTCTGCTAAACAACTAATTCTCACAACACTGTCAAACTACCTAGTAGGGCTGCATTCATCTTTCCTATTACCTATTTTCTTATCTTCTTATGACTATTATTTTGTTGCTTGTGTCTTATGATTTATATTGATGGCTTTAGTATCCTAGTGTGATTTATGTTGATTGCTTATTTAGTGTCCTATGACTATCCAGGAGTGTTGTAACTTATGATTTAGGATGATTGTATTTTATGATTATGGTCATGATTTATCACTTGTTGCCTGTACACTGAGAGCTTATGCACCAGAGACAAATGCCTTTTGTGTCCAATCAACAAAGAATTGTACTGTCTTTGGAGATTCTCAGTCATCCAGGTCATAGTTATCCCAAAGATGCTTTTCCACGAGGCAGCTGGACTTTCTGGTTTTTCTTTGAAGACATTTCGCTTCTCATCTCATCCAAGAAGCTTCTTCAGCTCTGACTGGATTTATACTCCTTGCAGACAGCTGGCAGACAATATGACCAGCTGTCTAGAAGGAGTATAAATCCTTCCATTTTTCCCCACCATCCAGGCAGAGCTAAAGAAGCTTCTTGGATGAGAAGAGAAACGTCTTCAAAGGTAAAACAATAAAGTGCAGCTCTCCTCGTGAAAAAGCATCTTTGGGAAAGAATTCTACTCTACTCTATTTTATATGTGTTATAGTTAAGTGTGGGACTAGGTCTGAGTAGCTGAAGGTTGAAGTCCCCATTAGACCATGGATCTCATTTGCTGAACATAAGAACATAAGAAGAGCCATGCTGAATCAGGCCAAAGCCCATCGAGTCCAGCATTCTGTGTCACACAGTGGCCCACCAAATGTACATGGGGATCTTGAGCAGAAAGAGAAGGCAAAACCCCCCCTTTCCCTTGACCCCCAACAAATGGTACTCAAGGGAATCCTGCCTGCCTCAACCAACATAGAGGCGGCACATGGACATCCGTTTTAGAGGCGGCACATGGACATCCGTTTTAATAGCCACCGATACACTTTGCATCCATGAATCTATCTAGTCCTGCCTTGAAGCTGTCAAGGCTGACAGCTGTCACGACCTCTTCTGGAAGTGAATTCCATAAACCAACGACCCTCTGGGTGAAGAAATATTTCCCTTTATTTGTCCTCACTTTCTTAGCTATGAGCTTTAGGGAGTGCCCCCTTGTCCTAGTATTGTGTGATAGAGAAAAGAAGTTCCCTCTATCCACCTTTTCTATCCCATGCGTGATTTTAGGTCATGCTTTTAGGTCAGTTTCTCTCTGTCTCTCTGACACACTTCACTGGGTTGTGATGTGGTTAAAACTAGGGGCAGATTCCCACATAAGCAACTTTGAGCTCTCAGAGATAATGTAGGGGTAAAAGTGCCTTGGGTAATAGAAGAAGGGGACGACAGAGAATGAGGTGGCTGGATGGAGGCACTGAAGCAAAGGGTTTGAGCTTAAATGGACTCCAGAAGATGGTAGAGGGCAGAAAGGCCTGGAGGAACGTTGTCCATGGGGTCGCGATGGGTCGGACACGACTTCGCAACTAACAATACAAGTGCCATAACCACTGTAAGCAAATAAAATACACAAGTCTCCCTTCAATTAGGGGACTGGAGGCTAAAACATATAAGGAACGGTTTCTGGAATTGGGTATGTCTAGTTTAATGAAGAGAAGGACGAGGGGGGACATGATAGCAGTCTTCCAATATCTCAGGGGCTGCCACAAAGAAGAGGGAGTCAAGCTATTCTCCAAAGCGCCTGAAGGCAGGACAAGAAGCAACGGGTGGAAACTAACCAAGGAGAGAAGCAACCTAGAACTAAGGAGAAACTTCCTGACAGTTAGAACAATTAACCAGTGGAACAGCCTGCCTCCAGAAGCGGTGAATGCTCCAACACTGGAAGTTTTTAAGAAGAGACTGGACAGCCATTTGTCTGAAATGGTGTAGGGGGTTGGACTCGATGACCTCCAAGGTCCCTTCCAACTTTATTTTTATTATTGTAAGCCAACCTCTGCCTCCTTTAACCTCTCCTCCTTAATAAGGATGGCTGAAATCCTCAAATATATGTGGTGGATTGTAGCCCAGAGAGAGCTCTTTCTCAGGAAGCAAAGGGACAAAGAAACTTGAAACCTCTGGTATGCAGGAAAAGGACAAAAGGTGGATTCCCACCCCCACCCCCTCCTTTCACATGGTGCGTCTAACAGTTACCCAAGTGGGTGTTTTCAGCCTGGCGAGGCCACATTCTTACATACTGAATTCAACTTACTCTGCTGCTGCTTCTGCGACACCAAAGCCTGTTTTTCCTTCTCGTCTCCCGCCTATTTACAAACTTGTTCATTTTGAAACAACAGACTGCCAAACCAACTCAAAGCCAAGGCAGATCCCTAAAAGAGAAACGCTGGGAAGCTTTCTGGCCCAGCCTAAGGCAGGACTTGTGTGTTTATTTACATTTATTTGTATGGGTTTCTCTCCCAGAAATCCTAGCCAGATCAGTCCGCCTACTGCACCATCTACCGCCCTCCCTTGAAATTGGGGTAAAGGAGGAGCAAAAAACTTTTCCTCTGGACCTGCAGCTTCCTTTCGTTTTGGAGCATCAAAATGCAGGCCTTAGAACCCGGTAGATCAGTGGTGGCGAACCTAGGGCACAGGTGCCAGAGACGGTACTCCCAGCTCTCTCTGTGGGCACGCGTGCCGTCACCCCGGTCCTAGGCCTTCAGCTGGGTTTTATAAAACCTTTTTGCTTTAGGCCTCCGCCGCCATGTGCAAAAAAAAAAAAAAAAAGTCCAATCAGTCAATTTCAACTTCTCACGGAAAAAAAAACTTCTTGCAAAGTTGGAATTGATTGAACTTTTTAGTCCCACCCAGTCTGCCGTTACCACCGCAGCCACGCCCACCCAATTGGCCACACCCACCTGGCACTCAACGATGCATAAGTGGGGTTCGCCATCACTGTGGTAGATTATTATTCTAATTGTTTGTAACTTATGATTAATGATTGTAACTATGATGATGACCTATTACTTGCTGTTTATATATACACTATGAGCTTATGCACCAGAGACAAATTCCTTGGGTGTCCCAATCACACTTGGCCAATAAAATATTCTATCCCTATCCCTATCCCATTCTATTCTGTCTCTATTTCTATTCTATCCCTATTCTATTTTTTATTCCTATTCCTTATTCCATTTCCTATTCCTATGTATCTCTATCGCTATTCTATCCTTATTCTATATTCCATATCCTATCCCTATTCTATCTTCTATATCCTATTTCTATTTTCTCCCTATTCTATTTTCTATTACTATCTATCCCTATCCTCTCTATTTCTATTCCATTCCTATTCTATATTCTATATCCTATTCCTATCCTATCTATTTCTATTCCTATCCTATCCTATCTCTATCTGTACTCTATTTTCTATTCCTATCCTATCTCTATTTCTATTCTATCTGTACTTTATTTTCTATTCTTATCCTATCTCTATTTCTATTCCTATTCTATCTGTACTGTATTTTCTATTCCTATATTCCATCCCTATTCTATATGCCTTGGTAAGGCCACACTTGGAATATTGCATCCAGTTTTGGTCACCACGATGTAAAAAAGACGTTGAGACTCTAGAAAGAGTACAGAGAAGAGCAACAAAGATGATTAGGGGACTGGAGGCTAAAACATATAGGGAATTGGGTTGCTGGAATTGGGTATGTCTAGTCTAATGAAGAGAAGGACGAGGGGGGACATGATAGCAGTGTTCCAATATCTCAGGGGCTGCCACAAAGAAGAGGGGGTCAAGCTATTCTCCAAAGCGCCTGAAGACAGGACAAGAAGCAACAGATGGAAACTAATCAAGGAGAAAAGCAATCTGGAACTAAGGAGAAACTTCCTGACAGTTAGAACAATTAACCAGTGGAACAGCCTGCCTCCAGAAGCGGTGAATGCTCCAACACTGGAAGTTTTTAAGAAGAGACTGGACAGCCATTTGTCCGAAATGGTATAGGGGTTCCTGCCTGAGCAGGGGGTTGGACTCGATGACCTCCAAGGTCCCTTCCAACATTATTATTATATTCTATTTTCTATTCCTATCTAACCTATCCCTATTTCTATTCTATCCCTATTCTATATCCCATCCTATCTCTATTTCTATCCCTATTCTATATTCTATTTTCTATTCCTATCCTATCTCTATTCTATTCTATTCCTACTTTTCTTTCTATTCCTGTCCTATTTCTATTCCTATTCTATATCCCATCCTGTCTCTATTTCTATCCCTATTCTATAGTCTATTTTCTATTCCTGTCCCATCTCTATTCTATTCCTATTTTTTTTCCTATTCCTGTCCTATCTCTATTCCTATTCTATATCCCATCCTGTCTCTATTTCTATCCCTATTCTATATTCTATATTCTATATTCTATTCCTATTCTATCTCTATTTTTATTCCTATTCTATATTCTATTCCTCTCCTATCTCTATTCTATTCCTATTTTCTTTCTATTCCTGTCCTATTTCTATTCCTATTCTATATCCCATCCTGTCTCTATTTCTATCCCTATTCTGTATTCTATTTTCTATTCCTATTCTATCTCTATTCCTATTCTATATTCTATTCCTATCCTATCTCTATTCTATTCCTATTTTCTTTCTATTCCTGTCCTATTTCTATTCCTATTCTATATCCCATCCTGTCTCTATTACTATCCCTATTCTATATTCTATTTTCTATTCCTATTCTATCTCTATTTCTATTTCTATTCCTATTCTATATTCTATTCCTATCCTATCTCTATTCTATTCCTATTTTTTTCTATTCCTGTCCTATTTCTATTCCTATTCTATATCCCATCCTGTCTCTATTTCTATCCCTATTCTATATTCTATTTTCTATTCCTATCCTATCTCTATTCTATTCCTATTTTTTTTCTATTCCTGTCCTATCTCTATTCCTAATCTGTATCCCATCCTGTCTCTATTTCTATCCCTATTCTATATTTTTTCTATTCCTATTCTATCTCTATTTCTATTCCTATTCTATATTCTATTTTCTATTCCTATCCTATCTCTATTCTATTCCTATTTTTTTCTATTCCTGTCCTATCTCTATTCCTATTCTATATCCCATCCTGTCTCTATTTCTATCCCTATTCTATATTCTATTCCTATCCTATCTCTATTCTATTCCTATTTTTTTCTATTCCTGTCCTATCTCTATTCCTATTCTATATCCCATCCCTGTCTCTATTTCTATCCCTATTCTACATTCTATTTTCTATTCCTATCCTATCTCTATTCTATTCCTATTTTTTTTCTATTCCTGTCCTATTTCTATTCCTATCCTATCTCTATTCTATTCCTATTTTTTTTCTATTCCTGTCCTATCTCTATTCCTATTCTATATCCCATCCCTGTCTCTATTTCTATCCCTATTCTATATTCTATTTTCTATTCCTATCCCATCTCTATTCCTATTCTATATTCCATCCTATCTCGTATTTCTATTCTATCCCTATTCTATATCCCATCCCATCGCTATCTCTCTATCCCTATTCTATATGCCTATCTCTATTCTATTCTCTTGGGCTACCGGAACGCAGAGCCCAGCCACAGGAGGAGATGCTGAGCGCCAGGGGGGAAAAAGAGAGAGAGAGAGACACAGAGAGAGGCCTAGTCTTATAACCACTAGGTGATACTACCCCCGCTGGGGTTCGCGGCGGCTCCTCTTCCCAGCCCGGCAGCGGCCTTGCGCCGATCCTTCGCCTCCCTCCCCCCTCCCTCCCCCACCTGAGCATCCCTCCGGCGAGGCCCGTCGCCTCCTTCGCCCACCTACCGTCCGCGGGGACACCCCCAACCGCCGCCGCACGTGCCGAACGCCAAACGGCTTTTTTTCCTCCTCCGGCAAAAGAGGGGAGGGGGCAACGGCTGAGCCCATTCCCCATTTCCGCCCCACCAGAGGTGCCTCTCTAGGAAAGCGCAACTCCCTGGCTTTAACCCTTGGCGTGACCGCTCCCCAGCGAGGAAGGCTTCGGCCAGCGGCGCGAGCGGTCTTTAGTGCGCCTCCGCTAAGCGGGGGGGGGGGGGGCGTCTTTCGAAGCGCGCCTCAAGACGACCGTTCCCATCATCCTGGACCGTTGCTTTGGAAGAAAAGGAGGGAGACTTCTCTCTCTCTCTCTCCCTCCCTCTCTCTCTCTCTCCCCCTCCCTCTCTCTCTCCCCCTCCCTCTCCCTCCCTCCCTCTCTCCCCCCCCTCCAGCTATATATATTTCTCTAACTCCATCTCTCTCCCCCTCTCTCCCTCCCTCTCTCTCCCCCTCTCTCTGTCTCCCTCTCTCTTCTCTCTCTCTCTTCCCCTCCCTCTCTCTCTCCATCTCCCTCCCTCTCCCTCTCCCCCTCTCTCTCTTCCCCTCCCTCTCTCTCCTTCCCTCCCTCTCCCTCTCTCTCCCCCCTCTCTCCCTCCCTCCCTCTCTCCCTCTCTCTCTCCCCCACTCTCTGTCTCCCTCTCTCTCTTCTCTCTCTCTCCCCTCTTTCTCTCTCCCCCTCCCTCCCCCCCTCCTCTCTTCTCTCTAGCTACATCTCTATTTCTCTCTCTCTCCCTCCCTCCCTCTCTCTCCCCCTCCCTCCCCCTCCCTGTCTCTCTAGCTACATCTCTATTTCTCTCTCCTCCCCTCCCTTCCCTCTCTCTCTCTCTTCCCCTCCTCCCTTCCTCCCTCTCTCTCTCCCCCTCTCTCTAGCTATATCTCTATCTCTATTTCTCTAACTCCATCTCTCTCCCCCCCTCTCTCCCCCCCTTTCTCTCTCTGTCTCTCTCTCTCTCTCTCTCTCTCTCCCCTCCCTCCCTCCCTCTCTCTCTCTCTCTCTCTTTCCCCCCTGCAACGGTTCTGTTTCTTTGCCATAGCGGGGAACGCGAAGAGTTAAAGCCGTCCTCGACCTTTAAAGGGCGTTGTGCGGAATTTTTGCAAAGCAACAAAAACAAAGTGAGAGGGGGGGGCATGATATAAATGCATTTATTTAAATCAGTGTTTCTCAACCTTTGACCATGTTAAGGCACGTGGACTTCAACTCCCAGAATTCCACAGCCAGCATGGAATGCTGGCTGTGGAATTCTGGGAGTTAAAAGTCCACATGCCTTAAAATTTGTCAAGGTTGAGAAACACTGATCTAAAAAAATGCACTTATATATTTGTACATCACTAGCCCTGATGATGCTACCCGGTTAGGGTAATGAAATGTCTGCAAGAAAAAACCAAGCAAGCTCAGAGAGCACCAAGGACCCCACATTTACAGTTTATCAAGAAGCAAATGGATGGAAACTAATCAAGGAGAGAATGCAAAATGGCAGCTACCTGCAAAGAGTATAAAATCCTGCCATTTCCCACCATCTAGTTCAGTGGTGGCGAACCTATGGCACGGGTGCCACAGGCGGCACTCGGAACCCCGCTCTGTGGGCACATGTGCCATTGCCCCAGCCTCGCCTCTCCCCCTGCAACCCCCTCCACCAGCAGCCCCTCTGGAGGAGACTCACACCCCCCCAGTGTGGCCCATGCGGAGCAGCACAGCCAAGGATATGGCAGCCAG
Source organism: Bothrops alternatus (assembly GCA_034064705.1). Taxonomy (NCBI): domain Eukaryota; kingdom Metazoa; phylum Chordata; class Lepidosauria; order Squamata; family Viperidae; genus Bothrops; species Bothrops alternatus. Next base: position 16,021,676 of record JARGCV010000172.1, on the reverse strand, counting down.
GCAGCGTGGACAAGACTCTGCCCTAATGCCCCATCGCACACAGTTGATACTGCGGGGCACGGGCAGAGGGCATGGCCGCCATGGCGGCTGTTGGGCTGCCTGGGCGATTTGTGGCGGGCCCCTGGAGATGGTGAGTGGTCCTGTGGGCAGGCAGGGCAGGGGGCAGAGCAGGGGCGGGGCCAGTTTTTGGGCACTCGGTCTCTAAAAGGTTCGCCATCACTGATCTAGTTAGAGCTGAAGAAACTTCTTGGATGAGGAGCGAAATGTCTTCAAAAAGAAACAAGGAAGTCCACTTGTCCCTTAAAAAAGTACCTTTGGGGATAACCAAGGAGAAAGCAACCTAGAACTAAGGAGAGATTTCCTGACAGTGAAAACAATTAACCAGTGAAACAACTTGCCTCCAGAGGTGGTGGGTGCTCCATTACTGGAGGCTTTCAAGAAGAGACTGGACAGCCACTTGTCTGACATGGTATAAGGATCTCCTGGCTTAAGCAGGGGGCTGGACTAGATGACCTCCAAAGCACCTTCCAACTCTGTTACAGGTAGTCCTCAACTTGTAACAGTTCATTTAGTGATGATTTGAGTTACAAGGCACTGAAAGAAGGGACTTACGACCGTTTTTCATACTTGCGAGCATTGCAGGATCCCATGATCACGTGATCAAACTTCAGACGCTCGGCAAGTGACTCGTATTTATCACGAATGAAGGTTGCAGTTGCAGGATCCAATCTGGACTGGTCACTGTTAACTTCTTTAATAATGCTAGAGAGTGTCCCATGAAGATGGGCTCCAGCTCGACTCAAAAGCTCAGAAGACAACTCTCTGGTGGAGGCTGTTCTTGAAAATTATGCTTAGCTTGCCGAATGCCGGCCAACCACATTTAACATTATATATATACTATATATATCTGGAGGAGAACTAGAGGTAGTATATATATATATACCAGATTGGATCCTGTGGCACATATTTATGATGGTTGCAATGATCCTCTTTTGTAACCTTCTGACAAGCAAACGACAATGAGGAAGCCAGATCCACTGAACAACTGTGTTACTCACTTAACAACTGCAACAGAAGCAACTTGGAATTAAGGAGAAACTTCCTAACAGTGAGGACAATTAACCAGTGGAACAGCTTTTGCCTTCAGAAATTGTGGGCAGTCCATCACTGGAGATGTTTAAGAAGAGACTGAACAGCCACCTGTCTGAGATGGTATAGGTTCTCCTGCTTCAGCAGGCAGCTGGACTAGAAGATCTCAAAGGTCCCTTCCAGATTCTATTCTATTATATTCTATTCTATATTCTATATATTATATACTAGTCTATATTCTATTCTATTCTACATTCTATTCTATACTATTCTATATTCTAGTCTATATTTTATTCTATATTCTATATTCTATTCTACATTCTATTCTGTTCTATATAGTATATACTATTCTATATTCTATTGTATATTATATACTATTCTATATTATATTTTATTCTACATTCTATTCTATTTTCTATTCTATTCTATATTCTATTTTCTATTCTATATTCTATAATAATAATATAATAATAATAACAATAATAATAAAGTTGGAAGGGACCTTGGAGGTCATCTAGTCCAACCCCCTGCTCAGGCAGGAAACCCTATACCATTTCAGACAAGTGGCTGTCCAGTCTCTTCTTCTTCTTTTTTTTAAATTTTTTTATTTTATTAAAATCATCAACATTAAACATAAGATCATATTATAGAGCAATTATCATATAACCTGTAATACAACTCTAAGGATCAGTCTTTGTAAACGTCTGGTTTAGCAAACATTCCTCACTCCTCCTGTCCAGTCTCTTCTTAAAAACTTTCAGTGTTGGAGCATTCACTGCTTCTGGAGGCAGGTTGTTCCACTGGTTAATTGTTCTAACTGTCAGGAAGTTTCTCTTAGTTCTAGGTTGCTTCTCTCCTTGATTAGTTTCCGTCCATTGCTTCTTGTCCTGCCTTCAGGCACTTTGGAAAATAGCTTGACTCCCTCTTCTTTGGGGCAGCCCCTGAGATATTGGAAGATTGCTATCATGTCCCCCCTCGTCCTTCTCTTCGTTAAATTAGACATACCCAATTCCAGCAACCGTTCCTTATATGTTTTAGCCTCCAGTCCCCTAATCATCTTTGTTGCTCTTCTCTGCACTCTTTCTAGAGTCTCAACATCTTTTTTACACCGTGGTGTTCTATATTCTATTCTCATAATTCACTTAACAAGGGTGGGAAGAAAGGTCATAAAACAGGGCAAACCCCCCACTTCACAAATGTTTCACTTAGCAACAGAAATGGTGGGTTCTGTTGTGGTCGTGAGGACTATCTGGTGTTTTGTTTACCTTTGCAAGCCTTTGAAGACTTGGAAGTCTTTGCAAGGCTTTATCCTTTCTATTTTGTTCCTTCCAACCCCAGAAGGGATGAAATGGACAACCATTGGTGAGCAGGGGGTTGGACTAGACTAGAAGACCTCCAAGGTCCCTTCCAACTTCTGTAACAGTGCAGTTCTGCCTAGACTGGAAGACCTCCAAGATTCTTTCCAACTCAATTATTCTGTTAAATAATTTAAAAAAAAAAACCTCCAGACCTTTGATCGCCGCTATCCTAGTTAGCCCAGATGCAAGGACCGCGGAGAAGGAAAGGAATTTGCAATCATCGAAGCTGGAGATCAAAACGGGAGCGCCACGATGGAACGCCTGCAGTGGTTAAAGGATAGGAGCGCGGATTCCTAGAGAGGCAGGAAAAGGGCAAAGGGGAGGGGGGGCAGAGAAGAAGCTGCACACCTGTCTTGGTGTTGCTGGAAAGGAAGGCCGGGTGGGAAAAGAAGCCTGGCGGGGCGGAGGGGTCGGTGGCGCAGGGGGAAGAATTGGGGAAGAAATTTCGCCAAGGGAGGTGAGGATGGGGCTGGAAACGAAATCTGCTGTTGGGGGGGGGGGAGAGCGGGAGGTAAATAGAAGGATTTCCCCCCCCTTCCCCAGCTTCTCCTGCCATTATCATAGGCAGAGGGCATTGCAAGCAGTTGCAAAGCGGAGCGATCACAGGATTAAATCTATTACCTTGAAGCCCTTTATGTGTGCGCGCACTTGGACGCCCGGATGTATATGCTTATGTATGTGCAGGCATGTGTAAACATGTACATATGCAAAAGTACAGCATAGGTGGCACCTGGCATAATAGCAGTAACCATTATTAGAGGGATCTCGGAGTCCTGGGGGACAATCACCTAAATAGGAGCCAACAGTGTGCTGCAGCTGCCAAAAAAGCCAACACAGTGCTAGGCTGCATTAACAGAGGGATAGAATCAAGATCACATGAAGTGTATTAATATCGCTTTATAATAATTTGGTAAAGCCACACTTGGAAAACTGCATCTAGTTTTGGTGACCACAATGTAAAAAAGATGTTGAGACTGTATAAAGAGTACAGAAAAGAGCAACAAAGATGATTAGGGGATTGGAAGCTAAAACATATATGGAACGGTTGCTGGAATTGGGTATGTCTAGTCCAGGGGTAGGCAACCTTGGCTCTTTTATGACTCGTGGACTTCAACTCCTAGAATTCCTGAGTCAGCCTCAGGAATTCTGGGAGTTGAAGTCCACGAGTCATAAATGAGTCAAGGTTGCCTACCCCTGATCTAGTCTAATGAAGAGAAGAATGAAGGGTGACATGATAGCAGTGTTTCAATATCTCAGGGGCTGCCACAAAGAAGAGGGAGTCAAGCTATTCTCCAAAGCACCTGAAGGCAGGACAAGAAGCAACTAACCAAAGAGAGAAGCAACCTAGAAATAAGGAGAAACTTCCTGATAGTTAGAACAATTAATCAGTGGAACAACCTACCTGTAAGGACCCACCCCACTTTGCATCTTAAGAAGACAGAACTCTTGAAATATTCCTTCCAACAGGCATCTTTTATTAAGAGAAAATGGTTTCAGGCGTTCTAGACAGGACTTGGGGTCCAAGTCCTACGGTTCAAGGTTTTAAGGGATCCCCAGCAGCCCCACCCCACCCCACCATCTTTCCAGCGACAATCCCAGGCATTACATTTCCACCCCCTTTTCCCTCACTGCCGGTGGAAGGGAGACTTCAGAGAGGAGTAGATGAAAGCTGATGGCCCCATTGTTATGTTTAGTCCTTTTGGTGGTATCCACATCCAGTCCTTTTGAAGTGTACTGAAGGAAGTGAGGGCCATAAAGCCCCTTTGTTCACCCCCCTTCATCGTATGACAGAATCCAGAGAGGGCAGAAATGGGGTTTTCCATAGTCGATAACTAGAGATGAAATATAATTGGATTCTGACACTACCTCCAGAAGCAGTGAATGCTCCAACACTGGAAGTTTTTAAGAAGAGATTGGACAACCACTTCTCTGAAATGACATAGGGTTTCCTGCCTGAGCAGGGGGTTGGACTAGATGACCTCCAAGGTCCCTTCCAACTCTGTTATTTTATTCTATATATATATGTATGCATATATAGTTCTTGATTTAGGACCACAATTGAGCCCGCTTGCGGCAGCATTTATAGTATTGTTTCAGTTGCTCCAGTTTCACTTCGGAGTGAAAAAGGAGTGAAGGAACTCTGATAAGCATATTTCAGAATAATTTATTTTAGAATAACAGTGTGGTTTTTCTTCCCATAGGACCCTCGTATTTTATTGATCTTGCAGTATCAAAGAAAACCCTCTTCGCAAAGATAACCATAACAACTTTGTCCTTGCAATGTCAAATTGCGGTCTTTTAGTTCCCTGTTTAAGATACAAATCCAGATTAAAGCACACCAAAACATATAGATGTCTGTATTCTCCTTGAAAATAGCAAAGGGGAGCCTGTCAACTGTCTCAGAAATTAAATAAGACAATTGGAATGTCAAGGTTTAATGATTTAGCAGCTAAACAGCTTATGTAAAGATGTAAAGTGGATGATGCAATGATAGGAATGACTCAGCAGAGGGTAAGTGTCCCTTTAAGAGTAAGCAGGGACTGTATCCCTTTAAGAGTGTTAGTATAAAAGGGAAGATTTTTGCTGGAGTCTTTCTCTCTTGTCCATTTGATTACTGTAATTGCTGTGTATTGGAGTTTGCTATTTCACCACGTGGATGTATCTTTATTTCTAGTGTATATTTGTAGATATAGTGTAATATAAACCACCATTTAATACAAACCACTGTGTGTACTGCATTTACTCCTGGGTTACCTCAGCGCAATAAGACTGTGCATGCTCTGACATGAAACTAGAAAGAGCCATTTATGCTGGCTGGGGAATTCTGGGAGTTGAAGTCCACATATCTTCAAGATGCCAAAATTGAGGAACTAGGTAATGGATTTCATTGAAGAACTGTTCTCACTGTTCGGATGTGTGTGTTTTTCTAATTTTTGGTAACGTTTAAAAATCTGTATCACATAAGTCCCAAAACAGCTTCATTTAGTCTTCCAAAACACTGCTGTAGCTCTTGCCTGCCTCTCCATGACAAAGTTATAGAGAAGCAGATTCTGATAACCATTTGACAGTAAAACCAGTTTAGTGAAACTGCTGAGCTAAACAGTTGGTGAAGGCTGGATGTTTTCAAGAAGGGAGTGAATAGATATTGGTTCGGGATGGTTTTATTGGGATTCCTTTCCTGGAAAAAGAGTTGGCTCAATGGTTTTACTGGGTCCATCTGACTCTTGAGTTTCCAGACATATTCATCAGGAAGCTAGACAAGAATTTTATTGTCTTTTACCATCAGTAAAACAGGCTGAGTCAAAGGGCTGTCCTAGACCAGGGGTAGGCAACCTCGGCTCTTTTATGACTCGTGGACTTCAACTCCCAGAATTCCTGAGCCAGCCATGCTGAGGAGAAAGGGAGAGGTTTCCATACTGAGCCATGCTGGCTCAGGAATTCTGGGAGTTGAAGTCCACGAGTCATAAAAGAGGCAAGGTTGCCTACCCCTGTCCTAGACCAATGCAATAATACTGAGGAGATAACTGATGTTTTTCCCACCTTTTTAGAGGCTGGTGATCTTAGAAGCTGAAGAAGTTGGTTGTTCTCCAAAATCAAAGCCAGCAGGCCGAATGGAAGAAAGTCATGTTGGAGAGCAATGAAAATGCCACTTCTGTGGGTAAGGATGCTTCTTGCACAACTGTTGGAGGCTGAAGTGATGAACTCCTGTTTATTCTTGCACGATAGAGAGCAGTGCTTCTCAACTTTGACAGCTTTTAAGATGTGTGGACTTCAACTCCCAGAATTCTCTAGCCAGCGTGAGGAACTGTCAGAATTTCCAGCCAGTGGGCTGTCAACCAGCATGCTAGCTGGGAATTCTGGAAGTTAAAGTCCGTGTTTCTTAAACTTGTCAAGATTGAGAAACACTGATGTAGAGAATCAGATGGACAAAGGTGACTGGGGTAAAAATGCCCTGGATCCAGTAGTGGGATTCAGCCAGTTCGCACCACTTCGGCAGAACCGGTAGCTAATTTTTTGTTGGCTAGGCCCAGAATGGACTTCCAGAAGTGTCATCCACACAGAGAACTGGTTGTTCACATATTTGAATCCCACTGCTGCCCAGATCTGGTGTTGATGAACTTGCACTGACTGCTTCCAGTTTGAAAATTCCAGTCCTGTACAGTTATGTAAGAAGTAGACCGCAAACATGTTGAAATTAATTTGGGAGATAACCTAGATTTTTGTTGACAGAGAAAGTGGGAGGGAATATTAAAGATAAACTTTTAAGACTTTCTCCTTCCTTCCTTCCTTCCTTCCCTCCCTCCCCTCTCCTTCCCCTCCCATCCCTTGCTTTTCCCTTTTCTTCCCTTCCCTTGCTTTTTCCTTTCCTTTCCCTTCCCTTCCCTTCCCATTCTCTTCCTTCCCTTTCCTTCTTTTCTTTCCTTTCCTTTCCTTTCCTTTCCTTCTTTCCTTTCCTTTCCTTTCCTTTCCTTTCCTTTCCTTTCCCTTCCCTTCCCATTCTCTTCCTTTCCTTCTTTCCTTTCCTTTCCTTCTTTCCTTTCCTTTCCTTTCCTTTCCTTCTTTCCTTTCCTTTCCTTTCCTTTCCCTTCCTTTCCTTTCCTTTCCCTTCCTTTCCTTTCCTTTCCTTTCCCTTCTCTTCCCATTCTCTTCCTTTCCTTTCCTTTCCTTTCCTTTCCTTTCCTTTCCTTTCCTTTCCTTTCCTTTCCCTTCCCTTCCCTTCCCTTCCCATTCTCTTCCTTTCCTTTCCTTTCCTTTCCTTTCCTTCTTTCCTTTCCTTTCCTTTCCTTTCCTTTCCTTTCCTTTCCTTTCCTTTCCTTTCTTTTCCCTTCCCTTCCCTTCCCATTCTCTTCCTTTCCTTTCCTTTCCTTTTCTTTCTTTTCCTTTCCTTTCCTTTCCTTTCCTTTCCCTTCCCTTCCCATTCTCTTCCTTCCCTTCCCCTTCCTTTTCCTTTCCCTTCCCATTCTCTTCCTTTCCTTCTTTCCTTTCCTTTCCTTTCCTTTCCCTTCCCTTCCCTTCCCATTCTCTTCCTTTCCTTTCCTTTCCTTTCCTTTCCTTTCCTTTCCTTTCCTTCTTTCCTTTCCTTTCCCATTCTCTTCCTTTCCTTTCCCTTTCCCTCCCCTTTCCCTTTTTTCCCCTTCCCTTCCCTTCTTTTTTCCCAGGTGATTGGCAGGACACTGAAAGTTACGAAGAGTCCCCTATGGAGTCCTCAGAAATAACCAGCCCTGAAGCAGGAAAAGAGACCTTCCAAAATCAAAAAGAGCCTCCCAAACCATCCAAGAGCGAGAAGTGCTCTTCCCCTTTTCGGGATGCCGACATCCACGATCTCCTGGTCCCGCAAGAGGGTCGCCAAGGGAAGTGGAGGATCAAGTGTCCCGTGTGCGGGAAGATGTGCAAATATAAATCAGACTTCAACCGGCACCGCGTGACCCACACGGGGGAGAAGCCGTATCCATGTACGGAATGCGGCAAGAGCTTCAGCGACAGTGGCACTCTGACCGCGCATCAGAGAACCCATACGGGGGAGAAGCCGTACAAGTGTAGCGAGTGCGGGATACGCTTCAATCGCAGCGGGAGCCTCAAGCGGCACCAGAGGACCCACACGGGGGAGAAACCCTATCAGTGCCTGGAGTGCGGGAAATATTTCAGCCTGAAATCCATCTTGACCACACACCAGAGGACCCACACGGGGGAGAAGCCCTTCAAGTGCATGAACTGCGGAAGGAGCTACAGCCGTAAGGGGAGCCTGGATAGGCACCAGCGGGATCACCCAGGGGAGCAAGCCTACATCTGCGCGGAGTGCGGGAAAAGCTTCGTGGTCAGCGATAACCTTCCCGCCTACCGAAATCACGACGCGGGGGACCAGCCGTATAAATGCATTGATTGCGAAAGCCGAATCATCAATTTGGTCTAGCCTTCACATCAGAGCCTGCTACTGAGGGGAAGCCCTGTGAAAAGAGGAGACACCTAACCTTGTTTGGGAAGCCAGAATGACCTATTGCGCCCCCCCCACCCAAGAAGGGCAAAGCTTTAAATGTTTGTATATTGAGAAGAGTTTGGGGTGTGAATGGCAAACGGCCTTTGCATCAAAGGGGTCACACAAGCAAGGGGTCCAATAAGGAGGGCTGCGAAATTGAAAGCAGGGAGAAAATTCATCAGAGAGAGAGAGAGAGAGAGAGAGAGAGAGAGAGAGAGAGAGAGAGAGAGAGAGAGAGAGAGAGAGTCTGTGGAGATTCTCAGTCATCCAAGCCACGGTTGTCCCAAAGGTGGGCTTTTTTGCAAGACAACTGGACTTTCTTATTTTTCTTTGAAGACGTTTCGTTTCTCCTCCAAGAAGCTTCTTCATCTCTGACTGGGTGGTGGGGAATGGAAGGATTTATGCTCCTTGCAGACAGCTGGTCATTTGCATTCTTTTTAGAGAGTCATTGAAGCCACTTGGATGTTTACCTCAGGGTCAGTTGAGTAATGCAAATGTGGAGCCGCCTTGTAACCCTTTTGCACCGCTCAGCTGACCCTGAGGACACAGCTAAGCTTCCAGATGGCCTCAACAACTCTCTAAAACAGGGGTGTCAAACTCAATTTCATTGAGGGCCTCATTAGCATTGCGGTTGCCCTGGGGGGGGCGGGTGTGTGTGGCCTGGTTGGGTGCGGCCTACTGGGTAGGTGTGAATGGAGTGGGTGTGGCCAGCTCTACATCATTCACGTCAAGGGTGACTGTGGGGGCCTGGGCAGGAGTGGGACAGATCTGAGGGTCTTTGGCAGAAGGGGGTGGGACCGGGGCAAGCGCCAAGCATGGTCCATTTCTTCATTCCTCACAAAGGGTGACCCCTCCCCAGCATGCACCCAGGGGGCAGGGCCGACGCGGCAGGGTCTGGTTCCTCGCTGTTTCCAGACGGCCTTGTGGAGCCAAGACTGAATGCGTTTCAGCATAGATGGCCACCACAAAATTGTACATTGGCTCCCAGCCGGCCTGGGCCAGGGCCAAGGCAGCGGGGGCCGTTCCCTCACTGTTTCCAGGATGGCTTCGGGGGCCACATGAAACCACTTCGCAGGCCGCATCTGGCCCCCTGGGCCTTGTGTTTGACATGTCTGCTCTAAAAGAAGGCAAATGACCAGCTGTCTACAAGGAGTATAAATCCTTCCATTCCCCACCATCCAGTCAGAGCTGAAGAAGCTTCTTGGATGAGAAGCGAAACATCTTCAAAGAAAAAAAAAAGTCCAGTTGCCGCCTGAAAAGGCACCTTTGGGGAGAGAAAGAGAGGGAGAGAGAGAGAGAGAGAGGTGTAGAAAAAGTATTGATTGCAGAAATATTGAACAACTCTCTCAACCTGATTTCTGGATTGTACTTTTTGTACAATCCAGAAATCTGGTTGAGAGAGTTGTTCAATATTTCTGCAATATTTCTGCAATATTTCTCTCTGGCTTCTGCGAAGTCCCCCTTTTCTATTCACCTCCCTCCCCCTCAAAAAAATCTGGTCACTGAAGAGTGCTCAGCCTTCAGCCAATCCTTGGAGGTGTTTTGCATGGTTTGGGGGCGGAGGAGCATTGGTTGGCAGATGGGGCGTGGGAGTCAGCTCGAGGCAGTCCCATCGTGCAGATCCTCTCCAGACTCGATCCTGTTTGGCTGTGCTGCAAGGGCTGGGGTGGGGAGAGGAGCGGGGGGGGGGGGGTAGGAGTTTATAATTCTGAAAAGCAGCCAGACTTAAACAAAATGTGCAAGAGCGTTGCTTACATCCTGCAGCTCTCCCTGGAAAAAAGAAAGAAGTAGAGATGGTTTTGAGAGTTAAAAGCGGAATGAAAGGGGTTGAAAGACGTGCCTGAATCAAACTGTACAACTCCTCAGCGTTGCTTTGATCTTGAAATAACCACGAAATGTAAAATAAAGTTAGAAACAACTATCAAAAGCCGAACTAAGTTATTTTGAAAGTGGAATAACTGCCGCTAAAGAGACTTGACAGGAGGAGGAAAATTGTATAGGTCAGGGGTAGGCAATTCCTGAGGAATTCTGGGAGTTGAAGTCCACAAATCATAAAAGAGCCAAAGTTGTGTACCCTAGTATAGCAGTCTTCGATTTAACAGCCGTTTATTTCGTGACTGTTCAAAGTTATAGTGGCGCTGAAAAAAGTGACTTACGGCCGGTTTTTACACTTAACAACTGTTGCAGCATCCCCATGGTCATGTGATCAAACCTTGAGCCCTGGGCAATTGGCATATATTTATGACCCTGTCAGACCTGCCCCAATCCGATCCCTTAGGGCAGGGCTTTTCAACTTTTTCACCCATTGTACCACTTTTAGGATATGGCAACATCCAAGTACCATCAGTCGCCTAGCAAGGTGTCAAAAACTTGATGACCCCCCCCAAAAGGAAAAAAGTGATAAAGTACAGGTAGTCCTCGACTTACAACAGTTCGCTTAGTGGCTGTTCAAAGTTATACAATGGTACTGAAAAAAGTGCCCCCCAAGCCACAGCTGAGCAAGACACCTGCCTGCCCGCCCGGCCGTCCTCTTCCTCCTGTCCGAGGTTTTCATTGTTGTGAGCATTTCTGTTGAGGATTGACAGCAGGGGTGGGGTGGGGGTGTTTGTTTTTATTCCCTCTGCCTGCTGGGTGGTTGCAGCAGGTTTTGGTCACTTCACATGACCCTGAGACACTGTGACCGTCATAAATATGAATCAGTTGCCAAGCATCCGAATGTAAATCACAAGACCCTGGAGATGTTGCAACATTCCAGCTGATTGGCGCTTCTTCTGGGCTCAGCAGAAGCGCCAGGATCAGCGCCGAGCTCCAGCTGGAGCCTGGCGCTGATCCTGGTACTTCCGCTGAGCCCTGCAGCTCCAGCCATCTCTCGCTCAGGCTTGTGGGGTGCTGCCACCGGTTCAGGTCATTCCCCTCCCCTGCTCCCACTTTTCTAGGATGGTCGCGTACTACCTGCCAGGCGCCAATGTACCACAGGTGGTACCCGTACCACTGGTTGAAAAGCCCTGCCTTAGGGGGGGAAAAAGCCTTCGACTCCGTTTGGTTAAAGCAAAGAGTTCTTTTACTAAGGATGTTGGTTGCAGTAAAAGTCGAGCCAGCTCTGAAATCTCCCATGCTCGCTAGGTACCCAAAATAAGGTGTAGGTTTGCCCTCCAGTCCATCCCTCCCTCCGTAACCAGTCCATTTCCAGCCAACCGGAGCTTGCCAAGATGTTATGACAACCCAGATGTTTGGGCGTAATTCACATATTTTCCAGGGTGCCTGGCCATGGGATGCCGGCACAAATAGGATCCGACTATTCTGGTCCTTCTCACCTGTCATTCCCCTTCCTCCCAATTTCCTATCATGTACATACAAAGTTTTATTGCCTTTTCATCTTTCCCTCTTTCTCCCTCTCCCCTTTTCCCCCTTTCATCCTTCCTCCCCCCCCATTTTTGTTATGGCAGGGTGCCTATGAAACTCCCCCCAAGCCGAGCCAGGCAGATCTGACAGACAGTTGCACTGTCCCAAGGTCATGTGATCACCATTTCTAACCTTCCCAGCCAGCTTCCAGCAAGCAAAGTCAAAAGAATCAGAATCAGAATAAAGCTGGGAGGGACCTTAGAGGTCGTCTAGTCCAGTCCACTGCTATACCAGGTGTAGGCAACCTTGGCTCTTTTTATGACTCCTGGACTTCAACTCCCAGAATTCCTGAGCCAGCCACGTTGAGGGGAAAAGGAGAGGTTTCCAAGCTGAGCCATGCTGGCTCAGGAATTCTGGGAGTTGAAGTCCACGAGTCATAAAGAACGAGGTTGCCTACCCCTGGCCTATACCATTTCAGACAAGTGGTTGTACAGCCTCTTCTTTAAAACCTCCAATGAAACATCCACAACATCTGAAGGCAAGTTCCAGATTCACATAAGGACCGTGTGATTCACTTAATGACTGCTGCAATTTGCTTAACACTGGCCTCCCAAAAGCTCATTAAATGAAGCCAAACTCGCTTAACAGTTGCCTTGATTAGCATCAGGAGTTTTGTGCTCAATTGTCAATAAGGATGATCTGTAATGAACTGCTCTTTTGGCCTCAGAGTGGTAGTAAGGTGTGTATTTGTGTTTAGGTTTTGAAGGGGATACCCATCTTGCTACTTTGAGGTGGGGGGGAAATGGCGATTCACTGGAGATCCTTGGCCAAGGAATGAACCAAACTGATGCGCAGCGATGACGGCACAAAGAAATAAAACTGCAGATTTGGAGAACCTCCAAACCTGCACATCACTGGGGTAGAGAAACAGGTACTTAATTTTTAGGAAGCAGGTGGGGGGAAAAGATAAATCTGTCCTTGCTAGAACAATAAGCCAGGCATTCGCCCAGAGAAGGCAGATGGAATATTGTGGGGTCACTGTCCGATTTCAATGGTTGATCCTGTTAACATCCACTGGGTTTTAGATAAAAGTCAGTTCATAATGTATAAATCCTCAGTACAGAGCTGACAGCCTTGGCTATAAGGGATAAAGTTGGAAAAGCTGCTTTCCTGGAGAGTTACTGCAGGAGATTCATCCTTCCCTTTCCTTCAACTCCCAGAATTCCACAGCCACTTGTCTGAAATGGTATATAGGGCAGGGGTGGGGAACCCTGGCTCTTTTATGACTCATGGACTTCAACTCCCAGAATTCCTGAGCCAACATGGCTGGCTCAGGAATTCTGGGAGTTGAAGTCCACCAGTCATAAAAGAGCCAGGGTTCCCCACCCTGGTACAGGGTCTCCTGCTTGGGCAGGGGGCTGGACAACAAGACCTCCAAGGTCCCTATTCTGATTGATTGACATTTAAAATTCCCTGTTGGAAGCGTTTGCTTTCTTCCAATAAAGGGGGAAAAAAATGGAAACAACACTGAGGACCACAACTCTTTCAGAGCAGCAGCAGCAGCAGCTGTAAACGCTAAAAGGCTGTAAGGCAGTGTTTCTCAACCTTGACAATTTTAAGGCATGTGGACTTCAACTCCCAGAATTCCACAGCCAGCATTGCTGGCTGTGGAATTCTGGGAGTTGAAGTCCACATGCCTTAAAATTGTCAAGGTTGAGAAACACTGCTTGTAAGGCCTTCTTAACATAGGGCGACTCCGCCCCGTTTGCTCTTAAGAGTCCTGGTCCTGGCAGCCTCTAGCTTCAGAAAATAAGCAGCGCATGCGCCTGGGGTGGGTTGGTGGGGAGCTCCGCCAGTCTTTTGCGAACCGGGCATCTTTTCTTAGGTTAAGAGGTAGAGATTAAAAGAATAAAGAATCGCCCAGAGCGTCTTGCCTCTCTAGGAAGGGGGGCTCGTTCGCCTTCTGCTCAGCTACTTGGAGCCCGGGGAAGGCGCGGGAGTTTCTGCCAGGATCGGAGAGGCGAGTGTGAGTTTCACGCGCGGAAAAGCTTCGTGGAAATCAAATCCCAAATGCACTAAATTAGCGTCTTTCCGGGAAATCTAGGAAGGGTGGGGGGGGAAAAAGGGTCCCTTCTGCTCTCCAGCAGCAGAATATAGGAATGGGGAGGGGGGAAAGAAGCCCTGCGTGGGGAAGGGGCTGCAGATCCCCGGGCAAGACTCAGCGCCTCCCACAACCTTTAACCCTTGCTAGCTGCCCCCCAACCCCACCCCGACCCGACCTCCCTGCTCCCCACGTGGCCCTTTTCCTTATCTCGGATGCTGCTGATGGAGAATAAAATCCAGGGAGGGTCCAGTCTGCGCCTCCCACCTGAAGGGAACAGGTGTGTGTGTGTGTGTGTGTGTGTGTGTGTGTGTGTGTGTGTGTGACACAGAGAGAGAGAGAATACAGAATGACCGAGTTGGGAAGGGATCTTGGAGGTCATCTAGTCCAACCCTCTGTTCAAGCGGGAGACCCTGGCTTATATCATTCCAGACAGATGGTTGTCCAATCTCTTCCTGAAAGTTTGCAACATAGGTAGTCCTTGACTTAGCAACAGTTCATTTAGTGACCATTCAAAGTTACAATGGCACTGGAAAAAAAGCAACTTATGACTGTTTTTTCACAGTTGCGATCTTGATAGCATCCCCCTGGTCCCGTAATCAAAATTCAGAGTGAAACAGATTATTATGAAATCTGGAATAAATTGTACAATCGGTTGGGGGAAAATAGACAGAAGAACTCTCTGATTTGTATTGAAAATATTAAATGAAAATTTAGAATATAGATGACGGGACCCACCAGAGAGAATATTTAAGAGAAAAAGAGAGATTTGTTGGAATAGGTGGATTACGAATTATAGAAATCAATTATTAACAATCTTTTCTTACAAATGTAAACTAAGCAAACACACTGTTAACCGACTATTATGTGATTTATGTTTTAAAAACCAATAAAATTTATAAATAAAAAAAATTCAGATGTTTATTTTATTTATTTTATTTTATTTTTACGATTTTTATACAGCCCCCCTCCCGAAGGACTCTGGGCGGTGTACAGCCCAATTAAAAAACATCAACATACAAAAAGTAAAATTATTAAAAATAGATTAAATAATTTGGCACAATCATTTAAAAACCCAATACATAATCTTAAAAGCTCAATCCCCTAAAAACAATTATGGCCTTGTTGGTACCGGAGCTACTATCCCAGGCCGGCTTGTCGAAATAGATATGTTTTTAATTCTCGACGGAAGGAACGCAATAGTCACATTGTACGGAGTTCGGGGGGGGAGCTCCCACAGAGAAGGCTCTCCCCCTGGGGGTCGCCAGCCGACATTGTCTGGCCGACGGCACCCTGAGGAGACCCTCTCTGTGGGAGCGTACCGGACGGCGGGAGGTATTTGCTGGCAGAAGGCGGTCCTGTAAATATCCGGGTCCGATGCCATGGAGCGCTTTAAAGATGGTCACTAACACCTTGAAACGCACCCGGAAGGCCACCGGCAACCAGTGCAGCTCGCGCAGAAGCGATGTTACATGGGAGCGCCATGACGCTCCGGTCACTACCCGCGCGGCCGCATTCTGGGCCAGCTGAAGCCTCCGGGTGCACCTCAAGGGGAGCCCCATGTAGAGAGCATTTGGGCAACTCTTTCATACTTATGACCATTGCTGGGTCCCAAAGTCATGTGATCCCCTTTTGTGATCCCCTTCTGACGAGGAAAGACAACGGGGAAAACAGGTTCCCTTTAACAACCGGGTTACTAACTTATCCACTGCAGTGATTCACTTAACAACTCACTTAATAAACGTCTCACTGAACCACAGGAAGTTTGGGCTCAAATTTGTGGTCGTAAGTCAAGGACTAGCTATAGTGGGGAATATCTGTAGCTCGGGTGTAGGAGGAGGGTGAAGCTTCGTCCTGCAAGCCACAAGCTCGGAGAACGACCCTTCATCCTCATCTTCTTGAAAGCCTCCAGGGTTGAAATTCCCACAACTTTGGAAGGAAAGCCGTTCCATTGGTTGATTGTCCTCACGGTCAGAAAATTTCTCCTTATTTCTAGGTTGAATCTCTCCTTGATCAGTTTCCATCCATTGTTCCTTGTCCGGCCTTCAGATGTTTGGAAAATAGGTTGTCCCCCCTTTTCTTTGTGGCAGTCCCTCAAATATTGAAAGACTGCTGTCATGTCACCCCTGGTCCTTCATTTCATTAAATTAGCCATGCCCAGTTCCAGCAACCATTCCTTATATGTTTTAGCCTCCAGGTCCCTAATCATTTTTGTTGTTAGTCTCTGCACTCTTTCTAGAGCAGCGGTTCTCAACCTGTGGGTCGCGACCCCATTTGGGGTCGAACGACCGTTTCACAGGGGTCACCAAACACCGCAGTCCGCCATTTTTTCCCCCCATTTTTCCCCCCATTTTTTTCCCCATTTCCCCTCGGGCGTCGCGCGCACGCCACGCATGCACGGTTTGGCCCGGCGCGCATGCGCGGTTCGGGCTGTCGCGTGTGCCACGCATGCGCGGTTTGGCCCGTCGCGCACACACCACGCATGGCCAGTTTGGGCCGTCACGCCGCGCATGAGCGGTTCGGGCCATCGTGCGCGCGCCGCGTATGCACAGGTCGGCCTGTCGCGCGCGCGCCGCGCATGCGCGGGTCGGCCCATCGCGCGCGCACTGCGCATGCACGGTTAGCGCGCCGTGCATGCGCGATGCGGGCCGTCGCACCACACATGCGTGGCACAGGTCGGGGTCGCACTGCGCATGGGCGGCGCATGTGGGGTCTCGGCCTGAAAAAGTTTGAGAACCGCTGTTCTAGAGTCTCAATGTCTTTTTTATATTGTAGTATTCTAGGTATGGTCTTACTAAGGCTTTATAGCAGTTGTGGTGAACCTATGGTACGGGTGCCAGAGGCGGCACTCAGAGCTCTCTCTGTGGGCACGCGCGCCGTCGCCCCAGTCCTAGGCCTTCAGGTGGGTTTTATAAAACCTTTTCGCTTTAGGCCTACACCGCCATGTGCAAAAAAAAAAAAAGGTTCAATCAATCAGTCAATTTCAATTTCTCGCGGGAAAAAAAATCTTGCAAAGTTGGAATTGATTGATTTGAACTTTTTAGTCCCGCCCAGTCTGCCATTACCACCGCAGCCACGCCCAGCCAATGGGCCACACCCAGCCAATGGGCCACACCCACCCAGCACCCGACAATGCAAAAGTGTGTTTTGGGTTGCAGTTTGGGCACTTGGTCTCTAAAAGGTTCGCCATCACTGCTTTATAGAGTGGTATAAAGCCTTAGAAATTTTGAAGGGAACCGTGCTTCCCTGATGGGGATCCTAAGAGGGAGAGGCCAAGCCTGGATTGGGGTGGAAGTGGGGGTTAGCTCTCAATATTGCAAGCCCCCTGCACCCATTGCTCCAGACCTAATTATACAAGTGGTCCTCAACTTACAACAATTCATTTAGTGACCGAAGTTACAACAGCACTGAAAAAAACGGTCATACGTCACTTTTTTCAGTGCCGTAACTTGGAACGGTCACTAGTGAACCGTTGTAAGTCAGGGACTACGTTACTGCTATTATGTCTCCCCTAGTCCTTCTTTTCTCTTAATTTCTTCTTCTTGTTGTGCCATATCCATTATCAGATGTTGGAGATCCTGTTTTTATCAGCAGCCGCATGAAAAAGTGCTGCTGAGTTTTGTCCAAACCAGTCCCTTAGATTTTGAAGCCACGATGTTCTTCTTCTGCCTGGACCTCGTTTGCCTTCCATCTTTCCCTGGAGGATTAAATGGAGTATGCCATATTTTTTTGGGTGTCGCATCACATGTCCGAAATATTCTAACTTTCGTTTTTTAATTGTTTGGATGATTTCCCTTGGCTTTCCCAGGCGGCTTATCCCCTCCTCATTTCTGATCTCGTCAACCAGCTTATACGTAACAGCCGCCTGTAAATCCACATTTCAAATGCTTCTAGTCCAGCGGTTCTCAACCTTTTCTGGGGCTCGACCCCGGCCCGCACATGCACGGTGCGACGGGGCGCATCACGCATGCGCAGCACAACGGGGCGCATGCGCGTCGCGATGGCCCGCATCACAAAGGGGAAAAAATGGCCGACCCCAAAAAAAATGGCCGACCCCAAAAAAAATGGCGGCCCGCATCGCGCATGTGCGGCGCGACGGCCCGCATCGCAAAGGGGAAAAAAATGGCCGACCAAAAAAAAAATGGCCGACCAAAAAAAAATGGCGGACTGCGGCGTTTGGCGACCCCCGTGAAATAATCGTTCAACCCCAAATGGGGTCGCGACCCACAGGTTGAGAACCGCTGTTCTAGTCTCTTCAGGTGGCTTTCTGTCAGAGACCAACTCTCTACTCCATAGAGCAGGATAGAAAAAAAATATAGCATCTGACAAGCCTGATTTTCAGTCTCTAGACTAGCCAGACTCAATTCCTGCAACTGTTCTTCATATGTTTTTGTCTTCCATACCAGGAGAAAAAAAAGCTGCAAGTTCTGCAAAGCTATTTGTTATACAATCAAATGGCGCTGAAGCATCTAATGATGATGATGATGATGATAATAATAATAATAATAATAATAATAATAATAATAATAATAATAATAATAATAATAAAGTTGGAAGGGACCTTGGAGGTCATCGAGTCCAACCCCCTGCTCAGGCAGGAAACCCTACACCATTTCGGACAAATGGCTGTCCAGTCTCTTCTTAAAACCTTCCAGTGTTGGAGCATTCACCGCTTCTGGAGGCAGGTTGTTCCACTGGTTAATTGTTCTAACTGTCAGGAAATTTCTCCTTAGTTCTAGGTTGCTTCTCTCCTTGATTAGTTTCCATCCGTTGCTTCTTGTCCTGCCTTCAGGCGCTTTGGAGAATAACTTGACTCCCTCTTCTTTGGGGCAACCCCTGAGATACTGGAAGACTACTATCATGTCTCCCCTCGTCCTTCTCTTCATTAAACTAGACATACCCAATTCCAGCAACCGTTCCTTATCTGTTTTAGCCTCCTAATCATCTTTGTTGATTAGGGGACTGGAGGCTAATCAACTAATCATCTGGATGGGACTGTCATCCTGTGTGGTTTTGAATTATTTTTCTCTTTTTCTTAGACTATCTTCCTTCACGTACCAGATCTTTGCTTTGGGAGATAAATGACTCGGTGTCCTTATGAGATTCATCTGCAGCCTCTTCGTGCAATTTAGCCTCTAAAAGCGAACGTAACTTTGTAGAGGCGGGAGATCCTTTGCCCTGTTGGAAACTACACTGGAGTAGAAAGACAAAATGGACGTTGAGAGTCCAGCAGGAATGGAAGCCGCCAGAGGCCCTGCTGCCTTTCAGGGTGGATCTGGTAGTGTGTTGTGGGAAAGTACCAGGCCGAAGATCCTGCATGAGGAAGTCATCAGCTCTGACGTTCATCGTTTGTTCTTCAGGAATTTTTGCTACCAGGAGGCGAAGGGGCCTAGAGAGGCTTGCAGCCAACTGCATCAGCTTTGCCATCAATGGCTGAAGCCGGAAAGCAGCACCAAAGCTCAGATGGTGGACATGGTGGTCTTGGAGGAGTTTCTGGCTGTCCTGCCCCCAGAGATGGAGAGCTGGGTGAGGGAATGTGGAGCGAAGACTTGTTCCCAGGCTGTGGCCCTGGCCGAAGGCTTCCTCCTCAGTCAAGCAACAGATGAGGGGCAAGTAGAGAAGCAGGTATGAGATTTTATTTTGGCATGGAAGAAGAACAAGACATTTCCTTGTTTTATGCTTCACTTTTTATTACTTCAGGCAAACAGAAAATAGAATAGGAATAGAGTAGAGTAGAATAGAATAGAATAGAAGATAGAATATAGATAAGAATAGGAATAGACTAGAGCAGTGGTTCTCAACCTTGGGGTCGCGACCCCATTTGGGGTTGCGAGACCATTACGCGGGGGTCACCGGGCACCGCCGGCCGCCATTTTGTTTTTTTTATTTTTTTATTTTTTTTATTTTTTATTTTTTTTTGGCGCGCGTGCGCCGCGCACACTCAGATCCACCCGTCGTGCCGGAAAATTTTTTTAAAAAAAAATTTAAAAAAATTAAAAAAATAAAATAAAATAAAAACAAAATGGCGGACTGCAACGGGCGGATCCGCGCATGCGCGGTGCGTGCAACAAGCCGATCCGCGCAGGCGTAGATCCGCCCGTCGCGGCCGCCATTTTGTTTTTTTTTTATTTTGTTTTAAATTTTTTTAAATAAAAAATAAAAAAAACAAAATGGTGGCCCGCGACGGGCGGATGCGCGCATGCGTGGCGCGTGCGACGGGCTGATCCGCGCAGGCGCAGATCCGCCCGTCGCGGCCGCCATTTTTTTTTTTATTTTTTAAAAAAAATTAAAAAAAAATTTTTTGCGCGCACACGTGCGCGCCCCCGAGTCAGGGCCGCGGCGCGCATGGGCGGGGCAAGTGGGGTCTCAACCTCAGAAAGGTTGAGAACCACTGGACTAGAAGAATAGAATAGAATTAGAATAGAATAGAATAGAATAGAAATAAAATAGAACAGGAATAGAATAGAATAGAACAGAATATAGAATATAGATAAGAATAGGAATAGACTAGAGGAATAGAATAGAATAGAATAGAAATAAAATAGAACAGAACAGAATAGAATATAATAGAATAACTTTATTATCACTTTAAATGTACACTAATCAGCATACATTAAAATGAGATTTCGTTGCATACAACTCTCAAAGGGTAACCACCTCCAATATACACTGCATAAACGTATCACAAAAAAAATAAAAACTACTCATACACACACACACACTTATGTGGCCCAGAGAAACAACACAAGTCTAGTTCGGATGTATACATATACATGGCGAGAAGTACGAGTTTAC
Organism: Bothrops alternatus; assembly: GCA_034064705.1. NCBI lineage: Eukaryota > Metazoa > Chordata > Lepidosauria > Squamata > Viperidae > Bothrops > Bothrops alternatus. Next base: position 16,001,017 of record JARGCV010000172.1, on the reverse strand, counting down.
CAAATGGAAGGCATAGGTAACAAAGCTGTTACAGAATCTGGTAGTCCTGCTAAAAATACTTCAAAATTTCTTCCCAGAGGGGAAGCAACAAAAACATACTGTAAAGTGGGTGTGTGAGGTCTCTAACAATGCTTCGAGTTCTAAGCTCATAGCGCTTATAAGCAGTGTGTCCTGAATCACAGGAAGTGGGCTTCCTATAATCTTCTCAACTGTCCTTACCACCCTATGAGAAGATTATAATTGACTTTTCCCTCCCATCGCTTAGGTAGGAAACAAACAGACACACAGCTACGGAACAGGAAATACCTGGCCTAGCAGGAGTCCTTGGGAGAAAGATATTGGTGTCCTGGTAGTTCACAAATTAAGCAGGAGTCAGCAATTAAGAAGACAGAACTCTTGGAATATCTCTTCCAACAGGCATCTTTATTAAGAGAAGATGGTTGCAGGCGTTCTAGACAGGATCTGAGGGGCCAAGCCCTACCATTCAAGGTTTTAAGTGTTCCCAAGCAGCCCCCACCCCACTCTCCTTCCAGCGACAATCCCAGGCGTTACATTTCCACCCCCTTTTCCTCACGGCTGGTAGAAGGGAGACTTCAGAGAGTAGTAGATGAAAGGTGATGGCCATATTGTTATGGTCAGTCCTCTTGGTGAGATCCACATTCAGTCCCTTTGAAGTTTTAATGAAGGAAGTGAGAGCCATAAAACCCCTTTGCTCATCCCCCTTCCCCTTCGTAGTATGACAGAATCCAGAGAGGGCAGAAATGCGGTTTTCCATAGTCGATAACTAGAAATGACATATAATACGACTCTGACAAATGTGCTACAGCTGCTAGTAAAGCCAATGCAGTCTTAGACTGATCAATAAAGATATATGCCGAAATCATCAGAAATGATTGTTCTGCTTTACACTGTAGCCGTCAGATCATACCTGGGATACTTGCTCCAGCTTTGATTGACACAATGCAAGAAGAATGCTGAGAAACTGGAAACGGACAGAGAAGGACAGCAAAGGTTGAGGGGATAGAGTTTAAATCCTAGAAAGAGTAGTTAAAGAACAGGACATGTTTCATCTGAAGAAGAGAAGGAGCTGGGGAACCATGGCAGCAAGATTTAGGGGCTGTCAAAGGCAGGTGGGTATGGATCGATTCTCTTTGGGAGAAAGAATACTTCATATCTATCTTTACAACAGGAGAGGCAAAGTCAAAATAAAGGAGGAATTTCATCCCTTTGAGAGATATGGGATAGCCCAGTAATGGCGAACCTTTTAGAGACCGAGTGCCCAAACTGCAATCCAAAACCCACTTATGCATCGTCGGGTGCCGGGTGGTTGTGGCCCATTGGGTGGGTGTGGCCCATTGGGTGGGCGTGGCTACGGTGGTAACAGCAGACTGAGTGGGACTAAAAAGTTCAATCAATTCCAACTTTGCGAGATCTTTTTTTTCCCGTGAGAAGTTGAAATTGATTGATTGACTGAACCTTCTTTTTTTTTTTGCACACGGCGGCGGAGGCCTACAGCGAAAGGGTTTTATAAAACCCAGCTGAAGGCCTAGGACGCGTGCCATAGGTTCGCCACCACGGGGATAGCCTGTCCCCTGGAGAGGTGCATGCTTCTATACTGGAGGTTTCCCAGTCAAGGTCTGGGCAGCCATTTCAATCAATCAGAATAGAGCTGGAAGGGACCTTAGAGGTCATCTAGTCCAACCCTCTGCTCAAGCAGGAGAACCTATGCCATTTCAGGCAAGTAGCTGTCCAATCTCTTCTTAAAAACTTCCTGGGATGAACCACCCACAACTTCTGGAGACAAGTCGTTCCACTGATTAATTGCTCTTACCGTCAGGAAATTCCTCCTTAGTTCTAGGTTGGTTCTCTCCTTGATTAGTTTCCATCCCTTGCTTCTTGTACTGTCTTCTGGTGCTTTGGAAAATAATTTGACCCCCTCCTCTTTGTGGCAACCCCTCAAATGCTGGAATACTGCTATCGTATCACCCCTAATCCTTTTTCTGTCTAGACTGGCCCTACACAATTCTTGCAACTGTTCTTCCATATTTATCTGGAATGTTTGAGGAGTGGACTAAAAGACCTCCAAGATGCCTCCCAATGCTAGAACTCCATTATTGTTCTACAGCTGTGAGCTGTGGCCCACTTCTGGTACATGGCCTATTTACAACCGGGCTGTGTGAGTGGCTAGCTGGTGCACACTCGTGTGTGTGCACAGTCCCACTCATGCACGTTGCAGGTGCTCTAGGCCTGACTCGTGCGAGGGTTGTGGGTGCTTGGGTCCTACTTGCATGAGCATTGTGGCCATTCAGGGCCTGACTCGCGTGAGCATCACAGGGGCACTCGGCCTCACTCGTGCAAGCATCACAAGTGCTCTTGGCCCCACTCTCACAAGCCACGGGTGCTTGTCCACATGCATCGTGCATGCGCATGCTCCTGCCCCTCCCACAAAACCGTCCCCTCTTCCCTCCGGGCCGCCAACCTGGAAAGGGAACTCTGTTCTACAGGAACAAGGGGAAACCCAAGCCCAATTCACCCCAAGGATAGAGAGAGGAAGCTTCAAGGTTAGGGACAGATGAAAAGAATTCCATCTACCTTGTGTGTCTTCATCACAGCTCCTCCATTCCCCCCCCCCTTTTGTCCGGTGTTTCAGGTGCCAGAAGCATTGACGGAGATGGTCTCAACACAAACCAAAGAAAGGGCAGATGTATCCACTTCTTCTCGGGAGCAGCTCTTTGGGAGGATGTCTGAGGAGGATCCAACTCAGGTCACCTCCCAATGTAAGTGAAGAATAGAATAGCTATACTGACTCAGGAATTCAGGGAGTTGAAGTCCATGAGTCATAAAAGAGACGAGGTTGCCTACCCCTGGAATAGAATATCTTTATTGTCATTGTGTAACTCGCAACGAAATTAAGTATAAATGAAATTAAGTGAAGGTATCTTAACACAGTAAAAGCAATGGAGCCATCACTGCTTTCCTTTATGAACTTCTTTGACAGTCAGATATAGAGTTGGCCTCCTACGAGTCCCGTCTGCTAAACAATGCCATCTGGCGGGACCTAGGGCAAGGGCCTTCTCCGTTGCTGCCCCTGCCCTCTGGAACCAGCTTCCCTCGGAGGTTCGTACTGCTTCCTCCCTCCTAGCTTTCCGGAAAGGGCTGAAGACACATCTATGCCGACAGGCTTGGGGCATATGAGCTTAGCTCTGCCCCTCGGCCCTAAGAGTGTCCCGCCATCAGTGCTTGTGAATTGATTGTGTTTGTGTGGGGTATGAATGTGGTTGATTTTAAATTGTTGTGTTTTTGTTGTGAGTCGCCCCGGGTCTTCGGAGAGGGGCGGCATATAAGTGCGAATAAACATAAACATATTTTGTCAGCAGACAGGAATGAGGTTTGATAGGATGATAAAGATCCCCACAGGACATTCACACAGCTTTAAAATATTCCATTTCCAACACCTCTTTCTTGCTCGCAGGGAATGGAAAGGCATTGGTGGTTATCCCTGAAACATCTCCCGTTTGTGATGAAGCAGAAACAGCATCTCCATCTCAGGTAGGGGAAGAGTCTTCATAACAGGAGAGAATTTGGGGGACGGGGGTGGTCCCAAATCCCTGCCATGGAAATTAACACAAAGGTTACTGTTTAGCATGGGAAGCTAATGCAGTCAAGATTTAATTTAATAGACCAGTAGTTTATTGATGGAAATGAAATGATTTTTTCCCTTTCTTGTTTCTCGTCAGCTATAAAATAGCCAACCCCCCCCACCCCAGGAAACATTTTTTTACTCTTACTTATAGTTTATTGTTCTAATGCACATGCTTTCTGTCAAATTAAGTTATATCAGTGAATAAGCATTAAGCTTTAAACATGCTCATAAGCAGATCAGCTTAGCAATTAGTATTGTATGGGGCAAATTTGCTGTGTGAAAATCCTTCAAGCAATGTTAAACATCTTCTGTCATAAGGGATTTGGGAAGGATATGAACAAGAAATGAAATTGGTCAGGCAGAATGGTATCAGTCATGATCGGAGGGGGGAGAGCAACTTCAGAAAAGGCCCCTTTAAGAACGGCCATGCTAATGAGCGGACCAATGACCCGATCAAGAGTCAAGGCACAGAGGCAGCCAGTCACATAAAAACAGACTCCCGGATCCAGGATTAACAAACTATACAATTAAAAAGGAGAGATGGTTTACCAGAATGAAAGGAAGAAAATGATGGCCTATGAGTTTTAGAAGAAATTATATGAAGATGTAGAAATGGAAAAACAAGGATGACATATTAAAATATTTGCAATCAGCTGATCTACCCAAAGTTCCAGAGGAGACTAAAAATATGTTAAACAAAGAGATAACACCTTTGGAACTATTTAAGGCAATCAAGAAACAAAAAAATAATAAAGCCACAGGTCCGGACAGTTTACCAACAGAAATATACAAAATAATGCAAGAATCTCTAAGTCCAGTGTTAATAGACCTATTTAACGAGTTTCTGAAGAATGCAAAGATTCCGATCTCATGGGAAGAAGCAACTATCACTTTGATCCCCAAGGACAACTCAGATTTGGCGTTCATTAAAAATGACAGGTCCATTTCATTATTAAATTCGGATTCTAAAACTTTCATGGCCATAATGGCTACACGTCTTGAAAGATTCTTAGTAAAATTCATACATACGGATCAAAACGGTTTTCTATCTAAAAGATATATAAGAAACAATGCTAGGATTATATTGGACATATTGGAATATTACGAAGTCCACAATAAAAAACAAATGGGACTAATCTTTCTTGACGCACAAAAGGCATTCGATAATGTGAAATGGGATTTTATATTTAATCAATTGGAATACATGGACTTTGGGGAGAATTTCATAAACATGTTCAAAGCAATTTATTCCAAACAGGTAGCTAAAGTGATAATTAATGGAGAAACTATTAAAAACTTCCAAATCCAAAAAGGCACAAGGCAAGGTTGCCCGCTATCTCCACTACTGCTTATACTATCCCTGGAGATACTAAATAGAATAATTCGGAAGGATGAGTATATTAAAGGTTTAGAGATTAAGAGAGAAATTTTTAAATTGCAAGATTTTGCTGTTTTCATACTTGAAGAACCTTTACAATCAGGGACAAGGCTAATGGAAGTACTGGGTGAATATGGTGAAATGGCAGGCCTAAAGATAAATAAGGAAAAAACCAAAATACTTGTGAAGAATATGATTAGATCACAGAAAAACGAATTAGCTAATAAATTAGGTATTCAGATCACAAAGAAAGTAAGATACTTAGGGATACATCTAACAGCTAGGTGTGTAACAAAAGAGACAATTATGACAAATTAATGAATCAGCTTAAAACAAACTTGGACACCTGGACAAATCTCCAGCTTTCTTTTATGGGTAGAATTGCCATAATTAAAATGAACATATTACCTAAAATATTATTCCTATTTCAATGTATACCAATTAGATTAGAAAAGGAATTATTTCGAAATTTCAACCAAACCATACTTAAATTCATTTGGCAAGGGAAAAAACCAAGGATTAAATTAAAATTATTACAGGATGCTAAGGAAAGGGGGGGTCTCGGCCTCCCCGATCTGGAAAATTACTATCAATCTACAATTCTACTGTGGGTGCGGGATTGGATTCGACTGGAAAATCAGAGATTATTAAAACTGGAAGGTCATGACATGCAGTCTGTATGGCATGCCATGTTATGGGATGAGAAGCATAAAGTTCACCAGTACTTCTGGAGGCACTACATCAGACGGGCGCTAATAGATGTATGGATCAAAATCCAACGACAGAACTGTAGGCAAGTCCCCAATTGGATCTCAACAGTAGAAATGTACATACACTCAAGGTTCATTCAGTTGGGGAAAGTAATAACCTATAAAAACATACTAGACGAGAGAGGAGAATTAAAATCGAGGAAGAATCTCCAAGATGGAGGGATAGAATTAGAATGGTGGGCATACCTCCAACTACAAGCAAGATATAGGCAAGATAAAAAAAAAGAGTGGGGTATAAAGATAGAACCGACAGAACTAGATAAAATTTTATTAGGTCCCGAGGATAAAATGATTAAAAAAATATATCATTTTCTTTTAGATCAGACAATGTATGAAGAACAGGTTAAGGAGACCATGTTAATTTGGAGTAGGGATTTTGGTTTCAGTATCGACCTGCATATTTGGCAAGAACTGTGGGAAAAATAGAAAACTCACCTTAGCTACCTCATATAAGGAAAATCTTTACAAGATGTTTTATAGATGGCATTTCCCACCCGTAAGGCTAGCCAAAATGGGTTCAAACATCTCACCCCTATGCTGGAAATGTAAAACAGCAATAGGATCATATTACCATATGTGGTAGGAATGCCCAAAGACTCGTGAGTATTGGAACAGGACACGAAACTGTTTGAGGGATATATTAACACTGGACTTAGAGTTAAAATCTGAACTCTTCTTGTTGGGAATAACGACAGAAAAATACGACAAGGGAACAATCTACCTGCTGCTACACATCCTGACTGCAGCTAGGCTTGCTTTTGCGCAAAAATGGAAGAGCAAGGAAATTCCCACAGAGGAAGAGTTAATACATAAAATATTAGCATGTGCGGAAGTGGACAGGCTCACAATGATATTAAAAGACAAATGTGGATCAGTTTATTATGAAACCTGGGATAAATTTTACCGCTGGAGGAATTCGAAGAGGACGGTTGGGATTAAAGATGAATGTTAAGATAGAAATATATGTTATTTTAGAATAATTATTGTATATAAATCTTAGATGTATATGTAGAGATGAAGAATTGATTGTAAAAAGTGGAATAATCTGATAAGAATGTATATACTGGAATGTCACGTTAAATCCAATGTTTGTTTCTTTTTAACTATATTATAAATAAAATTTGTAAAAAAAAAAAAAAAAGAACGGCCATGCTAATGAGTGGACCAATGACCCGATCGAGAGTCAAGGTGCAGAGGCAGCAGTCACATAAAAACAGACTCCCGGATCCAGCATTTTATACTCTGACGATGTCGGCAGTGTGGCCGACGAAAGCTCAGTATTGGGTTTGGGTTTGCTTTTTGCGTGGATGTGTGGTGGTGACATCCTGTGTGGTTTTCGTGAGTGTGGGTCATTGCTCCTAGAAGCACGAAGCCGAAAACACCAGCCTGAAGATGACGAATGAGACTTCGTCGAAACGTCGCCAAGACACTTCCAATTTTCCGCGGGAGAAAACCCGAATAACCAAAGACCTACATACAAACACCCGCGAAAACCTCAGAAAACAAATGTGTGTGTGTGTGTGTGTGTGTATACATCTGCCTCTCAGATTCCTTCCTCCTGGGACTTCTCTTAAAGAATTTTTGTTTTCCTCTTTCAGGGTTCTGTGTCTTTTGAGGAAGTGGCTGTGTATTTTGTGGAGGAGGAATGGGAGATTCTGGATTCTAACCAAAAAGCTTTGCACAGGGAAGTCATGCTGGAAAATTCCCAAAATGTGACAGCTCTGGGTAAGGGCCCCTTCTTTGTTCTGCGTTGGCTTCTTTTGTGGAATACCTTTGTAGTCAGAAGTATTTGGAGAACATCTTCCAGATGGAAGAAGACATTCTGCTTATCTGCTTAGTTTCCTTCTTTATGTGACATTCATCACCTCAGTCTACTAGGAGTCTAGGTGATACACAACATTCCGAGTCGATAATGCAACATAAAACACAATGCACATTAGTAAAACGTTCTCAGGTTGATGGTTGCAAACTTATCGATGGAAAAAAAACCCACCTTCTAGATAAGATTTAAGACGTTTTCAGAAGGCCTTGAGAATGGGAGCAACCCATATCTCAGTGGGGCAGAAAGTAAGCTGTTCTAAAAACAGGTGAGTCCCAAAAAAGATGCCTGCCCCTGAACCCCCATCCTGTTGCACCTTGCAGGAGTTCCCCAATCCTCTGGGCTGGACAGGCGGCCTTTACACTGTACTGGTCCTAAGCCAGATCAGGATTTATGGGTATTGTTATGTCTGGCCCTTCTCAGCTTAGTAAAATCCACAGTAGTATGTCTTTAAGAGTTTTATTTAACACATTTCAAGAGATTCATTGCAAAGCAAGCTGCTGGCATTTTGTTGGCCGGAACGGCCAATTCTGATTTATTTACATTCCGCTTAAACATGCTCTCCCTCCCTTCCAATTAACTCACTCTTTATCTGTAAAGTTGTCCAAGAGCTCATTAATCTTCCGTAGAGTCCAAAAACACCAGAAAACTAAGTTCAAGCGAACTGGGCAAGGCATCAAGCTACTCCTTAATAGTAACGTTGCTCGTGACAAAGAATTAGTCCCTCCTTTATCTTCTAATATAGTTTCCGATACGTCACTTCCCCCATTACTTCCTTTTTCCACGTAACTGACACCTCCGCCTATCAAACCTTCGGAATCTCGGATCAAGCCATCTCTCTTCCTGTTCCAAATCTGACTCATCATTTTGAGAGTCTGAGTCAGACTGCATACAAATCTCATTATCTAGCTCGGCTGCCGGGAGGGGAAAACACCCAGAGGGGCCTGGTTGTTCTTCATCATCTGACATTTCCCCAGCTGGTCTAGAGACACTCACAACAGGTATTGAGCATCCTTTTGAATGGTACACATGGATAGATGTCCAAGTAGTGGTTTCATGTGGCAAGACCTGTTGCGCCTATTGTGCACCTAGATTGTGAAGAAGCTGCCATTTCCAAATGGTCTTAAAGGGCAGCTCCAGGTAGGTCAAATTAGGGAAATGAAAAGGGCACGAGTGAGTTATAAGTGCGAGTCACCTGATTAGTGCAAATGGCTGCAGAATGTTTTCCTTCCCTTGGCTGTTTCCTTGCAGCCTAGAAGGCTCCACACCCATTTGCACCACCCAGGTGACCCTGAGGACACAGGTAAACCTCCAAGTGGCCTCAACAACTCTCTAAAAGAATGCAAATGACCGGCTGTCTGCAAGAGGTATAAATCCTTCCATTTCCCACCATCCAGTCAGAGTGGAAGAAGCTTCTTGGATGAGAAGCAAAACGTCTTCAAAGGAAAAACGAAGTCCAGTTGCCTCGTGAAAAGGCTTCTTTGGGACAATTAGGACTTCCATAGACATCCCACATAACATTTCATGGTTTCAGGATAGTTCCTTCTTCCGTGTGCATACAGCTTGTTTTTGCGGTAAACTTAATGCCAGCCTCTGTTTCTGCTCAGAATATTTTTTTTTCTTCCTCTTTTTCTTTGTTTTCTAAAGCAGCCTGTGAACAGGAGACAGAAAATGATAAGGAGGAGAGAGTGGCACTCTTGCCAGCAGCCCAAAATGAAGCGGATAAAGAGACGTTTGCCAATCAAGAGGAATCAAACGGTCAGGAAAAAACCTGTGAAATAAACGGAAGACCGACTTCGGACCCATCGGGAGGCGCAGAAGCCTATGTCACCATGAGCGAAGAGTGTGGAGAGGGCGTTGGTGAGAGCAGTGATCTTGCGAAGCACAACAGAATCTGCAGTGGGCAGAAACCATATGTATGTGTGGACTGTGGAAAAAGTTTCTGCAAGAGAGCTCAGTTCAGGATCCACGAAAGAATCCACACCGGGGAGAGGCCATTTAAGTGTGCTGAGTGCGGAAAGGGCTTCACGGTGAGGGGTCATCTGATCAATCATGAAAGAATCCACACGGGGGAGAAGCCCTTTAGGTGCATGGACTGCGGCAAGAGTTTTAGTCACAACAGCGCGCTTTCTCGCCACGAAAGAACCCACACCGGGGAGAAGCCCTACAAGTGTGTAGACTGTGGAAAGGGATTCTGTCATGGAGGCAAACTTAGGATCCATGAAAGAATCCACACAGGGGAGAAACCATTTAAATGTATGGAGTGTGGAAAGGGCTTCACCATGATGGGTCACCTTGCGAATCACGAAAGGATCCACACAGGAGAAAAGCCCTTTAGGTGCACGGACTGTGGCAAGAGCTTCAATCAGAATAGTAGCCTGATGACCCACAAAAGAATCCACACAGGGGAAAAACCATATCACTGTCTGGAGTGTGGGAAGAGCTTTAGTCACAACAGTGCCCTTACTCGTCATGAAAGGACCCACACCGGGGAGAAACCTTTTGAGTGCTTGGACTGTGGAAAGAGTTTCAGTCAGAACAGCAGCCTAATGACCCACAAAAGAATCCACACAGGGGAGAAGCCATATTGTTGTCTGGAGTGTGGAAAGAGCTTTAGTCACAACAGCGCCCTTACTCGTCACGAAAGGACCCACACTGGGGAGAAACCTTTTGAATGCACGGACTGTGGGAAAAACTTCAGTCAGAATAGCAGCCTTATGACCCACAAAAGAATTCACACAGGGGAGAAGCCATATCAGTGTCCGGAGTGCGGAAAGAGCTTCTGTCAGAGCGGCCAATATATGATGCACCAAAGAATCCACATGGGATAGAATCTAAATTCAAGGTGTAGCCAGGTAGAAAATATGTGAAACAATAGAATCGACACAGGAGAAGCCATCTGGATACTTGGAGTGCAGAAAGAGGAATTTTGCATAAAATGAAAGGTCAAGGGAGAAATATTTGAATATGTGATATGTAGAGTGATGTTCCTGCACATTAGGCAATCGGTGTAATTATAAATGCATTGGAGAGAAAAGAGTTGTAAAAGGACGTCAGATGGCGCTTACAACTATTCGTTTAGAGATTGTTCAAAGTTACGACGACATTGGGAAAAGTGACTTATGATCAGTCCTTGCACTTATGACCATTGCAGCATCCCCCACGGTCATTTGATGAGAATTCAGACATTGGCAAGTGGTGCATATTTACGATGGTTGCATTGTCTCTTGCAACCAGGTAGCTGCTAACTCTACAGCCCTTTGACCAATTTCTGGGTAGTGTTCTTGCCCCTAAGCTGTACGTTGGTGGGAAGTATATTTTAAGAATTGCTCTAGTAGTGTCTCTCTTATTTCGTCCTTAGTTTTAATCTTATCATTTGGTCATAACCATTTTCTATCCAGATCGGCCAATCTTGCTCATAATTCACATAGCTCTTCCCTGGCATCGTAGATAACATTTCGAAACCTTTGTTGGTATGCAACATTATATCACATTTGGTATAGAATCACATTTTTAAGGTAATAGTTATCCATCCACTCTAATGACAGAAAGTGAAGAGGAACTAAAGAGCCTCTTGATGCGAGTGAAGAAGGAGAGTGCAAAAGTTGGCTTGAAACTCAACATTAAGAAAATCAAGATCATGGCATCCGGCCCTCCCAATTCCTGGCAAATAGATGGGGAAGAAATGGAGGTAGTGACAGATTTTATCTTCCTGGGCTCCAAAATCACCATAGATGGGGACTGCAGCCAAGAAATTAAAAGACGCTCCTGGGGAGGAAAGCTATGGCAAATCTAGACAGCATACTTAAAAGCAGAGACATCACCCTGCCAACAAAAGTACGTATAGTCAAGGCCATGGTTTTCCCAGTTGCAATTATGGCTGTGAAAGTTGGACCATAAGAAAGACTGAGTGCCAAAGAATTGAAGCCTTTGAACTATGGTGCAAGGTGATCAAACCGGTCAGTCCTAGAGGAGATCAAAGGAAGGGACTGGCATTTCTATCATTATATTAGCCCAAGAATCGAGATCTAGTGGATTTTGTAGCTGCTCCAACCTTCCTGTTGTCTTAAACATTAGGTTAAGACTGAACAGCTGCTCTCACAGAAGGAGCAGTGCCCTTGGTATCCCCAGGAGCAAGAGAGTCCCTTGTCCAAAAAATGCTTTTTCACGAGGCAACTGGATTTCTTTTTTTTCCTTTGAAGACATTTGTTTCTCATCCAAGAAGCTTCTTCAGCTCTGACTTGGATGGTGGGGAATGGAAGGATTTATACTCCTTGCAGCCAGTTGGTCATTTGCCTTCTTTTAGAGTCATTGAGGCCACTTGGAGGTTTATCTGTGTCCTCAGGGTCACCTGAGTGGTCCAAATGGGTGTGGAGCCTTCTTGGAACTGTTGAAAGGATTGTTTTGTGGATAGATCAGCGGTTCTCAACCTTTTCCGGGGCTTGACCCCGGCCCGCATCGTGCATGCGCGGCGCGACGGGGCGCATCGCGCATGCACGGTGCAACGGCCCGCATCGCGATAGGGAAAAAATGGCCGACCAAAAAAAAATGGCCGACCAAAAAAAAATAAAATGGTGGACTGCGGTGCTTGGCGACCCCCGTGAAATGGTTGTTCGGCCCCAAATGGGGTCACGACCCACAGGTTGAGAACCGCTGGGATAGATGATGTCAGATCCCTCCCCCTCTGTTGGGAGAGGGCTGTTCAGTTTTGACATAGATGGCCTCTTTGACCCCTCTTTCAAACCAGGGGTCCTGTCCAAAATGTGGACTTTGCTGTCTTTGAAAGAGTGGCTTTTGTCTTTTAGATGCAGATGGACTGCTGAATCTTGTCTTGATGGGTTTGTTCTCCTATGCTGTGCCGTGAATTTATGAAGTGGGCTCCATACCCATTTGCACTACTCAGGTGACCCTGAGGACACAGATGAACCTCCAGGTGGCCTCAACGACTCTAAAAGAAGGCAAATGACCAGCTGTCTGCCAGGAGTACAAATCCTTCCATTCCCAGCCACCCAGTCAGAGCTGAAGAAGCTTCTTGGACGAGAAGCGAAACGTCTTCAAAGAAAATCCAGAAAGTCCAGTTGCCTCGTGTAAAAGCATCTTTGGGACAACTATGATCTGGATGACTGAGAATCTCCGTAGACATCAAAAGAGACACTTCCATCTTTACTTGCCTAGTATAAGCTCCGATTCGTGGTCTTGTTTCTCAAGCCAATATGCTGGCAGTGCTTGCCACGTAGGAGACTTAACAGTACATGAACCAATCTCCTAATGGCCAGTTCTTTTACTGTTTTTCATTCCTAGCCCTTATGGGTCACATTGAGTGTGAGATAATCCCACCTCTGCCACCAATGGTGGGGTTGTTTTCTTGAACCTCCAACAATCAGATTGACCCTGACTTAATAGAGACAAAGCTCTGGAAACTTGGGACAGTTGGTTGGATTTTTGTATCTCCCTTCAATGGCTAGGGGAGATTTTTATTTTTCATAAGGAAAGTTTACAAATGAAAAGGAACTGTAAACTATAAATGTCCTCAGAAATTAATAAATCTATATTTTAACTATTTTCTATAAGCTGTTTAGCTGCATTATATTCTTTAAAGTCCAGTTTCACTATAATCTCACATCTTTCTATTCTATATCTGATATATTTATTGCTGTCCTCTCAATTTCTCTGGTCTTAATCCCTATATATTCTTAGGGTTACTCTCTGTGGGGGTTTACTCCTTTTTAACATAATTTGATCTGTCTCTTATCCTTTTAAATTTATTTTCTGTTTCGTTTCTGTACAAATCTTGATTTTTTTCCCCCACTTTTTTTTTACTTTGTTGACTGGGCTTCTTGATTCTTCTCTTCTTTTGAATCTTGGCTCCAACTGAGGGAAATGGTTTGGAGAACTTTTCCCTCAGACAATTCTGAAGGAAGGAAATAAGTGTCTCTTCCCAGTTTTCTCAGCCTGCTTTCTGCTTTTTGCCTCTTCTCACTAGGAAAGTTTGTCTTTTGATTTGCCTCTTTATTGACTCCAGGGTTTGACTCGGTTTATTCGGCCTGCTCTTTGTAAGGCCCGTGGCAACATAATTACAAACTTTACATCTGGACACCAACATACGGAGAATATTAAAGTCATCTGACCTTATAGTAGAACTTGGAAGCTGGGGAAAGGTCCTTTCATCCGGGACACTTTCACATGGAAATGGTAAAAGATTGAATTATAAGCATCAGATGTACAGATGAAAGTTGAAGAATTCCAGAAAGTGACAGCTAAAGGATAATCAGAATACTCAATTTACTAAAAAGAATCAACTACAAACTGAATACACTTAAATTACTGAAGAGGAGAGAATCTGCTATGAGAAATGATAAAAAGACATTGTGGAATGCAGGAAGAAAACCCAGAATTTCAAATAAAAGATCCAAATTGTTTTTTGAAAAAGAAAATAGGAAAAATGGAAGTGAAAACTTCAGAGACAGGAATGTTAAAGAACGATTTGATATGGTCTTTCAACCTTCAAGCAAGACAGGGCAAGAAAAATGCCTCAGTCAGGATGATAAATAGAGGGAAATTAGCAAGAAAAGGAAAACAATGTTTTTAAGAAAGTCAGAACTTAGAGGAAATTTTGCAAGTAAGATATGAACCAGAGAATGGTATGCTGTAATTCAGACATGTCAAACACAAGGTGTGGGGGCTGGATGCGGCCCGTAAAGTGGTTTCATGTGGCCCGCAAAGCCATCCTGGAAAGAGGGAACGGCCCCCGCTGCCTTGGCCCTGGCCCAGGCCGGCCGGGAGCCAATGTACAATTTTGTGGTGGCCATCTATGCTGAAACGCATTCCATCTTAGCTCCACAAGGCCGTCTAGAAACAGTGAGGAACCAGCCCCTGCCGTGTCGGCTCCACCTCCTGGGTGCATGCTGGGGAGGTGTCACCCTTTATGAGGAATGAAGAAATGCACCATGCCTTGGCGCTTGCCCCGGTCCCATCCCCTTCTGCCAGAGACCCTCAGATCTGTCCCACTTCTGCCCAGGCACCCTTGACACGAATGATGTAGAGTTGGCCACGCCACACCCACTCCATCCACGCCCACCCAGTAGGCCGCACCCCCCTGGTCACACACCCCCAGCCTCCCGAAAGCCACCGCAATGCTGATGCAGCCCTCAATGAAATTGAGTTTGACACCCCTGCTGTAATTGATTAACAGTTTCTTCCTCTTTAAAAAATGTTTTATTGTATTATAAATACAAGTACTACATTACATTATTTGAGTACAGTGGTATGTATACATTATTGACTAGAGATTATTAACACTGTTTTGGATAACATAAACCTTTAAAGATAAAGAAGTTTATTTCAGTGTTAACTATGTTTTTTTTTTGAAAAATGTTTTATTAATTTTATGATTTTAACAATAGGTGCTTAAAACACTCCGTGGCGATTGGGTGAACAAAAATTCCAAGATAGAAGGGTAAGTTCCCCAGCCAAACTGGTATAGCTATTTCGAGTTTCTTAACTCTCTTCAGCCAGAACTTACCCTTCTGAGATTCGAACCTGGGCAGTCTGGGTTGAGCTGAAACAGGTAAAAGAAAGAAGATTTCTTTCTCCCATATTTGGGTTTACAGGGTGCAATTCAAAAAAGAAACACTCGAGATATATATATATATATATATATATATATATATATATATATATATATATATATATATATATATATATATATATATATATATATATATATATATATATATATATATATATATATATATATATATATATATATATATATAATTTCATCAATCTACATCTATAAAAAAAGAATCTTTTTAAGGCCTTAAAAAGTTTATATCTTCAAATACTTGTCAATTATAATATCAGGCAATTCTCATCTTTCATTCCTAATTAAATCAGACATATTCTCTTTCTTTTTTCCTTTTTTTAACTAGATATATTCAATCATTTCATCAGTCTACTTCTATAAAGTCTTTTTGTCCTCTAAAAGGATTGACTCCCTCAAATAATTGTCAACCATAGTAACAATGCATTTACATCCTTCATACATCATTAAATCAGACACAATTTCTAAGCCTTTTTAGCCCGTCAAATAACATTTTGTATCACGCTTGAACCTGGCTCTAGCTTTCTTTCTATGCCAATTTGGTTCCCATAATAAGGCTTTTTGATTATCAAACCTCAAGATTTGATTATGAGGCTTCCTAACAGATTCAAACTGAACAAATTTTCTTTCCCTTTCCTTTTTATTGTAATTTCCGAAAAGTTGTGTCTGGGTGTCAGTCTTTGTTATTTTTGGTAATTGAATTGGGTCAATTACAGTTATTTCTTGGTCATCAAAATTGTCCATCAGTTGTAGATAACGCGTGGCATTAGTTGATTCAGTGGTTTCCACATTTTCTCTTGATGCAGGTTCACAATTAGATTGTAAGAATAGTGTCTCTGTCTCTTTAAATTGTAAGTAGGTCTGTTCAGAATTATTCTGTTCATCTTCTATTATTCCTTGTTCCATAACTTGATTCATTATTAAAGGATCAATATGAGATTCAAAGGTGTCATCTTTGGATTTTCTCCAAGATTTCCAATAAGTTTTAAAATCTTCTCTAACTTCTAATATTTTTTCCAGTATTAAATCATAGTCAAGATGAGGATAACTTTCAGCCATTTTGGTGGTAGCTTTGCCTATTCCTTTATTAGAGACTACTTAAGGAAAATCCACAAATATCCACCTCCAAAAGTCTAATAGCCAGCTTCACCACCCAGCTGTCCAGTTATTTTTTCTCTTTTCTTATCACATAAATCCAATCCTTCCCAAATAACAGGGAGAGGTACAGTTGAAATTCCGCTTTTTCACCACCAGATGTCCTCAGTAGACTATAAAGTCTTTTTCTTCTTTAAGTTAGAGGAAGTTAAGAAAAGAACAAAAAAGGAAAGTTTTCTCTCTTTTTTAAAAAAAAAATCAAAAACTATCTTCTATATTATCAAATTAAAAAGGAAAGTGACAATGTCTCTTTCCCTTCTTTCCCCTGAAATTCACCCCACAGCAGTAAAATAGTAAAAAAAACAAAAAAACAATCACACACACAAAAATTAATCCTTTTCTTTTTGGCTCTTCTTTCCACATATAGGCAGCCGCCGCTTTCTTAATAAGGGAAAATAAAAACTCTTACAGGAAAGATCAGGATAGTGAGGGAGGGAAAAATCTCACCCGGATTCACCACGGTGGTTCTTCATGCTTAGTTGTTCTTGTGACTTGCGGTTGGTGCGGCTAGGTGAACGGCCATTTTATGGCCGGTCTTCTGCTCCGTCGGCCCTCAGAGTCAGCTCGGACAGCAAGAGGAGCTGCCGCTCCTCTGCAGCCGAGCACAGCCTCGTCGACGGTAGTCGCGCCCTCCAGGCACGACTTTCAACCCCCGCTGGGGTCTACCGACGGAGGGAAGCTAGCCGGACGAGGAGACGAGTCTGCCCGTGCAGCTAGAGGCACCGCGATCCAGAACCGGAAGTCAACTATGATTTCTGAAATGGCAGTGTGGATAAGCATAAAGTTGTGTAAATTTTACATCCAAAGCTAAATGTGGCATTAATAAACTGG
Source organism: Bothrops alternatus (assembly GCA_034064705.1). NCBI lineage: Eukaryota > Metazoa > Chordata > Lepidosauria > Squamata > Viperidae > Bothrops > Bothrops alternatus. The sequence continues at coordinate 15,983,818 of JARGCV010000172.1, read as the reverse complement.
AAAATACATCCAAGTGTTTGTTAAACAACAAAGGTTTTTGTCTTAAGCTTTATATTGTTAACTAAGATTTCTCTTGAACTGTCACTTATTGTTTGTGCGTATTAAAGAAAAAAGAGACAAACAATGACAAAAATAAAAAGTTTAAAAATGGAAGTTCTTTGGTTCCTAAATTCCTGTTTTTTATGCCTCTACTAAGCTACAGTATCTATAAGCATTTAAGTCAGTGTTTCTCAACTTCTGGAACTTTTAGCTGGGTGTATTTAAAATCCCAGAATTCCCCAGCCATTCTCCTAGGGATTGTTCAAAGTTTTTCAGCACTGAAAAAAAGTGACTTACAACTTGTTCTTACGCTCACAACCATTGCAACATCTCTATGGTCATGTGATCAAAATTGCTTGCCAAAAGTATGTATGAAGGTTGTAGCATCCCGGATTCATGTGATTGCCATTTGCAACCTTCCCAGCCAGTTTCCCACAAGCAAATCCAATGGAAGAAGCTAGATCAACAGTACAATATAGTCAATGGTAAGTATCTGGGGATGCAGATAACTAACAATCTGCGTTGGTATCTCCACACATCATCCTTAATGAAGCGGGCAAACCAGCATCTGCATTTCCTGTGTTGGATGAGGAAAGCACATCTTTCTCCTGTCCTGGCCACTTTTTACAGAGGCACGATTGAGAGCATCTTAACAAACTGCATCACTGTTTGGTTTGGTGGCAGCAGTGCCTCAGATAGAAGGTCCATAGAGAGTGGTGAGGACAGTTGAGAAGATTATAGGAAGCCCGCTTCCCATTAATCAGGACATTGCTTATAAGCACTATGCGCTTGGAGCTCGAAGCATTGTTAGCACCCACTTCACAGTGTGTTTCTGTTGCTCCCCTCTGGGAGGAGGTTTTGAAGTATCTATAACAGGACTACCAGACTCTGTAATAGCTTTGTTCCTTTGCCATCTGTCTGGTAAATTCACAAGATTCATTTTTCTTGCCATGTATATGTATACATTCAAACTAAACTATGTTGTTTCTCTGGGCCATATATGTGTGTGTATGTGGGTCTTCTAGTCCAACCCCTGCTCAGGCAGGAAACCCTAAACCATTTCAGGCAAATGGTTGTCCACTCTCTTCTTAAAAATTTCCAGTTAAACAACAATGTTCTTCCATACTCCACACATTTGTATGGTTTCTCCCCTGTATGGATCCTTTTATGTATCCTCTTCTTCCTCTTCCTCTTCCTCTTTCCTCCTCGTCCTCCTTCCTCTTCCTCTTCCTCCTCCTCCTCCTCCAACTTGCTTCCTCTACATCATTGACTTATTTTAATTTCTTCTTCTTCTCTTCCTCCTCCTTCTCCTCCTCCTCTTTCTCCTCCTTCTTTTCTTTCTTCTCCTTCTCCTCTTCTTCCCCCTGCCTTTTCTTCAAAAGGAAGGAAAGAAGGAAGGAAGAAAGAGTGATCAATGCTGTTTCTGTCCCATAATCTAGCCTGAAACTCAACTGAAAGGAGTCCAGTAATTTGGGACACTAAATTTGTTCAATTGTGCCTCTGTGCCTGAAGCTACAGTAAGAGTTCAGAAGGTCACAGAGGAGATACTTCTCCCTATTATTATCAACACCATGGTCTTTTGCCTGTTATTTTCTCACTCATTCTCCAGGGATTTTGAAGGTTGCCATTGACATAAACATCAGATTTCAGGAGCAACATTAATACTACTTTGCATCAGCAATACTGGGTAAATAAATGTCCCCAACACACCAAAGGACTTGGATAAGGCTAACAAGAGGCCAGGGACTATGCTGGCCAGTGTATTCTCATCCCTTTTAGATGCAATGCCTCATCTGGGCTCTATTTGAAAATTGGAAAATTGTTGAATCTTGAAGTCTTGCAAAAAGGGCATTTGTCTTGCTCTCATTCTCACTTTTCTTCTAGCTATCAAATTAAAGCTTTCAGAATGCAGAAAGCCAAACAGGATAGACCAAGAATGATCCTTTTGCTTCTACTGCTGCTGCTGTTGCCCAGTACAATCTCTGGGAGACTTCCAGGCAAATGTTCCTTAACTTTGGGGAGAGATGAAGCAGAGATATCGAATCATTACAGGCCAGGAGACTATCTCATTGGTGGGCTGGTTTCTGCAACCAAAGCTTGGTTTCTACAGCACAGTTTCCACACAACTCCCTCGGTTAAAGTTTTCTTGTAAGTCACTGTGTCACCAATGCCACCTGGCTGATTTGTAAAGCTCTAGTCCTCCCAAACTGACTTTTTTTTTTAATGTTAAAGTAAGGTGCCAAAATAGAGTTCTGGAATCTCTCTTACATCTAAACATTTATTCTAAGGTATCTGTCTGGAATACTGCAGCCAATTGTGGTCATCATATCACAAAAAAGATGTTGAGAGTTTGGGGAAAAAATTCAGAGAAGAGCAACTAAGATGATCCAAGGCCTGGAGACTAAAACATACGAAGAATGGCTGCGGGACTTGGGTTTGGCTAGTCTAAAGAAAAGAAGAAATAAGGGAGACATGATAGCAGTGTTCCAGTATTTGAGGGGCTGCCACAAGGAAGAGGGGGTCACTTTGTTCACCAGAGCACCAGAGGGAAGGACGAGAAACAATGGTTGGAAACTGATCAAAGAGAGAAGCAACCTGGTATTAAGGAGAAACTTCCTGACAGTGAGGACAATCAACCAGTGGAATAGCTTGCCTCCAAAAATCGTGGGCGCTCCATCACTGGAGAGTTTAAAGAAGAGATTAGACCATCATCTGTCTGAGATGGTATAGGTTCTCCTGCTTGAGCAGGGGGCTAGACTAGAAGACCTCCAAGGTCCCTTCCAGCTCTATTCTATTCTGTTCCTTGAAATATCCGTTCCTTAGTTCTGATCTTTTCTCCAGCACAACTGCCAAAATGTCTGCTCATTCTTGTAAAAGACTTTCCAGCAGATCTCAAGCAATAGATCTCATTTCTTCTCTGGGGGGAAAAAACCCACATGTTTCTTTGTTCTTTTAACTGGCCTGATAGTACCTGCTTTGCAGTGATTGTGACTGTGCATTCAGAGTAGATGAAGTTGAATGGGATAATTGTCATCTCCTCAATAGCTGCCGTCTCTGCAGTTGACACGAAGTAATGGAAGGTGGAAATTCATTCTGAAGACTAAAATGATAGAAGAACATAGTTTGGAACTGAAAGGGAATTTTCCTGTAGGCTGTGTTCTAGGGAGGGAGGTGGGTTTTATCCAAGCTCTCCATCCAAAGAAGCAGTTACAAGATCAATCAACCTAGAGAGAGGTTTGAGGATCGGGTATCCTAACACAGATCCAGCTTTTGCCATTGGTTTTGCCTTTTAAAATATTGGCCGAAATATCTCAGAGGCTTCTATTTGGGCAGCTTCTAAGAGCTATTTAACGGACTGGTCTACCCCTCCTGGGTACTGATTACTTTTGTGGCTAGTAGATCCTTATTCGAAGAGAATTCTTTACTGGCCAAGTGTGATTGGACACACAAGGAATTTGTCTCCGGTGCATAAGCTCTCATTGTACATAAAAGGAATAAGTGATCAATCATGATCATAGTCATCGTAAAAATACATTCATCATAAATCATAAGATGCAACACTTAGTGATAGTCATAGGATACTACATAAGCAATCAACATAAATCATCCCGGGATACTAAATAAAACAAGATAAATCGTAAGATACAAGTTAAAGACATAAGTAGATAAGGAGATAGGTTATAGGAAAGATGAGAAGAGTAATAGAGAAGAGTAATGCCCACATTTCATCAACTCTCCGCATGCTGCATTGGTTGCCTATTGGTCTCCAAGCCCAATTCAAGGTGTTGGTTATTACCTATAAAGCCCTTCATGGCATGGGACCAGGATACTTACGGGACCGCCTTCTGCCACATACTTCTCTACGACCGGTGAGAGCGCACAGGGTCGGCCTCCTCCGGGTCCCGTCAGCGAAACAATGTCGTCTGGCGGGCCCTAGGGGGAGGGCTTTCTCTGTTGTGGCGCCCACCCTCTGGAACCAACTGCCTCCTGAAGTCCGCGTTTCCCCGACTCTCCCGGCCTTCCGAAAGAATTTAAAAACCTACCTCTGCCGGCAGGCCTGGGGATGATTGTTGATTATGGTGTGACTGATGAGTATGTATGGGGTTTTATTTTTAATGTTTTTTGTTCGGATTTAGTCGAAATTGTTTTATATATATGCTGTGAGCCGCTCCGAGTCCTCGGAGAGGAGCGGCATACAAATCCGAATAAAATAAATAAATAAATAAATAAAATAGTAATACAGCCTTACTAGATAGTTTGACAGTGTTGTGGGAATTAGTTGTTTAGCAGAGTGATGCATGTGTCTAGTTGTTCTGGTGTGCAATGCCCTGTACTATAGCATTGTTTTGAGGGTAGACCTTGAAACAGTTTATGTCCAGGATGTGAGGGGTCTGTAGATTGAATTATTTGCTTTTGAACTCCAGAATTTTATGAGAGTAAGAATTCTATGATAGGATACGTGAAGTTGCACCATGTACAGTGTGAAATTGATATCAAACGTTCTTAAGATTTTAATGAATGCAGAGGTGCCTGATCCATTGGCAGGAGAAAAGGCAGGGGGTTTTGGGAAATTACGCTGGTCACTCAAGTCGTGTTTCACATACATCTTCAGGAAAGGACCTACAGAATATTGGAGCACCCTCTCCTTCTACTTTGCTATTCAGGAGATCAACCGGAATCCTAAGGTTTTACCTAATATCACCCTGGGCTACAACATCCATGACAACTATTTCAATAAAATCATAACATCGGATATTTTATTGGACCAGCTTTCAACTGGGGAGACAAATGTTCCAAATTATAGATGTGGAAAACAAAGGAACCTCCTGGCTCTTCTTGAAGGGGCCAACTCTGACATCTCCATCCAGATTTCAACCATGCTGGGCACCTACAAAATCCCACAGGTAGGGTTTTCTGAGACTATGATCTCTTTGGACTCCTTTCTTTCCGTGTTGATACATCTGTTTGTGTCACATGGTCAAACTGTACATTATTTCTTCACCCAGAGGGTCGTTGATTTATGGAATTCACTTCCAGAAAGGGTCGTGACAGCTGTCAGCCTTGACAGCTTCAAGGCAGGGCTAGATAGATTCATGGATGCAAAGTGTATCGGTGGTTATTAAAACGGATGTCCATGTGCCGCCTCTATGTTGGTTGAGGCAGGCAGGATTCCCTTGAGTACCATTTGTTGGGGGTCAAGGGAAAGGGAGGGTTTTGCCTTCTCTTTCTGCTCAAGATCCCCATGTACATTTGGTGGACCACTGTGTGACACAGAATGCTGGACTCGATGGGCTTTGGCCTGATTCAGCATGGCTCTTCTTATGTTCTTATGTTCTTATGATGCACTAGCTTCCCAGTCCAGATCAGAAGCCTGTGTTGGCTCGTGGCAAAATGAATATTCGCCAGAATCTAACAGAAAGATCTGCCATCTCCTAGCAGAGCAAGCAAAGCAAGCAAAAAATTGTCAGCTGTGTCAAAGAAGATCCTTTGGAGAAGCATGATCTATGACCTATCACTTTGTTGTTGTATGTGTTTTACACTGAGAGCTTATGCACCAGACATAAATTCCTTGTGGGTCCAGTCACACTTGGCCATTAAAAAAATCTACTCTTCTGTTCTGCTCTGCTCTGCTCTATTCTATTCTGTTCTGTTCTATTCTTTTGCATTTCCACTTGCTGAAACACTAACTTCTTCCTTTCTGTTTCAGATCAGTTATACTTTTGCTTCAGATATTTTCAGTGATAAAACACTCTACCCCTTTTTCTATCACATGGTACCGAAAGAGGGAGCACACTATCCAGGGATTGTCAAACTGCTTCTGCACCTCAGGTGGACTTTTGTAGGTCTCCTTGCTCCAGATACCAACACCGGAGAGAGAGCCATGAAGACTTTGAATCCAATGCTCCTCAAGAAGGGCATTTGTGTTGTTATAGTCCAAACCTTTTCTGAGGAAGCCAGCCAAATGGTTATCAAGTCCACTCTATTCCAGAGGTGGAAACAAGTCAATGTCTTTGTTTACTGTGCTGAGATGAGCTCCTTCCTTCAAGGATTATATCTGATTCACAAGGCCGCTGAAAGCTTGACCCAGCCCGTTGTAGGCAAAGTCTTGATAATCGCAGCCTTGTGGGATGTCTCCTTGCCATTGCTCAATAACGAACTATCTTTCCAGTACATCCATGGGCTTTTCTCTTTCCTGATCCAGTCCCACGATTGGATGAAATTTAATTTTCAGATCCCTTATTCTGCAACTGAGCAATTTGCAAGGTGGTCATTTAATTGTAGTTATACCAAATGGGGTCTGTCAGTGAAAGAATGGAGAAGATGCATGGAGAAAGAACAAGTGAACACTCTGCCCAAAGAGGAGATTGAAACGATCTTGTCTCTAGACAGGTTCTCCATTCATGATGCAATCTGGGCTGTTGCCCGTTCTTTAAATGTTGCCTATTTCTCCAGATCCAAGAGGATGGAGGTGAAGCATGGGAACCAAAGAGGCACTCCAGCGTTGGAACCATGGCAGGTATCTTTCCTCCTGTGTAAGGGAATCCATTCTCCAATTCCTTCTCTTCAACCACCTTGAAAACCTAGTCCACCCTGAGACTCTCCGTCATACAGCTTATCTTAACTCCTCCCAACTCTTTATACCCTTATCCCTTTATAATTATTTACTGCTTCTCTCTTAGCCTTTATTGGACTCTGGATGAGCATGCAATATTTGGTAAAGTGGGTCTTCTACAAATTAATGGGAAGTGTTAATACCGCCTTATAATGCCTTGGTAAGACCACACTTGGAATACTGCATCACGTTTTGGTTGCCATGATGTAAAAAAGATGTTGAGATTCTAGAAAGAGTGCAAAGAAGAGCAACAGAGATGATCAGGGGACTGGAGGCTAAAACATATAAAGAACGTTTGCCGGAATTGGGTATGTCTAGTTTAATGAAGAGAAGGATGAGGAGTGACATGATAGCAGTGTATCAATATCTCAGGGGTGTCCACAAAGAAGAGGGAGTCAAACTATTTTCCAAAGCACCTGAGGGCAGGACAAGAAGCAATGGATGGAAACTAATCAAGGAGAGAAGCAACCTAGAACTAAAGAGAAATTTCCTGACAGTGAGAACAATTAACCCGTGGAACAACTTGTCTCTAGAAGTTGTGAATGCTCCAACATTGGAAGTTTTTAAGAAGAGATTGGACAACCATTTGTCTAAAATGGTGTAGGATTTCCTGCCTGAGCAGGGAGTTGGGCTAGATGACCTCCAAGGTCCCTTCCAACTCTGTTTTCTATTCTGTTCTGTTCTATTCTATTCTTATCTAATTTAATTTTATTTTATTATGTCCTAGTTTTCATTTAGACACTCCATCCTTGTAGAGTTCTCCCTCCTTCCATTTTTACTTAAAGCAAACCTCCCTATGAAATAGGTTGTGTTGGTTGCTATTCCAATATCACCATCTCTAGACTCTTACTGGTTCTTGGGCTGAGAGATTGGAACTGGCCCAGAAAGCTTCCATGACTAAGAGGGGACCGGATCTTGGGTTTCCTTATTCCTAATCCTATTCCTTCCCCGCTATTCTCCATTGTCTCATAAGCTGATTGGCCCAATGTCAACACAAAAAATAAGCCTAGATATGTCTCAGTGAAGTGGTTTTCTGATTTACTAAAGCAAAAAATATGGAGGGGGCACTCATGAATGAAATTAAATATATCAATATGTCTCACAGATGTCTAGAATAAGCCCTGAATTGTAGAAGATGAATTTATGAAATGGGCAGCTGAGATAAGAAATGTTACTTCGTGTTTTCTACAGGCTGCAGTTTTCTCTTCCACTTTAGCTTCATCCTCTCCTTCAAAGTGCCCAGTTTCACAATTCTTCCAAAGGGGTACGTTTGGATGAGAAGGGAGTCCTAACAGCCGATTTTGACATAATAAATTGGGTCATCCTCTCCAATGAGACAATGACCAGAGTGAACTTTGCAATGCTGGAAAGCCAAGGAGCTGAAAACTTCAAATTTATTATTAACCCGGATGGTATTGAGGAATTGAATTGGCTTAACAAGGTAAGGAAATGTAATTGCTTCATTTCACTGTGTGTTGGTCTTTGAAGAACATCAACAGATCTTCCAAGCAATTGTTTTCAGTACTGGTCAGGGCCAGCAAGTCAGGGGACATTTTTCTTAGCTCTGCTTCTTGGGTGAGCAAGGGTGCAGCATGAGAGACTTTTCCCCCTTTACTGAATTAGTGTTATCCACCCATCCTTCAGTCAGCATAAAATTATTCATAATCCCCACTTGATGATTCTACATCCCTTGCTTCTTTTGCAGTCCATGTCCGTTCTCTGGCTTCCTTCAAATAATGGGTGGAATGGCAAAGCCTAACATACACTTTAAGCTCCTTTAGATCAGTGGTTCTCAACCTTTTTCAGGTTGAGACCCCACTTACGCCGCCCATGCGCGGCGCGACCCTGACCCCAACCCCCACGCGCGCGCGACGGCCGGATCCGCACCTGCATGGCACGCGATGAAAAAAAAAAACAAAATGGCGGACCGCGACGGCCCGATCCGTGCATATGCGGCGTGTGCGTGACGGCCCGATCCGCGCATGCACGTGCGACGGCCCGATCCGCGCATGCACGGCGCGCACGACGAAAAAAAACACAACATGGCGGACTGCGATGGGCCGATCCGCGCACGCACAGCGTGCGTGCGATGGCCCAAACCGCGCATGCGCGGCGCGGCACAATGAAAAAAAACAAAATGGCGGACCACGACGGCCTGATCCGCGCACACGCAGCGTGCACGCAACAGCCCAAACTGTGCATGTGCGGCGCGCACGCGATGAAAAAAAACAAAATGGCGGACCGCGGTGTCCGGCAACCCCCACGAAACGGTCGTTCGACCCCAAATGGGGTCGCGACCCATAGGTTGACAACCGCTGCTTTAGATACTGTCAGAATACTTTAAGAGACTCTTAGACTTGGGTGGCTGGTCAATTTAAACAAACAACCAAGTAAATAAATAAAGCCAAGGATCACTTCAGTCCCATAAGCAGGTGACCAGAAAACAAAAATCATTCCTTTATATTCTAATACCTTCATATCATAGAGGCCAGTTCTTCCTCTGAGAAATTTAAAACCTCAAAAAATATAATGAGAAACTCCCATATAAAAGGAGAGGATTTAGGAGGAAGACCTAAAAACAGAAAGAAGGTGCAAGAGGACCACTTACAAAAGTTTTGGGTTGGTTAGAGATTCATATTTTCATAGTTTTTTTAAAAAAGAAAATCACTACCATCTATTTACTTGTTTGTTTATATTTATCCCCTACCATTGCTTTGCATTTATCTAAGCCTAGTGCAAGGAGACTTTTTGATCCTCTCCACACTTGGAATACTGCATCCAGTTTTGGTCACCACGATATAAAAAAGATGTTGAGACTCTAGAAAGAGTACATAGAAGAGCAACAAAGATGATTAGGGGACTGGAGGCTAAAACATATAAGGAACGGTGGGTGGAATTGGGTATGTCTAGTATAACGAAGAGAAGGACAAGGGGGGGCATGATAGCAGTGTTCCAATATCTCAGGGGCTGCCCCAAAGAAGAGGGAGTCAAGCTATTTTCCAAAGCACCTGAAGGCAGAACAAGAAGCAACGGGTAGAAACTAAAGCAAGGAGAGAAGCAACCTAGAACTAAGGAGAAACTTCCTGACAGTGAGAACAATTAACCAGTGGAACAACCTGCCTCCAGAAACAGTGAATGCTCCAACATTGGAAGTTTTTAAGAAGAGACTGGACAGCCATTTGTCCGAAATGGTATAGGGTTTCCTGCCTGAGCAGGGGGTTGGACTTGATGACCTCCAAGGTCCCTTCCAACTTTACTATTATTATTATTACTTTTGAATTTGATTTTCCTATAGTGAATTGAGCATTGAGCCTTGGCATACTTTCCTTGATCTTTTGTCTTTCTATGTATAGACTTTCCCCCCTTCCCAGTGTGTGGAAAATTGCCGGCCCGGAGCCATCAAGGTGGCCCGTGAAAGTGAGCCTGTTTGTTGCTACGATTGCGTTCCTTGCGCAGAGGGGACCATGTCTACTCAAGAAGGTGAGAAGGAGACTTTAGGGAAAGGTGGGCTTACCCGGACAGTGTCAACACCCAGTTTGAGAATCCAAATAAAACTCTAGGTTCATTCCATTTCCAAAAATCTTATTGTTTATTAAACACACTGCATGGAAGTTTGAAGCAAAACTAACTCTGAGGTCCCCAGACACCAGTTCATAGTATTAAACTATCAGCAAATAGCCCAAGCCTGCAAAGACGAAGTGAGGAACGCCAAGGCTTAATGAACTAAGGCTTGCAACCAAAGTCAAAAATAACAAAAAAAGCTTCTTTCACCATGTAAAGAACAAGAAAAAAGTGAAGGAAACGATTGGTCCATTAGTGGGTGAAAGTGGCAAGAAGGTGACAAGCAACAGGGAGAAAGCAGAACTATTTAACTCCTGTTTTGCATCTGTCTTTACACAAAGGGAAAAAACAGACCAACCTATCAAAAATAGTGCCATAAAAAACAAAATAGAAATACAAGTTAAGATAGGCAAGAAAATGGTAAGTGAACACCTGTCCAGCCTAGACGAGTTCAAATCGCCAGGACCAGATGGATTACACCCCAAGGTTCTTAAGGAACTGGCAGATGTGATCTCAGAACCACTGAACTATATTTTTCAAAGATCCTGGAGCACTGGGGAACTACCAGAGGACTGGAAAAGAGCCGATGTAGTTCCCATCTTCAAAAAAGGGGGGGGGAAAAGGACCGAGGAAATTACAGACCTATCAGCCTGACCTCAATATCTGGGAAGATTCTGGAAAAGATAATCAAAGAAATAAGCGAACACCTATAGGCAAACAAAGTCATTATTAAAAGCCAACATTGGTTTGTCAAAAACAGATCATGCCAGACAAATCTTATTGCATTCTTTGACCAAGTGACAAAATTAGTGGACCAGACAAATGCTGTGGATATAATTTACTTAGACTTCAGTAAGGTATTTGACAAAGTAGATCACAACCTACTACTTGATAAGATAGAAAAATGCGGGTTAGACAGCATCACCACCAGATGGATTCGTAACTGGCTGACCAGGTGTACTCAGCGTGTGGTCCTCAATGGAACCACATCTACATGGAGGGAAGTGTGTAGTGAGGTGCCCCAGGGCTCTGTTCTAGGCCCAGTGCTCTTCAACATCTTCATCAATGATCTGGACGAGGGGATAGATGGGGAACTCATCAAATTTGCAGACAACAACAAGCTGGCAGGAATAGCGAACACTCCAGAAGACAGGCTTAGGATACAGGAGGATCTGGACAGACTTGAACACTGGGCGCTATCTAACAAAATGAAATTCAATGGTGAAAAAAGTAAGGTTCTACATTTAGGCAAGAAAAACCAAATGCACAGGTATAGTATAGGGGGTACCTTGCTCAATAGTAGTAACTGTGAAAGGGACCTTGGAGTCCTAGTGGAAATCACTTAAATATGAGCCAGCAGTGTGGTGCAGCTGCCAAAAAAGCCAACACAGTGCTAAGCTGCATTAACAGAGGGATAGAATCAAGATCATGTGAAGTATTAATACCACTTTACAATGCCTTGGTAAGGCCACACTTGGAATACTGCATCCAGTTTTGGTCACCACGATGTAAAAAAGATGTTGAGACTCTAGAAAGAGTACAGAGAGGAGCAACAAAGATGATTAGGGGACTGGAGGCTAAAACATAAGGAATCATTGCTGGAATTGGGTATGTCTAGTTTAACGAAGAGAAGGACGAGGGGAGACATGATAGCAGTGTTCCAATATCTCAGGGGCTGCCACAAAGAAGAGGGAGTGAAGCTATTTTCCAAAGCGCCAGAAGGCAGGACAAGAAGCAACAGGTGGAAACTAACCAAAGAGAGAAGCAACCTAGAACTAAGGAGAAACTTCCTGACAGTTAGAACAATTAACCAGTGGAATAACCTGCCTCCAGAAGCGGTGAATGCTCCAACACTGGAAGTTTTTAAGAAGAAACTGGACAGCCATTTGTCCAAAATGGTATAGGGTTTCCTGCCTGAGCAAGGGGTTGGACTAGATGACCTCCAAGATCCCTTTCAACTTTATCATTATCATTATTAATATTATTATTATTATTAAATAATAATAATTTCTCCAGCCAAATCCCCAACCTCTCATATAGTCCATGTAAACAATTTCACTTTGTTATAGGAACTGTCTGCTTCCTCTGCATACCTGCTGCAATGTCCTTGAAAAGGTTTCAGGCTGTCATGGTCTTCAGCAAAATCGTAGAGATTTTGTTTCTCCATGTAACCCATTCTAAAGCAACACCTCCCCCTCCTTTATGCTAATGGAAAACTGAAATGAAGAGGCATGTAGCTGCCAAGTTTCATTCGTGTCAGACAGTTTTCAGTGAAACAGTGCCGGTAGACCTTCCTTAATAACTGTTGAAAGTTATGACAATCTTGGAAATGGTATTTTATGGCCTGTAAAGCACTTCAGCCATTATAAAACATTGTGCTGCCCACTAGTCACATGATTGATTTTAGGCAGTTGGCAACCAACTCACATTTATAACCATCTGGTCACATGATCACATTTTGAATCCATTCAGAAGAGTGGATACACCTAATGGCCATATGATTATTTTAATGACCAAAATAAAACAAATTGTAAAAGTAAGTTCAGTCAACCATAGAAATATAAATGCATGGGAAAAACCTAAGGACAGTAGGTTTGAGATTGTGTGTCTACAGTATTGTAATAAATAGGGAAATATCACCTTAATACCAACACAGCAAATGATGAGAAAAGGTATCTGTGAGATTAAAAGTTTTCCAATCTTCATTCATATAACTGACTACCATGGTCCTACATACCTAGAAACATGCAGGATATCAGTTTTGCATTTTCCAGCTCTTGAAAAATCTTCTTTATCGAAAGCAATCATGAGTGAATTTAAAAGAATAAGTTGTAAGAGGGATACTGTTTTTCCTCTTTTCAGATGCAGAGGAATGCACCAAATGTCCAGAAGATGAGTATCTGAATGAAGACAAAGATCGATGTATCCCTAAAATTATAAATTTTCTGAGCTATCAAGGACACTTGGGGATCATCTTAGCTTCTATTTCCCTCTTCTTATCCTTAACCACGGGCTTTGTGTTAGGAATCTTCATTAAATTCCTAGAAACTCCCATTGTCAAAGCCAACAATCGGGACCTCTCTTATGTTCTTCTTGTCTCCCTCCTGCTTTCCTTCTTGTCCTCCTTCCTCTTCATTGGCAAGCCGAGCAAAGCCACCTGCTTTTTCCGACAAACAGCCTTCAGCATCATCTTCTCAGTTGCTGTCTCTTCGGTCTTGGCCAAAACAATCACGGTTGTGATGGCCTTCCTGGCCACAAAGCCAGGGAATCGGGTAAGAAAATGGCTGGGAAAGAACTTCACCAACAGTCTCATTCTTGTCTGTTCTAGTGTCCAAATTATTCTGTGCTCCACTTGGTTAGGGCTACATCCCCCATTTCCTGATTCTGACATGAACTCCCAACCTGGAGAGATCATCTTGCAATGTAATGAAGGCTCTCTTACCATGTTTTATGGTGCTCTCGGGTACATGGGCTTCCTGGCTGCCATCTGCTTTGTGGTGGCTTTCCTGGCCAGGAAGCTGCCTGGATCTTTTAACGAAGCCAAGCTGATCACCTTCAGCATGCTGGTCTTCTGCTGTGTTTGGGTGACCTTTGTGCCTACTTACCTGAGCACCAAGGGAAAATACATGGTGGCTGTGCAAGTCTTCTCCATCTTGGCATCCAGTGCTGGGCTGCTGGGCTGCATCTTCCTCCCCAAGTGTTACATTATTGTACTAAGGCCTGATCTGAATACAAAGGAGCATTTAATGATAAAAATAAAATAGAAAAGTGATCCTTACATAAGAATACTTCAAGAGTGTTACCTTAAAACATTTAATAATTCACATTTAATAATTGATCATATTATCTATCCATCAGTATCTCACCATCTTCATCCCACTCATTTGTGCTTAGATCATATTTAAGTTATTCTTCAGATATAATTTTGTGTATGTGTATTATATTTCTGAAATATAATTAATGCTTCTTATACATATTAATTTTCCATAATAAATAGAATGAATTACCATATGGAACAAATGAGTCATGTTATTAAGTGTAGGGTATGATGGGCTTGTGGGGAGGAGGCCCAAGCATTGCAGGCTTCCAGTGGGGTGGGATGGGGGGAGAGAGGCAGGAGGGTGCTGCAGAAACCCTGTGGTGCACCATAAGGGTGAATGACTGCAGGCCCGCTGCAGCTGTCATACTTTTAAAATGAGGTCATAGGTAGTTTTTTTGGGGGGTCAGTCATCATTTCAAATATTTGTCGTACCTGAAGAATTATCTGTAAATGTGGCCTCTTGTCAAGGATGGAATTTTGCCAGCTACATGCCTCTGAGTTTCATCTTGCCTTTAGATTAAGGGGGGGAGAATGGGTTAAATGGAGAAACAAAACCCCTTCAATTCAGCGGAAGACTGTGGGGGCCTGCAGCCTTATTAAGGACACCAAAACAGGTGTGGATTTGAAGCAGACGGTTTCCATAACAAAATGAACTTGTTGATACGTATTACATAAGATGCTGGGGTTTGACTGGGAGAATTATTTAAGTCTGTGAATTGATGTTGGAACCTCAGAGTTAGTTTTTCTTCAACGTAACCAAGCTGTGTATTAATTAAACAGTAAGCTTTTTGGAAACAGAACGAACCTGGAGTTTTATTTGGCTTCTTGTGCTGGATGTTGACAGCCTGGTTGTTAGGCACTTGAAGTTCAGTAATGTGATTGCCGGAGGGGGGGGCAGGATCAGAACTTCAAATCCAGATCATAAACACCATCCAGGTAGGTTCTTCAGAATTTCAAATAGTTACTAAATTACTGGTTGTAAGCGGAAGTTGTACTTCAAGTTTCTGACAAAAAACACGCTTTGAGTTAAATGGTTTCGTTTAACAACCATAACGATCATTGCAAAAAAAAAGTTGTAAAATCAGACTGGGTCACATGGAGACCCACTAAATGAACCGCCATGACTGATAACCATAATTCCAAGCTTAATTATGGTCTTGAGTCGAGGACCACTTGTGGTAAAATATTCATCGGCCACGTTGCCCTTATTGACTTACTGATCTTCTGGCATAATTCAATCAGCATTTGTGGTGACATAGATAGAGCCTATCCCCTTTCTATAACTTCAGCATAAAAATAGTTGGAAAATTCTGGAGGAAGTTAAGAGCCAGGGTGTAAAACACAAAAGTCAAAGAGCCAGGTCCAAATGACCATGTGTTAAAAGCTGCTCCCCTTTTTACATTTGATGCACATCCCTAAGTCATGGATTCAGACAATATGTCCCGTATCTGCTGAAGACCACCATAGTCCTGAAAAGGTTTTTGCTCCATTAAATATTTAGACTTTAGGAGAATCTCAGTTGGAAGACTTTATAAATTACTTATCCAGAGTAATTAAAAGTAATCAGTCCACTGTTGTTTGAGAACTGATCCATTACCCAGAAGAATATTTTGACCTAGTAGTCGCTTTAAGTCTGTCCAAGCTCCTTGCATCACTGCATAAATAAATCTGTATCTGAGAAGTTTGCCATCTCAAAAACATGTTTTCCTCTCCATCTGCACATGCTTCTGGAGATTATATTTTCCTCCTCAGTAATTACCGTGATAAATTATGTGATTACTCCAAAGCTCATGGGATTGGGAGGAAAAGTTTGAATCCAATAATACCCAGAGTTAAATCTTGGATCTTCTTTTCCCTCTTAATATCTACATCAGGTACCTAGAACCCAGAAGTCATTCTCCTCCTTTGATAGCTAACTTCTCTTTGATGATCTTGAATCAGCTGGAATCTACATTGCTTCAGCAATTTGAGATTGCTTAAATCCAAATTTGTTTGTTAATCCTTTTCCTTTTCTTCTCCTACCTATGACAGACTTTGTTCATTAAAAACCCTGTTTGGTTTTCTTCCCAGTTCTTTCTCAGCCATAGACATCACTATAAGTATTGTTTGTATATCTGGGAAATTGTCTGACGCAACAATGTTTACCTTCTCCATTCCATCAGATGCATCTTTCCATGAGCAAAGTCAGAGAACATGTACTTTGTGCATGTGTGTCTGGGAATAAAAGCAAAGGAAAGTTACTTCAGATTTGCTATCTCTTAAAGAAATAGTAGGAAGACAAAGAGGAGATACTGATTAAATCCTTAACATTCTCTCTACATCCTACTATCCTCTTGGTCAAGAGATCAGGAAGTGGTGAAGAGTCAATGTCACTGATTTCATTGTCAGGTTTGAAGCACATTTTTGCTGGTCCGATGATTATTGCTTCTCAGATTGCCAACAAACTTGGGGGAGGGAAAGGGATTGGTATGCAATCTTCAAAGGATCAAGAAAGCAGACCATGAAAACCAAGGACAGTTCACCAGGTGTCTGGCCAGACCCAGAGACACTTTCTCATAACAATATTTTTCTATCTAATTGGGTAACGTGACCTGATCGAGAAGGGGGAGGGGGAACTCTATATTTTGCTATATGGGATTGGGTGGGGTTTTGCCAGAGCTGGTTTTGCTTTCATGTGTGTCAAAATGATGTACTCAATAAAGTTTTGCGTTAAGAGTTTGGAAAGGCCCAAAGGTGTTTACTTGGTTGGGTTTGTCAGCCGGAACGTTCGTCAGCCGGAACCTCTCTCTCTATATATATATATGTTGAAGCTACCCTAACCAAAATCAACCCAGATGAAGCCAATAAAATCAGACTTGAAGTCACCAACGTCCTCCTCTCCAGCAATCTAGAAGCAACTTACATAAAGAAGAACAAAAAGCACTCACTAACCTGAGGAAAGACAACAACATAATCATTCTCCCAGCAGACAAAGGTAACGCTATGGTAGTGATGAACACATCAGACTACCAAGCCAAACTATCCAACCTACTCCAAGACCCCGCTTACAAACCTCTAAACACAGACCCCACCACCTACCTGGAAAAAAACCACCAAATCCAAAATAAAAGCCTCTCCCATCAGTGAAGAGATCCAGCAAAGAATCATCCCCAGAGAGAAAAACCATCCAGATGCCCCAAGCTCTATGGCCTCCCAAGATTCACAAAGAAGAAACACCACTCAGACCCATAGTCAGCTCCATAAGCTCAACTCTACAGAATCTTGCCAGATTTCTCGCCAAACAACTTCATCCCTACACAGAATCCATCTCCTCACACGTACAAAACTCACTCCACTTCATAGAAACAATAAAGAAACAAAACCTACAACCCAGCAACCTACTCATGAGCTTCACCCAAGTGCCTATCAAAGAAGTCACATCCCTCTTCACCCAAGTGCCTATCAAAGAAGCCTTGACAGCTATACAAAACAAATACAACCCCCCTAAGCACATCCTAGATCTGACCAACCATTGCCTAACCAACATATACTTCATCCACAATGGACAAAGATACAAACAGATAGAAGGAGCACCTATGGGATCACCCCTCTCACCTGTTATTGCAAACCTATACATGAACACTTTGAAACCAACGCCTTAGATAAATCTGAACACAAACCCAAACTCTGGCTCAGATATGTAGATGACACTTTTGTAATTTAGCCACACGGGAAAGAAAAACTGGACAACTTCCTCACACATCTCAATAGTCTACACCCCAAAATACAATTCACGATGGAAATGGAAGCTAACAACCAACTCCCCTTTCTGGATGTCCTAATCTAAAAAAAAACCCCAATGGCTCCCTAGGACACACCATCTACTGGGAAAGAACACACACCAACCACTACTTAAATGCACAATCCCATCACCACCCTGCACAGATCAACTATGTAGCTAAGACCCTCATCTCCAGAACCAAACACTTAGCCAACAAAGACCACCTGAAAACTGAATTACACACTCTCACAAAAGTATTAATCTCCAACGGATTCCAAAGAAATACAATTACCAACCTAATCCAAAGGGAAACACCCCCCAAGAATCGAGACATAGAACAGTACAACGACATCTCCCTCCTCCCCTACATCAAAGGCACCACAGATAAAATCAGCAAAATTCTCCACAAACACAATATCAAGACAGCCTTTGGCACCGACCAAAAAATAACCAACATCTTAAGCAACCCCAAAGACATGATTCAGCTAGAAAACCAAGGAGTCTATGAAATACCATGCAAAATCTGCCCAGCCACATACGTTGGACAAACTAATAGGAGAATAAATGCACACATCGCAGAACACAAGAACGCAGTCAGAAAAGAAAAAAAAACTTCCTCCCTCTTGCAGCACCTTAAAGCTACAGGACATGAAATTGATTTTGAAGGAACCAAACTAAGCTCCAAAACTGAATACCACAACAAGAGAATAATCATGGAAGCCATCGAAATAGAAAAACACCCCCACAACATGAATAAACGTGACGATACCTCCCGCCTACCAGACATCTGGAAACTAGCCCTAATCAACAACCGAGTCCTAGCCACGAAAACTGACACCGGATCCAGAACAACACAGTACGCCACCACCAGTCACCCTCACCAGACCCAAACCCAAGCCCAAACCCATTCCTCAGACGAAATGCAACCACCATCCAGAAGCTAAACCACAATGACATCACCAGCTGCTGCACCTCCCTCCGACCCCCACACAAAACAAACGGACACATGCCATGAACACAGAGCTAGACCGCAAACTCGGAGCCAAACCAAAGCCTGGTATGTCACATCACAGCCTTCTGCTCTGGACATCACATCACAGAACTCAGGAGGTTACAACGCTAAAGCTCAGGATGTTACAACACAGCCAACCACCCAGGATGTTGCAGCACAGAACTCAGGATATCACTACACTAGATCTCAGAATGTCATCACACAGCCCATTACCCAGGTCGTTACAACACAAAAGACTAATGGGCACACAGCCAACACCTCAGCTACTCAGGATGTTATGAAACAGCCGAACAACTCGCAAACAATAACTCCAACACAGCCAACCAACCCACCTACAACAACTAAGCCCCCACCAATATTTATAGAGAGACGGCAGCTCCGATCACACCTTGCTCGCAGAAGCACAAAAGAATGACACCAGACCCACACTCACGAAAACCACACAGGATGTCACCACCACACATCCACACAAAAAGCAAACCCAAACCCACACCAATGAAGCCAGACCACAGCTTCATCATTAGCCACTTTAAACCCCTCCAATACATACATGAAGCAAACTGACACCCACCATGAAGATGAGGCACGATCACGAACGCGAACTCAGAACACAGCCAAGCTCCCACCCAGTCAGTTCATACCCCCACTGGCAGTTAAAAGGAAGAAACAGCTACGATCACACATTGCTCCTAGAAGCACGAAGCCGAAAACACCAGGCTGAAGATGACGAATGGGACTTCGTCGAAACGTCGCCAAGACACTTCCAATTTTATGCGGGAGAAAACCCGAATAACCAAAGACCTACATACAAGACCCGCGAAAACCTCAGAAAACATATCTATCTATATCAGCGGTTCTCAACCTGTGGGTCACGACCCCATTTGGGGTCGAACGACCGTTTCACGGGGGTCGCCAAACACGGCAGTCTGCCATTTTCCCCCCCATTTCCCCTCGGCCGTCGCACGCGTGCCGCGCATGCGCGATTCGGCCCGTCGTGCCGCGCATGCGCAGTTAGGGCCGTTGCGTGTGTGCCGCACATGCGCGATTCAGCCCGTCATGCCACGCATGTGCGGTTCGGGTCGTCACGCACGCTGCGCGTGCGCGTTTGGTCCGCCATGCCGCACATGCACGGTTCAGCCCACCGCGCATGTGCGGTTCAGCCCGCCGCACGCACACCGCGCATGCGCAGTTTGGCCTGCCCCGCCGCGCATGTGCGGTTTGGCCCGTCGCGCGCGCGCCGTGCATGCACGGTTCGGTCCGTCGCGCCGCGCATGTGCGGTTCGGGCCATCGTGTGCGCACCACGCATGCGCGGTTCGGGCCATCGCGCCACGCATGCGCGGTTCGGTCCGTCACGCGCGCACCACGGAAGCGCGGTTAGGCCCGTCGCGCCACGCATGTGCGGTTTGGGCCGTCGTGCGCGCGCCGCGCATGCGCAGTTAGGTCCGTCGGGCCGCGCATGTGCAGTTTGGGCCGTTGCGCGCGCACTGTGCATGCGCAGTTCGGGCCGTCGCGCCACACATGCGCGGTTCAGCCCGTCGCACCGCGCATGCGCGGCGCAGGTCGGGGTCGCACCCTGCATGGGCAGCGCAGGTGGGGTCTCGGCCTGAAAAAGGTTGAGAACCGCTGATCTATATCTATATATCTATATCTATATCATAATAATAATCATAATAATAACTTTGTCATTGTGTGTGTGTATACACAGTATACACATACAACGAAATTTACATGACACCCAAAGACCAGGTCCCACACACATAATCCCCAAACACACTCCCACCCACCACAATTCCCCACCCCAAAACCACCCAACAGACCAAGTAGTCCTGTCCAACAGTTCACTGATGGTGGGCCTTTAGTTCATTATTAAGTGCAATTATAGCTCTGGGATAAAAACTATTCAGAAAACGGGTGGTCCGAGTTTTAAATGTTCTATATATTCTACCAGAAGGCAACAGTCCAAAAAGATTGTAAGCAGGATGGGAAGAATTCTGAGAATGTTACGCAACTTCCTCAAACAATGAGATTCGAAGATGTTGTCCAGGGCTTCTAGCTGGAGTCCAATAATATTCTGGGCAATTTTAATAATTCTCTGTAGAGCTTTTTTGTCTGCTACAGAGCTGCTCCCATACCATGGAAGAATGCCGTATGTCAGGACACTGTCAATGGTGCTGTGATAGTAGGACAGAAGTAGATGTTGAGATAGATTTATCTTCCTGAGCATTCTCAAGAAGTACAGCCTCTTCTATACCTTCTTCACAAGCATGTTAATGTTCATAGACCATGAGAGGTCCTCCAAAATATAAGTGCCCAAAAGTTTAAAACTACCCACCCTCTCCACCTCCACACCATTTATGTACAATGGTAGATGCGCATCTCTCTTCCTCCTAAAGTCGATTATAAGTTCTTTAGTTTTTGTGGTGTTAAGTGTAAGATTATTTTCATTACACCACAATGTCAGCCCTTGTACCTCCTTCCTGTAAGCA
This sequence comes from Bothrops alternatus, assembly GCA_034064705.1. Lineage (NCBI taxonomy): Eukaryota > Metazoa > Chordata > Lepidosauria > Squamata > Viperidae > Bothrops > Bothrops alternatus. Next base: position 15,962,526 of record JARGCV010000172.1, on the reverse strand, counting down.
GACTCATTGTTCTTATTAATGAACCCCACCACTGTTGTATCATCTGCAAATTTAATAATTACGTTGGTGTTATACAGTGGGGTGCAGTCATGCGTATACAAGGAATAAAGGAAAGGGGGGCTCCTGTGTTTAATACCAGAGTAGAGGAATGGTGAGATCCCATCCTTACTGACTGTGGCCTACCTGTCAGAAAATCCTTTATCCACAAACAAATCCTCTGATTTATACCCAAATTTGACATTTTAAAAATCAACCTATTGGGTAAAATGGTGTTAAAAGCAGAGCTATAATCCACAAACAACAACCATGCATATGTCCCCCGTTGTTCCAAATGATTCAATACAGTATGTACAACAAGAGACATAGCATCATCAGTTGATCTATTACCCCTATATGCGAATTGATATGGGTCCAAAGTAGATGGAAGAAAAGGTAGAACCTCAGAAAACATTTATATATATATAAATATATATAGATAAACTGAATCTATTATCACGTACAGGAAAACTTTAGTTGAATCATGCATGGAGGTAGTATTTGGTTATACTTTTTCTACTAACGAAGGGGATAGTTTTCATCTGATTCATTTTTTTTTGCTTCTATACACCTCTCCACAATCTTCTCTAGAAGATTTGGAGAAACCTACTTTGTAGGACTGACCCATCCAAATGTTGATGGACAAGAAATTCTATAGCTTGGAGGCCCATTGTGGAAACCACTGCCTCTCCTATAAATTAATCTTGAAGATAGGCCTAGGAACCCAGTTCTGGAGTTTCATTTGGATGCTAAAAATCAGGAATCTGGTAGACCTTTTCCAAATAGCATATTTTATTAAAAGGCACAAGCTTTTATGAGCTGCAGATCACTTCATCAGATGCACAGAGTAGCTAGACTAGTAGAGGGTTTAAATTGGAGCAAACGGGGAGGAAAGGGGGATAGAGAGGAAAAGACAAGTTAGTTATGCAGATATAAATTACATGTGAGACAAATTATAAGTACTTTATCAATTAGCAAATATCCTGTATTAAAAAGCTTAGTGGTTTACACTTATGATCCTAAATAATTATAGAGCTCTATGGGTCAAAATCAATACTTCCTTACAGTGTCTCTTTGCTACACAAGGAAGCCTCCTTGCATTATTAGGAACTGAATAGGAACCAGCTGGTACTTAAAAAAGAATAAAAGAGTTGGAAGGGACCTTGGAGGTCTTCTAGTCCAACCCCGTGCTCAGGCAGGAAACCCTATACTATTTCAGACAAATAGTTGTCTAATCTCTTCTTAAAGAGTCATAGTGGTGCAGTGATTGGAATGCAGTACCACAGGCTAACTCTGCTCACATTGCCAGGAGTTTGATTCCTTTGATCCTTCCCAGCTCAAGGTTGACTCAGCCTTCCAGCCTTCCGAGGTTGGTAAAATGAGGACACAGATTGTTGGGAGCAATATGCTGACTCTGTAAACAGCTTAGAGAAGGCTGCAAAGCACTGTGAAGTGATATATATTGCTATTAAAAACCTCCAGTGTTGGAGCACAACTTTTGGAGGCCAGTCATTCCACTAATTAATTGTTCTAACAGTCAGGAAATTTCTCCTTAGTTCTAGTCTGCTTCTCTTACAATGCTTTCCACTTAAATTGCATTGCTAGACCAGATTTTGGCAAATGCCTGCTACTAAGGATTACACTGCATGGCTTGTTTTTATCATGAGTTGCTCTTTTGTATTTAAACTAGGCCTCAGTACAATAATGTAGCATTTAGGAAGAAAGATACAGGCCAGCAACCCAGCACTGGACGCCAAGATGGAGAAGATTTGCACAGCCACCATGTATTTCCCTTTGGTGCTTAGGTAGGTGGGCACAAAGGACACCCAAACACTGCAGAAGACCAGCATGCTAAAGGTAATCAGCTTGGCTTCATTGAAGGTCCCAGGCAGCTTCCTAGCTAGGAAAGCCACCACAAAGGAGATGGCAGCCAGGAAGCCCATGTATCCGAGAGCACCATAAAACATGACAATAGAGCCTTCATTACATTGCAAGATGATCTCTCCAGGTTGGGAGTTCATGTCAGAATCAGGAAAGGGGGGTGAAGAGCCCAGCCAGATTGTACAAAGAACAACTTGGACAATGGAGCAAGAAAGGATAATGGTGTTGCTTAAAATCTTTCCCAGCCATCTTCTTACCAGGTTCCCAGGCTTTGTGGCTAGGAAAGCCAGCACTACCATGATTGTTTTGGCCAAGACAGAAGAGACCGCAACTGAGAAGATGATGCTGAATGCTGTTTGTCGGAGAAGGCAGGTAGCTTTGCTTGGCTGGCCGATGAAGAGGAAGGAGGACAAGAAAGAAAGCAGGAGGGAGACAAGAAGGACATAAGAGAGGTCCCGGTTGTTGGCTTTGACAATGGGAGTCTCCAGGAATTTGATGAAAATTCCCAACACAAACCCTGTGGCTAAGGACAAGAGCAGTGCAAAGGAAGCAAGGATGATCCCTAAATTTTCATCGTAAGAGAGAAAAGATATGATCTTGGGTATACAGTGATCTTGAGCCTTGTTTGGATGGTGATAGTCCCCACACTGGGTGCAAAGAGCAGCATCTAAAGAGAAAGAAGATCATTTTCAGTGCTGCATGCTACCCCAAGAAAGTCTGCAATTAAATTTGCTTTAATTGTCACAGAGGATGGCAGCATCTAGGTAAGTATGGTTGAGTTCAGAAAAGCTAATCAGGGTTGGTCCTGATTGTCCCTTTGATAAAAGATCACCAGGCCAGAATGGAAACTTGAAGAAATATTCTGGAAAAAGGCAGATGCAAACTATTTTAGGAATCTACAGTGGTACCTTGGTACTTATCGTTAATGATGAGTATTAAAAACAACGAGTGCCAAATAACCTACGTAATTTACAATGTGACTCTTTCTTTCAGCTGGGAAGAACTATCTGTATTTTCCTTTATTTCAGTGATCTTCCCAGCATGGCCAACTTCCTGTCTGTTCTCCATGTCTGTCCCTCTTTTCCTATCACAGTGTGTTGAGTACCAAACAAACAATGAGTACCAGGACAACATTTTTGCATCTCAAAATGCATCTAGTACCAAATTTGACAAGTTTTGAAGCAGTCAAATACCGAGGTATCACTGTATTCAGAATACTATAGGAATACAAACTAAAATCACCAATCTTGATGAGGAATCTTTCCTTATTATTTATCTTCATATTTAACCTATCAATAGATGCTAAGAAAGATTTAATTGTATTTAGGGGGCAAAACATTACAAGTAGCAGCTAGAGTGCAGCATGGTAGAGGGTCAGTACCACATGGGTGGAATTAAACTTTAAAAAATGACATGCTTCTCACCTCCAATAAGGACATAAAACTATAAGTTCAAAAATCTGATACTGTCCTGGAAAAACTCAACCTTTGAATGAAAAAAAATGCAAAATTTCTATACCAATGCTTCTCAACACTGGCAGCTTGAAGATGTGTGGACTTCAACTCCCAGAATTCTCCAATCATCATGCTGAAGAATTAATAATAATAATAATAATAATAATAATAATAATAATAATAATAATAATAATAATAATAATAAAGTTGGAAGGGATCTTGGAGGTCATAGAGTCCAACCCCCTGCTCAGGCAGGAAACCCTATACCATTTTGGACAAATTGCTGTCCAGTTTCTTCTTAAAAACTTTCAGTGTTGGAGCTTTCACCGCTTCTGGAGGCAGGTTGTTCCACTGGTTAATCGTTCTAACTGTCAGGAAGTTTTTCCTTAGTTCTAGGTTGCTTCTCTCCTTGATCAGTTTCCATCCGTTGCTTCTTGTCCTGCCTTCAGGCGCCTTGGAGACTTATTAAGAGCATGCCTAAGGACAGTCTTGTACTTTCACTGAAAGGAAGGGGTGGTGGTTATCACAGCTACCTACCGTTCTCAGTGGAAATGGTCCCTCCTGGGCAGGGGGCACAATCATAACAGCAGATAGACTGCCCCTTACGGGCTGTCTTGACATAGCCACTAGTACAGCTTTCTGTGCACCTGGAATAAGGTGTGATCTAATAAGAAAGACAAGATACACTGAGAAGAAAACATTATATGGAATCTTGGCCTACGGAATGGAATTCTTGCTGGCAGCTCTTAGCTTCTGTTAGCCTTCCCAAAACTGGAGTTTAACAGATGCAGGACTGTGACTCCTAGTCTTTCCGGCCAGCATGCCAATAACTGGTTTGGGAAGACTTGGGGTTGACATCTCACAAGTGGCTTCGATAGGTGGTGCAACAGTGACAACCTTGGATAATCTCCAAAGCTAAGCTGGGTCAGGCCTGACAAGCACTTTAAGGGGGACCATCTGGACTTGTGGAAGAAGGCAATGGCAAAGCCTTTTGTATGATACAGGTAGTCCTTGACTTACAACCATTTGTTTAGTGACCAAAATTACAATGTAACTGAAAAAAGTGACTTATGACGGTTTTCACTCTTACAATCGTTGCAGCATCCCCGTGGTCACATGATCAAAATTCAGACACTTGACACCTAGTTCTTACCTATGACAGTTGTAGTGTCCAGGGTCATGCGATCACTGTTTGTGACCTGACCTCACTGAAAAAAGTGACCCCTGGCCATTTTTCACACTTATGACCATTGCAGCATCCCCATGGTCACGTGACATACATTTGGATTCTTGACAACTGACTCACATTTATGACGGTTGCAGTGTCCCAGAGTCACATGATCCCCTTTTGTGACTTTCTGACAAGCAAAGTCGATGGGGAAGCCAGATTCACTTAACAACCATGTTACTAACAACTGCAGCAATTCACTTAACAACTGTGGCACGAAAGATTGTAAAATAGGACAAAACGTACTTAACCACTGTCTCACTTAGCAACAGAAATTTTGGACTGCTGCTGAGAAAAAAGCTCAGCTTGAGGGATCTCTTTATTTCTTAATCCCAAGATGTCTGGAGGATTTTCTTAGAAGTGAAAGATTGGCACTTCTGGGGCTGTGTGCAGGGAAGAGGTCCAATATATGTAAAAAAAGAAAAAGAAAAAAAGAAAAAAGGATGGGACTTTGATTAAATGGCTATGGCCACCATCTTGATTTCTTTTTACTCCTTATCTACAAGTCAGGAGAGAGTATAGGATGACCAGCAGCAGGATGGATGGACTCAGTTACAGTGGTAATGGAGCCACCATTGGGAGATTTGAAAGAACAATAATGGACTGATTGTCTTGGGGAAAATCTATCTATGTGGTCACTAGGAGTAAAAAACAAATTGATGGCACATAATAGGAGCCCTGGTGGTGCAGTGGCACATAATAGGAGCCCTGGTGGTGCAGTGGTTAGAATGCAGTGTTGCAGGCTGACTCTGCTCACTGTCAGGAGTTCGATCCTAACTGGCTCAAGGTTGACTCAGCCTTTCATCCTTCTGAGGTTGGTAAAATAAGGATCCAGATTGTTGGAGGCAATAAGCTGACTCTGTAAACGGTTTAGAAAGGGCTGTAAAGCGGATGTTTGTATGTAGGTCTTTGGTTATTCGGGCTTTCTCCTGCATAAAATTGGAAGTATCTTGGCGACGTTTCAACGAAGTCCCATTCGTCATCTTCAGGCTGATGTTTTCGGCTTCGTACTTTTAGGAGCAATGTGTGATCGTAGCTGTTTCTTCCTTTTAACTGCCAGTGGGGTATGAACTGGTTGGGTGGGAGCTTGGCTGTGTTCTGATTGGGTGGAGGTGTGTTCTGATTGGTTAGGGGCTTGGCTGTGCTCTGATTGGATGGGGGAGTTGGCTGTGCTCTGATGTACCCACCACACATCCACGCAAAAAGCAAACCCAAACCCACACCGATGATGAGGCACGACCACAAACCAGAAGCCAGACCACAGCTGCATCATTAGCCACTTTAAACCCCTCCAATCCATACATGAAGCAAACTGATACCCACCATGAAGATGAGGCACGACCACGAACGCGAAGCCAAACAGCTATGCAGCTCACCATCTCTAATCCCCCTGCAACTCAGACTAACCTGAGCACAACAAAGCCCCCACCCAAACAGAACACTCCCCCAGCCAATCAGAGCACAGCCAACCACCCATCCAATCAGAGCACAGCCAAGCCCCTAACCAATCAGAACACACCTCCACCCAATCAGAACACAGCCAAGCTCCCAGCCAATCAGTTCAAACCCCCATTGGCAGTTAAAATGAAGAAACAGCTACAATCACACATTGCTCCTAGAAGCACGAAGCCGAAAGCACCAGCCTGAAGATGACGAATGAGACAAACTAACACCAGGATATAATAAACCAGCCTGTTTAATATAAAGAAGCCTGTGGTTAAGAAGAGTCACTAAGCTTTCATCCGGCCAAAAACTGCCAGCATCATCAGAGTTAGAATAGGAGGAGATAGGGAAGGCAGCTCATATAGCCTCCTGCCTCTGCGCCTGGCTCCTTGAGCGCGTCATCAGCCGGTTGATTGTATTAATCCGTATCGCGCAGAGTTGTTCCGCATCAGGCAAACTGTCCTTGGCTCCGCTGGCTGTTTTACAACCCTCAAGTGCTCTTTTAGAGCATGTGCAAGCACTTGGACGGCGGCTGTCAATCCGTCCCTGTGCCCAGTCCCCCTCCCTCCCAGGGCCATTATCCTCCCCCACCCCCAAGGCCTTGTCGTAATTCCTCCGCTCCTGTCCTGCAACAAGCAGCTGTTCCGGCATTCCTGCTCTCTGTCTTCCCCCTCCCTCCCCCTCCTTCCAGACATATATACACGTCTAAGTGCTATTGTTATTATTATAATCTATCAATCACTTTAAAAAGCAGCTACCCAACTCTAAGGACAAATGGGCAGTGCACACTCTCCTGGACTCCATCTGCAGCTTATAGGGAAAAAAATGCACTAATGCTCATTTTGGAGATTGTTGCTTTTGATGTACAATTGTGTAGTTAAATGTCTATGGAGATTCTCAGTTATCCGGATCATGGTTGTCCCAAAGGTGCTTTTTCAGGAGGCAACTGGATTTTTTTGTTTTTCTTGGAAGACATTTCGCTTCTCATCCAAGAAGCTTCTTCAGCTCTGACTGGATGGGTGGTCCTTCCATTCCCCACCACCCAGTCAGAGGTGAAGAAGCTTCTTGGATGAGAAGAAAAACATCTTCAAGGAAAAAACAAGTCCAGTTGCCTCTTGGAAAAAGCACCTTTGGGGCAATTGTGTAGTTATCAAATTCTTTGGGATGAATGCTCTCTCCTCTTCTGTCATAGGAGGGTGCCTATTCGGAGGAGAAGGAAGAGTCTTCTGATGGCTGATAGAATCCAAAAGGGGGAATCTCTACCTTATTAAACTGCACGGGCCATGAAATAGCCTCAGGATGGATAGTGAACTTGAGTCTGGCGTCCGCTGCCTTCTCTACGCTCCCAATTTTCACTCTGCCATGAGTCTGATTGGGAAACTGCACCCAGTTCATAATGTCAAAATTGGCTGTCAATTCGCCATCCTTGTCCATGTAGAGCCCACTTGAGGAATCATTTGAAAATTGGATCCCTCTTAGGAAAGACTGGAGCTGGAAAGACAAGAGAAAACAAGAGGAGAATCTTATCTTATCCCAAAACAAGGAGAATAGAGATTTTTGGAGATCCGAAATCTCCAGAAGGCTGGTTCACGCAACACTTGCTTGCTGCATTACAGGAAAACCTCACTTGATGGTTGCCTGGTTTAGCAACCATTAGAAGTTACAACAGTGCTAAAACTGAAACTTTACAACTGGTCCTTGCACTTAAGACAATTTCATGATTGAGATTTGAGTGCTTCACAACCGGCGAGCCTTTACAACCACTAGAAGGTCTCACCGTCATATTGTCACCATTTGCGAGCTTCACCGTTGGCTTCTGACAAGTAGAGTCACTACAGAAGCCGGCAGTAAAATTGGAAGTCAAAGTCATGGGATGTCTCGATTCATGACCTAAGATGACTCACTTAACAGCCAAATCTCTAATTTATTTAAGAGATTTATACTTAAGAGAAAAAAATTGGATCCAGGAAATTACAGATCTATCAGCCTGACCTCAGTACCTGGGAATATTCTGGAAAAGATAATCAAACAACAAATCAGTGAACACCTAGAGGCAAACAAAGTCATTACTAAAAGCCAACATAGGTTTGTCAAAAACAGATCATGCCAGACAAACCTTATTGCATTCTTTGACCAAGTGATAAAATTAATGGACCAGAGGAATGCTGTGGATATAATTTACTTGGACGTCAGTAAGGCATTTGATAAAGTAGACCACAACCTACTACTTGATAAGATAGAAAAATGTGGGTTAGACAGCATCATCACCAGATGGATTCGTAGCTGGCTGACCAGGCGTACTCAGTGTGTGGTTCTCAATGGAACTGCATATACATGGAGGGAAGTGTGTAGTGAGGTGCCCCAGGGCTCTGTTCTAGGCCCAATGCTCTTCAACATCTTCATCAACAATTTGGATGAGGGGATAGATGGGAAACTCATCAAATTTGCAGACGACACCAAGCTGGCAGGAATAGCCAACATTCCAGAAGATAGGCTTAAGATACAGGAGGACCTGGACAGACTTGAACACTGGGCGCTATTTAACAAAATGAAATTCAATGGTGAAAAAAGTAAGGTTCTACATTTAGGCAAGAAAAACCAAATGTACAGATATAGTATAGGTGATACCTTGCTCAATAGTGGTAACTGTGAGAGGGATCTCAGAGTCCTGGTGGACAATCACTTGAATATGAGCCAGCCGTGTGCTGCAGCTGCCAAAAAAGCCAACACAGTGCTAGGCTGCATTAACAGAGGGATAGAATCAAGATCACATGAAGTATTAATACCACTTTACAATGTCTTGGTAAGGCCACACTTGGAATATTGCATCCAGTTTTGGTCACCACGATGTAAAAAAGATGTTGAGACTTTAGAAAGAGTACAGAGAGGAGCAACAAAGATGATTAGGGGACTGGAGGCTAAAACATAAAAGGAACGGCTGCTAGAATTGGGTATGTCTAGTTTAACGAAGAGAAGGACGAGGGGAGACATGATAGCAGTGTTCCAATATCTCAGAGGCTGCCACAAAGAAGAGGGAGTCCAAAGCGCCAGAAGGCAGGACAAGAATCAATGGATGGAAACTAATCAAGGAGAGAAGCAACCTAGAACTAAGGAGAAACTTCCTGACAGTTAGAACAATTAGCCAGTGGAACAACCTGCCTCCAGAAGTGGTGAATGTTCCAACACTGGAAGTTTTTAAGAAGAGACTGGACAGCCATTTCTCTGAAATGGTATTGGGTTTCCTGCCTGAGCAGAGGGTTGGACTAGATGACCTCCAAGGTCCATTTATGATCAATGATCAATGATCAATTGGACTTAGATGGCTTTGGATGGCATACAGCAACAAGAAGAAACTGTCAGATGGAAGGAACCGGAACAACTGTGTGAATAAGCCAAAGCAGTTTCTTTACTGTTGATTGCCTATTTTACAGGAATCTCGCCAGATTCTCTTGGGAACCCATAGATAAAAGCTTCCCTAGTCTGGCTGATGTCATTTCCTTTCATGGAGCAACTCCATTTTGGAATGCCTCTTTACTCCCTGCTCTCCTTTAGCTGGTGATTCCACCACAGAAACCTAATTAAAAGTAATGTATCCTTTGAATTGAGCTCAACTCCTTCTAACTTCATGAATATGGATAGAGTTTCCTTTGACAACTCTATGAAAGTGGCTTGGTGCTGATTTCTTCCAGTTTGCTTTTTGATTCCCAGGTCTAGCCTATTGCTCAGAGATTTCCTTGTGGTCCTCCATTCAGGGACAACACAAATCTAATCCTGGTTAGATTTTTGAAACCAGGACCAGACTGATAAGTACTGCAATTTGGATCTCCTAATACATCTCCTACCAACCTAAATAGCTAGATTTACACTACATCCTAAGCCATAAGCTTAGTATATTGTGTAATGTAGGAGCCATGGTGGCACAGTGGTTAGAATGCAGTACTGCAGGGCACTTCTGCTGACTGCCGGCTGCCTACAGTTCGGCAGTTCGAGTCTCACTGGCTCAGGGTTGACTCACCCTTCCATCCTTTGGTAAAATGAGGATCCAGATTGTTGGGGACAATATGCTGACAGCTTAGAGAAGCGGTTTGTAAACAGCTATGAAGTGGTATGTAAGTCTAAGTGCTATTGTTATTGTTGTTTGGTTTTTAGCTGTTGTAATTAAGCCAGCTGTGTGAACAGTCAAATTGTCAGAATGAAATTATGTAATTCTTCATGAAATTATGGACAGGTAGTCCTCAGTTTAAGACCAGTCACTCAGCAACTATTGAAAGTTATGACGGACAGCCCTTGGGGGTACTTATGTCCTGGATTTTAAATTCCATAACTGCCTCTCCCCCACCCAGTGGTCACATGGCCATGTCAGTTGCTTGCCAACTAGCCCACATTTACAGCCATTTGCAATGTCCCATGGTGATATGTCTGCATTCAATGATGCTTTTGCTGAAAAAACCAATATTTTCTTCTGGTTTTTAACAAAAGTGTCTCATAGTGAACAGTTGGGTCACTTTAAGACTGCAGTAATTGGCAGGCTCCATTATGATTATAAGTCGAGGGCTACCTATAAATTCTAGTAATGATAAGCAAGTCAGAAGAACCCTTTGTAAACTGAGATTCTTTGGAGGGAGAGAGGCTGAGGAGAATACCTGCCATGGTTGCCATCTGAAAGGGTCCAATCTGTTTTCGCCTGACCCCAGGTTCCTCCTGGATCTGGACATAAGGGCAACCTGTAAACCCTGTACCACAATTTTGATAGTGTTGTAAACGGTGTATCTGTCTTGGGACAGGACCCTCTCAAGCTCCTGGGGAGGTAAGGTGTCCATATTCCCGTTCTCTCTGCATCTTCTCCAACTTTTCACTGACAGACCCAGCTTTGAGTAGGAACAGGAGAATGCTTCTTCCCAAAACCTTTCCAGGAAGATGGAACGGGGCTCATAAGAGTCAAATATTGTCCTTCGGCTTGACTTGTCTAAGGACAGAGAACCTTGGACGTACTGGAATAAAAAAGACGAATAAGCCAAGATCAACTTGACGTCCCACACAACTGTCGTGATCCAGACTTTCCCCACTGTCGAATTGAGATTGCTGTTGAAGATTTGATGAAAGCTGAAAATTGGACCAAAAGCAAAGTCTGTGTCTGCATAGCATAAAAATACGTTGACTTGCTTCCACAGGGTGGTTGGTACACTTTGGAACGTCCTTGTGTAGGAAATCATTCGGGAGTATTGTTTCGAGAAGGCAACACAAACATCATTCTGGTTCAGCAAGGAGGTCAATGTTCTAGAGAACCTGTCTCCGTTGGTACTATCTGGAGCAAATAGGCCAATCCAGGTCCATTCAAAATGCAGGAGTAGTTGGACAATCCCTTGATACTGAGTTTCTTCTTTGGGGACCATGCGATTAAAAAAGGGGAACTGAGTTTTGTCACTAAGAAAAGGTGAAGCCAGTCCATAACTAACCTTTAAAAACACCAAAAAGAACAAAAGAAATTACAATTGGGTCAAAGATCCAAATTTTATGTTTATTTTCTTTTTTAAAAAAATATTGTTTAATGTTGTTCTCCGTTTGTTTTTATTCCAAACTGTAGCTTCTAGTATAGAGTAGTAATTTATTTATTTGTTGGTTTATTCTCTTTACTTTCTTTTTATGACTCTGTAATTCCTTCATTCAGGGTAGAGTTGGGGAAACTGGATGGAGTTGAGCATTTATTGGCCGGATGCCCTTCCTGATGCCTATGCAGAGTTCACAGTAGATATTTTCTCTTTGTGCCCTGACAGAGAAACATCTGTCGCTGCCTAGGATTGAACTCATGATCTTCTGACAGGGAGACGAGCATCTTTGCCACTAGGCCACCACATTGCTCATTTATTCAACTATTTAATTTGTTAAACTTATTCCTCCCCTCACATCTTGTTGTCGGGCTACTCTAGGCAGCTTACAATAATAAAACAGAAGAAAAACAAAATGGAAGTAAAATAATAGAACGATAAAATAAACAATGACAAAGAAATGCAACGAGAATTACTATCTTTTTGGTCTGGATGTGGGAAAGGGGAGAGTCAACATTGCCTCCTAGCCATATCCCTTCAGGCTTGTTTCACGAGCTTTTGGGAAATGGTTTCTTCTTCCTAGAATCGCGTAACCGAGACTGACCCAAAGTCACCTAACTGGATTTGTGCTAATTTGTCTGATGCCTTAAACCACTACTCCAAACTCTCTTTTTACCACCCATTAGGGATGGATAACCACTTGGAAATCATATTGTTTTGGGAAAAAGAGAGCCAGTTTGGTGTAGTGGCTAAGGTATCAGGCTAGAAACCAGGAGACTGTGAGTTATAGTCTTATCTTGGGCACAAAGCCAGCTAGGTGACCTTGGGCCAGTCACTTTCTCTTAGACCTAGGAAGGAGGCAATGGCAAACCACTTCTGAAAACCCTGCCAAGAAAACTGAAGGGACTTGTCCAGGTGGTATCTGAGAATCAGACATAATTAAACAGAAGAAAAAAAACGTAGAATTTGAAGTGTCTTGGTGACGTTTCGACGAAGTCTCATTCGTCATCTTCAGGCTGGTGCTTTTGGCTTCTGCTTCTAGGAGCAATGTGTGGTCGTAGCTGTTTCTTCCTTTTAACTGCCAGTGGGGGTTTGAACTGATTGGCTGGGAGCTTGGCTATGTTCTGATTGGGTGGAGGTGTGTTCTGATCGGTTAGGAGCTTGGCTGTGCTCTGATTGGCTGGGGGGTTGGCTGTGTTCTGATTGGCTGGGGGAGTGTTCTGTTTGGGTGGGGGCTTTGTTGTGCTGGAAGGGTTCAAAGTGGCCAATGATGCAGCTGTGGTCTGGCTCCTGGTCTGTGGTCGTGCCTCATCATCAATGTGGGTTTGGGTTTGCTTTTTGCATGGATGTGTGGTGGTGGCATCCTGTGTGGTTCTGGTGTCATTCTTTGTGTTAGGGATTCACCTGTCAATAAGGGCGGGTTTCCAAATGGCTGGTAGGCGGGAGGTATCATCTCTTTTGTTCATGCTGTTAGGGCGTTTTTCTATCTCGGAAAAGTAAATATATATATTTTCACGGGAGAGAAAGGAGAGAAGCAACCTAGAACTAAGGAGAAACTTCCTGACAGTGAGAACAATTAATCAGTGGAACAACCTGCCTCCAGAAGTGGTAAATGCTCCAACACTGGAAGTTTTTAAGAAGAGACATTTGTCCGAAATGGTATAGGGTTTCCTGCCTGAGCAGGGGGTTGGACTAGATGACCTCCAAGGTCCCTTCCAACTTTATTATTATTATTATTATTATTATTATTATTATTATTATTATTATTATTATTATTATTATTATTATTATTATTATTATTATTATTATTATTATCTAATAACAAAGGCACACAAAGCAAGCCTCCAATTACAAAATGCTGTAACACTGTATACAAATCCTTGTACTCATTAAATCAAGCTGTCAGCTATCCCAGAAATACATGCTGTTGTTGGTCCTGCTCATCATTAATCCTTCTTTCCTAAGCAGCTTGTCTCCATTTTATTTCCAGCGTCTTAGCCTCCATTTTATTTACTCCCGGCTTGGAACTGGATCTGATTTTTCTTTCAATGCAGTATATATATAATTATTATATTAAAAGAGGAGGCACTGTTTTTATTTCTTTGAAAAACAGTTCTAAACTTATTGTGAGCATACAATCTTTTTTTTTTCCTAGCCTGGAGAAATCACAAAGTCAAATCATTCCCAATTGGTTGTTGTCCTCTTGCATGCAGTGTGTTTTGTATAATCTTCCAGTTTCTACCTGTGGGATTTTGTAGATGCCCAGAAGGGTGGCAATCTGGTTAGAAATTTCAGAGTCGGCCCGTTCCAAAACAGCAAGCAGAAGATTTGGTCTTCCACAGCTATAGTTAGGAATACTGCTTTTTCCACCAGCGAGCAGATCTATCATAGCGTCAGAAGTGATTCTTTTTTCGGAGTAGTTCTCGTAGAGATTGTAGCCCAAGGTAACGTTTGGTGAGAACCCAGAGTTCTGACTGATCTCTTGAATGGCAAACCAGAAGGACAGCACATGCCAAAATCTCATTTGTGACTCACTGCCAAAAATATAGGTATATTAAGACAGGTAGATGTTCAGATTGTCATCCCGATCCTAGTAAAATTTAGAGCTTGTCCCATGCCCTAGATTGGGGTGGGGAACGATGGCCCTTTTACGATTTGTGGACTTGCTGGCTCAGGAATTCTGGGAGTTGAAGTCCACAAGTCATAAAGGGGCCGTTGTTCCCCATCTCTGCTCTAGAGCAATGTTTCTCAACCTTAGAAGATAGAGTCTTTGGAGAAAAGCTATCTAGGTGATAGTTCAGAGTCAAGACCAGTGGTGAGATCCATCCAGTTTGCACCAGTTTGGGAGAACTGGTAGCTAATTTTTTATTGCGCAGGCCCAGATTGGACTTCTGGAAGCAGCATCCACACAGAGAACCAGTTGTTCACATAGTTGAATCCCACCACTGGTCAAGACTTATTTGATAGTTCATCAATCAATTAAATGAATTGATTCCTTCAAACAAGAGTATTTTGTTTTCAGGTTTCCTCCAGAAAAGATCTGACACAAGATCAGGTATCCTTAATAAAAGAAATGGTCACAGGGATTCTTGGATTTTTGGAAGAAAAGACAAATTTTTAGCAGCTAAAATAATAACTGCCCATCATTGGAAAATTCTAGCAACTGAGATGTGGGCTAACAAGTCTTCGTCAATTACTACTACACTGAATAGTCTGGTTTCTTATGGTTTTCTTTTTCTTCAACAAAAGAACCAATCAGCTGCTCGGAATTCAAAGACCAACTGACCTAGTTTGGTAACAAAACGTTCAGGAATTATATTAAAACAAGCATGGAGAACAAACCACAACTAAAATCTAAAACCCAAGCTACAAGGATTCTCTATTATTGCAAAGTTATATGGGCGTAAACTTATATGGGCGTAAACTACTGCAATGCTCTCTACATGGGGCTACCTTTGAAAAACGCTCGGAGACTTCAGGTAATGCAGAATGCAGCCGCGCGAGCAGTGTTGGGCTTGCCCAGAAATGCCCACATTTCGGCATCACTCCGCGAGCTGCATTGGCTGCCAATTGGTCTCCGAGCCCAATTCAAAGTGTTGGTTATGACCTATAAAGCCCTACGTGGCATCGGACCAGGTTATTTACGGGACCGTCTGCTGCCTCATGAATCCCAGCGGCTGGTTAGGGCCCACAGAGTCGGCCTTTTCCAGGTCCCGTCAGCCAGACAGTGTCGCCTGGCGGGGCCTAGGGGAAGAGCCTTCTCTGTTGCGGCCCCGGCCCTCTGGAACCAACTCCCCCCGGAGATCCGTGTCGCCCCCACCCTCTCCGCCTTTCGTAAACCGCTTAAAACATACCTTTGCCGGCAGGCTTGGGGCAGCTAACATCTTGCCCCTAGCCAGTGTATGTTTGTGTGTATGTTTGTGGAATGATTGTTTTTTTTTTTCTTTTTAACTTAGGGGTTTTTATATTTATGTATTTTACTGTGATTTCTATTATGTTGTCAGCCGCCCTGAGTTCTCCGGAATAGGGCGGCATAGAAGTCAAATTAAATAATAATAATAATAAATAAATAAATAAATATTGAGGCCTGGTATTTCATCAAAAGAACAGTTAACAAACATATTGATCTAGATCCCAATATATCAATATGTAAGAAACCAGACCATTCAAAGTGCCAATCCACAAAAGAACCAATCAGCTGCTCAGAATTCAAAGACCAACTGACCACTCTGGCACACAAGACATTTAACAGCTAAAGAGAAGAAGACAAGAAAATCCTGTTGATGATGTTACCTAGTTTGGTAACGAAGCGTTCAGGAATTATGTTAAAACAAGCTTGGAGAACAAACCACAACTAAAATACACCTTCCTTAATGAAGGAAGTAAATCTGAGAATTTGCCTCCACTAAAGCTCTATTCCCCAACCCACCCCAGCAAAAGCTGTTTCTCTTGGAGCAGCCATTTCACAGGCTCAACATTACCTGTAAAGCTTCAACTGAGGGCACTTGGAGAAGACAAATGGATAAAAGAAACCAATTTTTGGAGAGACGATGCCGCTTATGATGTAGCTTCCAGGTCTGTAGTAACTCCCAGCCTTGTGTTCATCTTGGACCAGATTCAGTGGGCATTTTACCCTCAGGGCTCCATAGGATGCTGTGGGCAGCAGCCAAAACAGGAAGAAGATAAGGAAGACGAGAAGAACCATTATGACTTAAAGTCAGCTCCTTTCCCACTGTTGTCACTGCCTTGTCTTCACTGCCCCAGATGGGAGTCCACCGATCCTTCACAAGAAGGAAGATATTTCAAGAGCAAAGAACATGTTCGGGTTGTGGAGCTTTTTTTTTTTTTTTTGCAGTATACAGTCACAGCAAGGTAGCAATGCTTTGCTGACCTTGACTGATCCTGAAGAAGCCAAATGTTTGATTTAGCCAATGGAACAGGCTGCTCTGTGATAGGATGGTTTGTCATTCATTCAAAGTCTTCCAAGAGAGGTTGAATGGACATCTGGCTGAGACAATCCTATACTGAGCAGTGGGTAGGACTGGATGATTCCCCTAGTCCTTTCTGGTGCCACAGTTGTAGGAATATGTAGATGAAAAATCCCCAGGACCTCCCTGGGAGTAAATCTGGCTAGGAAGTCAAAAACGACATTGTAGAACAGTTGTTTTTCATCCTTGGCCACCTAAAAATATGTGGACTTCAACTCCAAGAATTCACCAGCCATCAAGTTCTAGAAGAAAGTGAGTCTCACTCTTGTAGTGCTGCCAAAAAAAAAAAAACAACCCCTGGACTCAAGCCAAACTCAAGGACATCTTTAATTTTACATCACCACAATGCAAAAAAGATGTTGAGACTCTAGAAAGAGTGCAGAGAAGAGCAACAAAGATGATCAGGTGACTGGAGGCTAAAACATACAAAGAACGGTTGCTGGAATTGGGTGTGTCTAGTTTAACGAAGAGAAGGACGAGGGGGGACATGATAGCAGTCTTCCATTATCTCAGGGGTTGCCCCAAAGAAGAGGGAGTCAAGCTATTCTCCAAAGTGCCTGAAGGCAGGACAAGAAGCAACGGATGGAAACTAATCCGTTGGAGAGAAGCAACCTAGAACTAAGGAGAAATTTCCTGACAGTTAGAACAATTAATCAGTGGAACAACTTGGCTCCAGAAGTTGTGAATGCTCCAACACTGGAAATTGTTACGAAGAGACTGGACAACCATTTGTCTGAAATGTTATAGGGTTTCCTGCCTAAGCAGGGGGTTGGACTAGATAGAAGACCTCCAATGTCTCTTCCAAGTCTATTATTCTATTCTATTCTATTCTATTCTATTCTATTCTATTCTATTCTATTCTATTCTATTCTATTCTATTCTATTCTATTCTATATAATAATAATAATAATAATAATAATAATAATAATAATAAAGTTGGAAGGGACCTTGGAGGTCATCTAGTCCAACCTCCTGCTCAGGCAGGAAACCCTATACCATTTCAGACAAATGGCTGTCTAGTCTCTTCTTAAAAACTTCCAGTGTTGGAGGCAGGTTGTTCCACTGGTTAATTGTTCTCACTGTCAGGAAGTTTCTCCTTAGTTCTAGGTTGCTTCTCTCCTTGATTAATTTCCACTTGTTGCTTCTTGTCCTGCCTTTAGGCGCTTGGAAAATAGCTTGACTCCCTCTTCTTTGTGGCAGCCCCTGAGATATGGAAACACAGCTATCATGTCCATTGTACCTTGGATTGCTATCATGTCATGTACATTGGAGAGACCTGGTATAATGTAATGGTTAAAGGACTGGATTAGGACTGGAGAATCCATATACATAGCAGGACAATCAAGCCCTTATGAGTAGGAAGATAAATGCAGCCCCTCCCTCCCTCATAGGAAGGAAAGTGAATTTATTTCCAACAATTACTTGAAACTCCCAGGGGTGGGCTTTGAAAGGAAAACTAGAATATCCAAAGGCTGCTCTCTTTACAATGCTAATTTCCCATAGGGGTAGTTTCCAACAGCTCTAAAAAAAAGTCTTGTGTCTTATAATATAGACCCACAAATAATTCTATGTAGATCAGTGTTTCTCAACCTTGGCAACTTTAAGACCCGTGTCCCAAAGGTGCTTTTCCCAAAGACAACTGGACTTTGTTTTTCCTTGAAGACGTTTCGCTTCTCATCCAAGAAGCTTCTTCCGTTCTGAACTGAAAAAGCTTCTGGGATGAGAAGCGAAATGTCTTCAAGCAACAGCAAAGACAGTCCAGTTGCCTCTTGAAATGGCACGTTTGGGACAACCATGACTGAGGATCTCCATAGACATTTAAGACCTGTGGACTTCAGCTCCCAGAATTCCCCAGCCAGCAACAGTGAATTCTGAGGGATGTTGCATTACATTGTAGATACTGAAATATAAATTCTTGCTTGTTGTTCGTGTTTCTCTCTCCCTCCATGTTTTTTTCCTTACCTTTTATTCCATTCTCCCAGTTGAATATTTGTTGCATTTGCTGATCATTAATGAGTAAGGAAAGCTGATTTTTTTTCTCTCATTGAATTGAGTGGTGTTTATGCTTCTTCTGATCTGGATGTAAGGATAAAATGGAAGTATGCTGGGAATAAACTAAACTGGAATTTTCCCACTACCATTAATAGAATAGAATAGAATAGAATAGAATAGAATAGAATAGAATAGAATAGAATAGAATAGAATAGAATAGAATAGAATAGAATAGAATAGAATAGAATAGAATAGAATAGAATAGAATAAAGAGAGATGGAATGGAATGGAATGGAATGGAATGGAATGGAATGGAATGGAATGGAATAGAATAGAATAGAATAGAATAGAATAGAATAGAATAGAATAGAATAGAATAGAATAGAATAGAATAGAATAGAATAGAATAGCTTTGTCATTTTAAATGTACACTAATTGTACATGAAATTTCATTGCATACAAAGGGTCACCCCCTCAAATATACACTACATAAATATGACCAAAAAATTGCACATACCCACATACCCACGTAGTTTGGATGTATACATGTACATGGCAAGAAAAACGAATCTTGCAAGTTTACCAGATGGATGGCATAGTGAGTAAAGCTGTTATTTGGCTCCTCTTACCACAGCAAAAATTCACTCATTGACCGTGAACCAGTCACCATTTTGCAGCCCAGCCTACTCTACAGAGCTGTCATTAAATAGAAAACAACGGGGAGGAAGCCACGCTAATAAACACCACCTTAAAACTCCAGTGGAATGGTGGGGTAGAAAATCAACAATCCGATAATTAATATAAATCAGTGTATGTTTGAAATGGTCTGAATATAACCATACGTCTGAAATGGTATAAAGTTTGTTTGGTTTTTTTTTTTTTTGCTTGAACGGGGCTGGACTATTTGCTTCATCAAAAAACATCTTTGGGACTGATGTGTGAAACTCTTTCTGCTGAATACTATGCCAAGGAAAATGCCCCACCACCACCACCACACACACACACATTAGCCCCGTGCACACCGTCTTGAAAAGCAGCACAGGCTTTCAATCCAACCTGAAATGTTGCGTGGGGAGCAAGCTTACTTCACACACTCATTCAGATGGACACTCTTCTTCCAAGGTTCCCAAGGATGAGAAGAGACGGAAGAGACGGAGGCTTCTGCCAAGGTTTCAAGCCGACTTCAAAATATTCCCTCGTGCTCCATTCTGCTATTTCTAAATGGCTGGAGATCCAAGGTGGCTATGCAAACAACAGCCATACAACGGCCTTTTGGGGTTCGGCGAGAAGATGAAAATGGTCTGATTGGGATAATTACAGGGGGAAGCAACATCTTTCATTTCCCAACTTGAATGTTGCACAGTTGGATGCGCAGGTGCACCATCCGAGAAAAACATGTTTGTGAAAATTCTCATTGGGGCAAAAAAAAAAAAACCAACAACAACCCCAAAACAAGTCATAATATCTCAAACACACATAGGGAGGACTACCTCTACTTCATCACTTTTTTCCTTTTTTTTATTTGGTCATCAATTTGGCAATATCAGAGTACCACCAGTCGCCTAGCAAGGTGTCAAAAACTTGATGACCAAAAAAAAAAAGGAAAAAAGTGATGAAGTACAGGTAGTCCTCCACTTACAACAGTTCGCTTAGTGACTGTTCAAAGTTACAATGACGCTCTTCCTCCTGTCCGAGGTTTTCATTGTTGTGAGCATTTCTGTTGATGATTGGCAGCGGGGTCGGGGGGTGTTTGGTTTTTATTCTCTCTGTCTGCTGGGCGGTTACAGCAGGTTTTGGTCAACCTGGGACACTGTGACCGTCATAAATATGAATCAGTTGCCAAGCATCTGAATGTAAATCACAAGACCCTGGGGATGCTGCAACATTCCAGCTGATCGGCGCTTCTTCTGGGCTCAGCAGAAGTGCCAGGATCAGCGCCGAACTCCAGCTGGAGCCTGGCGCTAATCCTGGTGCTTCCACTGAGCCCTGACAGACTTGAAGAAGCACCGATCAGCTGGAAATCGGCATTGATCCTGGCGCTTCCGCTGAGCCCTAACAGCCCTGCAGCTCCAGCCATCTCTCGCTCAGGCTTCTGCGGTGCTACTACCAGTTCAGCTCATTCCCCTCCCCTGCTACCACTTTTCTAGGATGGCCACGTACCACCCGCCAGGTGCCAATGTACCACAGGTGGTACCTGTACCACTGGTTGAAAAGCCCTGGTCAGATCATTTCAGACAAATGGTTGTCCAGTCTCTTCTTAAAAACTTCCAGGGTTGGAGCATCCACAACGTTTGGAGGCAAATCGTTCCACTGATTAATTGTTCTAATGGTCAGGAAATTTCTTCTTAGCTCTAGGTTGCTTCTCTCCTTGATTAGTTTCCATCCATTGCTTCTTGTCCTGCCATCAGTCAAGTCAAGTCAAGCCAGTCAAGATGTCCGTTATGATTATAATATCAAAGCCTCCCCCCCTTTAATGTGTGCCAGCAATCCAGGTCAAAAGGAGCAGAGCTTTGATCAAGCCATGGTTGATTTTTTTTGACACCTCGCCCTCTCAGAGATTCCTATCTTCAATCATGTTTAATTGTAGCAGTGTTATGTTTTCCCATAAGCCACCTACAGTCAGTGGGAGATGAGGATCTATGCAAATGGCTGCCCTCTCCCTTTTGGTGGCCTAGAGCGGATGGGGTCAACTCAGCTCCTGTGGGTCACTTGAAACAGGTGAAGGAACAGCCTCCTTCACACATGCTCTATTATTGCATACAAAGCTATCACTCTGGTAACAACTTTCCTGACTAAGAGGATAAGTGTTAATCAGAGGACTGAAGAAGGGCAAACGTAGTTCTGTCCCCCGAATGGGAAAAGGACTTGTGTAACCTTAGTGAAGAGAAGGACCAGAGATAGCAGTGTTCCAATATCTGAGGGGCTGTCACAGAGCGGAGAGGGACAACCTATTTTCCAAAGCACCTGAAGGCCGGACAAGGAACAATGGATGGAAACTGATCAAGGAGAGATTCAAGCTAGAAATAAGGAGAAACTTTCTGGCAGTGAGAACAATCAACCGGTGGAACAGAAGTTGCCTTCAGAAGTTGTGGGAGCTTCATCCCTGGAAGCTTTCAAGAAGAGACTGGACTGCCATCTGTCAGAAATGGTGTAGGGTCTCCTGCTTGGGCAGGAGGTTGGACTAGATGATCTACAACAGTGGTGGCAAATCTATGGCACAGGTGCCAGAGGCGGCATTTGGAGCCCTATCTGTGGGCACACGTGCCGTTGCCCCAGACTTGCCTCTGCCTGCAACCCTCTCCTCACCAGCAGCCCCCCTGGAGGAGAGTCGCCCCTGAGCATGGCCCACGCGGAGCAGCACAAAGGACATGGCAGCCAGGCAGTGTAGACAAGACTCTGCCTTCACACCCGATCGTGCACAGTTGATGCTGAGGGCATGGGCAGAGGGCGTAACTGCCACAGTGCTGCTGGGCTGCCTGGGTGATCTGTGGCAGGCCCTGGAGGCGGTGAATGGCCCTGCGGGCAGGCAGGATGGGGCAGAGCAGGGGCAGGGCAAAGGGTGGGGCAGGGGCACTCGGTCTCTAAAAGGTTCGCCATCATTGACTTACAAGATCCCTTCCAACTGTGTTATTCTAACCAAATACCGGGTTCCTTGAACTCACAGTGGCCATGCAGATGCCACTGAAGCAGGAGACAGCTGTCGTCTCCATCTCCTTTGTAGTCAGAGTATATCTTTCAAGCCATGTTGTTTCTTTGCGGAGTACCACAAGGCTCTGTTCTGGGCCCAGTTATGTTTAATATTTTTATAAATGATTTGGATAAGGGAATTGAAGGGAAAATGATCAAATTTGCAGATGACACAAAGTTAGGAGGGATTGCAAACACCAGAGTAGAGAGAGAAATGATTCAAAAAGATTTAGAGAAACTCAAACAATGGGCTGCAACTAATAAAATGGTATTTAACAAGGAAAAATGCAAGGTACCACAACTGGGAAAGAAAAATGAAAAAAGCACATATCGTATGGGAGGAATCCAGCTGAGCAGCAGTACATGTGAAAAGGACCTCGGTGTCCTAGTAGATCATCGATTGAACATGAGGCAACAGTGTGAAGCAGCTGCAAAAAAGGCAAACACGATCTTGGGGTGTATCAAGAGAAGCATAGAGTCCAGATCACGTGAAGTTATTATTCCCCTCTACTCTACCTTGGTCCGACCTCACCTGGAGTACTGTGTCCAGTTCTGGTCACCCCAGTTCAAGGAAGACACTTTTTTAAAAAAAAATTTTTATTAATTGAACACATAAAACAGTGCACTGTGAAAAGTGCCCTCCACCAGACAAAATACAAACATTAACGAACATTAATCCCACCACCAATATGGAAGATTCAATTTCTGTTACATATATACTTCTCAACTCTGGGTTACATTATTCATACTTTATAGAGTGACTGAATTTTATTCTTTATTTTTGCATCGCCTATTAAGTTCAACATATAATTTTTTACCTTTTCCCACCGCTTCATCGTTGCCACCAATTTACCTTCATTATAATTGTGTAATCTAATTTCCATTATTTGATAGTGAATGTGATCTACCATGTACTTACACCAATTTTGTATATTCCATTTCTTCGCATCTTTCCACCCAAGCACTATAGTTGCTTGTGCGCTTTCTATTGCTGCAGTTTTAATTTCCTAGTTCAAGGAAGACACTGACAAACTGGAGCAGGTTCAAAGGAGAGCTACCAAGATGGTGAATGGTCTACAAACCATGTCCTATGAGGAACGGTTAAAGGAATTAGGAATGTTTAGTCTACAGAAAAGAAGACTGAGAGGAGACATGATAGCTGTCTATAAATACCTGAAGGGCTGTCATAGTGCAGAGGGATCAGCCCTGTTCTCACTTGCTCAAGGAAGGACTAGAAACAATGGGATGAAACTGCAGGGGAAAAGATTCAGATTGGAGGTTAGAAAAAAAATTTCTAACAGAAAGGGTGATCGACCAGTGGAACAGGTTGCCACGGGAGGTGGTGAGCTCCCCTTCGATGGAGGTCCTCAAGCAGAGACTGGACGGCCATCTATCTGGGATAGTTTAGGGAATCCTGCCTCGAGCAGGGGGTTGGACTCGATGACCCGGGAGGTCCCCTCCAACTCTACGATTCTATGATTCTATGATTTGGGGAGAAAACTGGTGGTTGCTCCATATGAACCAAACAGCCTGGGGTTACACAGTCTGCTAAGCATAAAAATCATGGTCAGACCGAACCCATGGTTTCTAGAGTAGTCACTGCAATACCAGGAGACTTAAATCTGGCTGGATTTTCAGTTGTGGGTTTAACACCATCACCGCTTCTTGCTTACGTTTGTCCTCAGTCCCAAGGACAATGCAACTGGTGTACATTCAACTGTGTGAACCCAGACAGGAGGGTTAACTCAACCTTTTCTGAGCTCCCTGGAGGGAAGGGCTGCCCTTTTGCTCTATCCAGAGATACCACACCATCTACAGATTACCAGGACCTCTGGAAATGGCTCACCTGGAGCTTTTGCTTTCCCCACGATATCCTCAGGTTATCAAAATGATATCTGCAGTCCACCTTCCCATAACCTGTCCAAGCAGATAGACAGATGTTATACCTGTTTTGCCTACCCCAAAAATAAGACCTAGCTTGATTTTTGGGGTGGGCCTAATATAAACCCTACCCCCAAAATAAGCCCTAGTTTTGAGGTGAAGCGCATGCCTAAAAATCAAGCTAGGATGGGGGTGGGGGGTGGACTTGCCCCACCCGTCCCCCACCCACTTACCATTGCAGCCAGGCCTCCCATCAATCTACATCTGACTCACCTCGCCAGCCCACTTCTGCGGAGCCCCTGGCCTGCATTTCGCCATCGGACGCCTTCCAGAAAGGCCACTACAGCAGAGAACTGAGCTACGGATTCAATCTGTAGCTCGGTTCTTGGCTGCAGAGGCCTTTCCGGAAGGCCTCTGATGGCGAAATGCAGGCCAGAGCTCTATTCTCAGCTGCAGAGGCATTTCCTTTGGCTGTAGAAGTGGACTGGCTGGGCGAGGCTGTCGGTATCACTGCCACGAGGTGAGACTGTGGAAAAGACACTCCCTGAAAATAAGACTTGGTGCTTCTTTTGGAGGCAAATAAATAAATAAGACCGTGTCTTATTTTCTTATATCATTGCCTCCTGTACAGGCTTTTATAGAACTTCCATGTAGGAACACTGTTGTGCTAATCAAACATTTTTTACAGCTGAATAGAGACATCTCTCTACTAAAAATTGGTTACGAAATCTCTATTAAGGTATTCTAAATTACAGTATTGCAGGCTAATTCTGCCATTGCCAGCAGTTCGATTCTCACTGGCTCAAGATTGACTCAGCTTTCCATCCTTCTGCAGTTGGTAAAGTGAGGACCCAGATTGTTGGGGACAATAAATGCTGACTCTGAAAACCGCTTAGCGAGGGCTGTGAAGCACTGTGAAGCAGTAGATAAGTCTAAGTCAGTGGTTCTCAACCTTCCTAATGCCGCGACCCCCATGTGGTTGTAAGTCGAGGACTACCTGTATTTCCCTGCGGGTGGGGGCAGGAGGAGGGGTGGGGTTTGCTTGCGCATGTGCGGTGCTGTCCCCTGCGCCGGCCAAGGCAAGCGGCAGCAACGGTGCAGGCTGACCACTGGCTGGGCCACCAGCTGGCCCAGCCCATGCGAGGTAAGCCACCTGCCAGGCCCCACACGTGCCAGCTGCCCTCCCAGCTCCCGCCGCTGCCCCGCTAGCCTTACCTTGGCCGCCCGTTCGGGGCAGCGGCAGGCAGGCTCAGGCGCTCCTGGGTGCACCACACAGTCCTTTCAGCAGTTCCAAAAAGACTCTGCACCCATTTGCACCACTCAGAGGACTCCGAGGACACAGATAAGCCTCCAAGTGGCATCAACAACTCTAAAACAGCGGTTCTCAACCTGTAGGTCGCGACCCTATTTGGGGTCGAATGACCATTTCATGGGGGTCGCCAAACACCGCAGTCCGCCATTTTTTCCCCTTTTCCCCTTGGCCGGCGCCGGGGGCAGCACCGCGCATGCGTGGGGTAGCACCACGCATGCGCAATGCAGGCCATCGCGTGCATGCTGTGCATGCGCGATGCGGGCCGTCTCACATGTGCCGCACATGCGCAATGTGGGTTGTCACGCCACGCATGCGCGATGCGGACCGTCGTGCTGTGCATGTGCGATACGGGCCATCGCACCACGCATGCGCGATGCGGGCCGTTGCACCGCACATGCACGATGCGGGCCGTTGTGCATGCACCGCGCATGCGTAATGCGGGCCGTCACACGTACACCACGCATGCAGACTGCCGCGTGTGCGCTGTGCATGCGCAATTCAGGCCGTCATGCGTGCGCCACGCATGCTCAATGCGGGCCGTCACGCGTGCGCCGTGCATGCGCAATGCGGGCTGTCGTGCGTGCACCGTGCATGCGCGATACGGGCCATCATGCCGTGCATGCACGGCGCAGGTCGGGGTCGCAGCCTGAAAAAGGTTGAGAACCGCTGCTCTAAAAAGAATGCAAATAACCTGTTTTCTGCAAGGAGCATAAATCCTCCCATTTCCCCACCATCCAGTCAGAGCGAAAGAAGCTTCTTGGATGAGAAGTGAAACTTCTTCAAAGAAAAATAAGTTGTCTCATGAAAAATCATCTTTGGGATAACTGACCTGGATGGCTGATAATCTCCATAGATATGCTAGTTAATATCTTCAGTGGAGTTTAGGGCAGGGCTTTTCAACCTTTTCGCCCATTGTTATCACTTTTAGGATAAGGCAATATCCGAGCACCACCAGTCGCCCAGCAAGGTTTCAAAAACTTGACCAAAAAAAAAAAAAGGAAAAAAATGATAAAAGTACAGGTAGTCCTCGACATACAACAATTCGCTTAGTGACTGTTCGAAGTTATGACGACACTGATAAAATTGACTGATGACCATTTTTCACACTTACGTCTGTTGCAGCATCCCCAGGGTCATGTGATTTACATTCGGATGCTTGGCAATTGATTCATACTTATGACGGTCATAGTGTCCCAGGGTCATGTGATCACCTTTTGCAACTTTTTGACAAGCGAAGTCAATGGCCGGGGGGAGGAGCGTGGCCAGCTCATCACTCAGGTTGTAGGGTGGCTGTGTGGGGGGAATCCATGGGTCTTTGGTGGAGGGGGGTGGGTACCCTCCTTCCCTCCCTCTCTCCCATTGTCCCTTCTTTCCTTCCTTTCTTCCCTCCTTCTTTGTCCCTTCCTCCTTCCTTCCCTCCCTCCCTCCCATTGTCCAGCGCTACGCCGCCCAGACCTCAGCCTGGAGAATATCATGGCCCTCCCTGTGTGCGCGCAGAGGCAGAGGAGAGTGCCACCTCTAGGACATGACAATATTCGAGTACCAGCTTAGCAAGGTGTCAAAAACTTTATTGAACAACAACAAAACAGGAAAAGAGTATACCCATTTACCACACTTTTCATGGGAAACTTGTGCCTGCTTCTCTGCCCTTAATCTTTGCAGTCATGGCTGGAGAGTGCTTGCCGACAGAATTAAATCAGATTCCAGCTGAAGGCAATTCCGTTCCTTAGTTTTTATACATGTTGAGGAAGAAAATGCCTTCTCACACAAGTATGTGGAACCAAATGGCAGTAAGGCTGTGATAGCCTTTCCTCCTACTTCCGGGTATAGTTTTGCAGCTTGGCTCCAGAACTCAGTCAAGTATTTTTTTCATTGAAGAGTTCCTTCAAACTGCGGTTTGATGTCAATTCCAGAAGTGCCTCTTGCTCTGGAGAGGAAAGGTCAAAGTTCACAACATTGTCCATGATGAAGGGTGATGCAACCCAGCAAATTCTAGTATCACATCCTCTTGACACAAATGGAAAATACAACTCAAACTCTTGTGTGTAATTCTTCCAAATGATTTTTGATGGCTGTTTCAATGCCCTCAGTGTCAACAATAGAATTTAGTTCAATAAAGTCTGATACATTGGGAAATGAGGCAATATTCTTTTTTTTCTACTTGTCCTATCCACTGGGAGATTTTTTTTGTGGAAGGCACAAAGTTTGTCTTTCATAACAAACATGTTATGACCGTGGCCCTACAGCGACTAATTAAGTTCATTTAGCTTTTTAAATATGTCAGCCAAATAGGCAAGGCAGGATACCCAAAAGACATTTTCAAACTTCTCTGCTAGGGATGATGAAACATTTGTCAGGAAAAGGCATGTTTCATCTTCCTTTGGGAAGCAGAGAGGCAGCTGCTTTTACTTAAGCAGAGCTTTTTCAAAAAAGTAAATAAAACAGAAAACAAAAAGGGAGAAAGGAACTTGGCAGGAACCTTGGAAAGAATACCTGCTGAGCCCTGGTAAGTTTGTGGGGTTTCTTGTTTAATTACAAATTCACCTTTTTTTTCTTTTTTTAGCAGGCAAAAAAGGGTTTCTCCTTCCCCCATTCTTCTAATTTTTGCCCTCAGCACAGGTTTGCAGGGGGTGGAGCTTTCTGCTGCAGTCCCCCTGCTGACTAATCCCTGGTAGCTGGGAGCAAACAGCTCACTCTTCCTTGCGAAGCAGAGAGGCAGCTGCTTTTACTTAAGCAGAGCTTTTTCAAAACAGAAATAAAAAGGGAGAAGGGAACTTGGCAGGAACCTTGGGAAGAATACCTGCTGAGCCCTGGTAAGTTTGTGGGGTTTCTTCTTTAATTACAAATTCACCTTTTTTTAGCAGCCATCGTGCCCCTGATGGCGCGCGATAAAATCCTAAAACAAGTAGGAAAAAATCCAAAAAGTAAACTGAGACCAAAACAAAAATTTGAACAACCCAAAAAAGCTGTGTTTTTTTATATAATTAGTATAATAATAACAGTAAACATATAATAACAAGAAATGGAGATAGATAGCCGGCAGACGGAGGGGAGCTTCCCAGTGTTTTGCATTGAGTGTCACATGTATGACTATCTGTCTGCTGGACAGAAGTCTTGGGTGTGTGATCGGTGCAATGAGCTCCTGGCTCTCAGGGAACAGGTTCTTTCCCTTGAAGCCAAGGTAGCAGAGCTGGAGAAGCAGAGAGAGATAGAGAGGCAGGAGAAGATCTTCAGGGATGCAGCAGGAGCGTCCCACTCCATGCTGAGCAGCTCTCCAGCTGCTTTGGAGAATGGAGATCTTGGGCAGGGAGGACATCAATCTGTGGAAGAGGGACAGGCTCCCTTAGTTGAGACCCCTTCCTTGGAGGATGTGCCCATATCCTCTTGCACCGAGGATACTTCTCCGCGGGTGGTGGGCTTCTTGTAGTGGGTGATTCGATTGTTAGAAATATAGAGAGACGGGTTTGTGATGGAAGCGTTGACCGCATGGTAAACTGCCTGCCGGGTGCAAAGGTTGCGGACATCACGAGGCATCTAGACAGGCTGATAGACAGTGCTGGGGTGGAGCCAACTGTTATGGTACATGTCGGTACCAATGACATTGGGAAAGCTAAGCGGAAGGTCCTGGAAGCCAAATTTAGGTTGCTAGGTAGAAGATTAAAGTCCAGGACCCCCAAGGTTGCATTCTCAGAAATGCTACCTGTTCCACGCGCAGGGCCAACTAGACAGGCAGAGCTCAGGAGCTTCAATTCGTGGATGAGGCAGTGGTGCCGGGAGGAAGGGTTTAGATTCATTAGGAACTGGGAAACATTTTGGGACAAGCCACACCTGTACAGAAGGGACGGGTTACACTTGAACCATAATGGAACAAGACTGTTGGCGATTAATATTAAAAAGGTTTCAGAGCAGCTTTTAAACTGATTCGTAGGGGCAAGTCGACAGGAACTGGGCAGCTTCCGGTTCAAGAAGGCGCACTGCCTAATATGGAGGGTGGAAGTTATGCACACATTGGTGAGTCAACAGGAAAACTAAATTGTAATAGTAAAGCAGAAGGACATGGTAGACCATCTACAAATTCTACAACCAAATTCTACAGTCAAAATTCACAAAGTTGAAAGTGCACCAGAAAATTACATATAAATGTCTGTACACGAATGCTAGAAACATTCGAGCAAAAATAGGGGAATTGGAATGCTTGGTGAAGGAAAATAATATTGATATTATTGGCATAACAGAAACCTGGTGGACAGATGATAACCAATGGGACACAAGGATTCCAGGTTACAAATTGTATAGGATGGACAGGAGAAGGAGAAATGGTGGTGGCGTGGCCTTGTACATAAATGAAGAGTTAGAATCTCATGAACTCGAAATTCAAGAAAATTCAAACTCACCCCAGAAACATTGTGGATACAAATCCCAGGACAGGAAACCAATCTGACGTTAGGGATCTGCTATCGCCCTCCCAACCAAACTCCAGAGGCAGATTGCTATTTGGAAAATGAATTTAAGGAGGCCTCAAAAAGAAATAGGGTAGTCATAATGGGGGACTTCAACTATCCCCAAATAGATTGGGTAAATTCTTGTTCTACACATGAAAGAGAGACAAGGTTCCTCGACATGTTAGCCGATTATTCCCTTGAGCAGATGGTCATGGAACCAACCAGGGGAAAGGGGATCCTGGACTTGGTTCTAACTAACGCTCAGGATTTGGTTCATGATGTCCTTGTAACCGAGCCCATAGGAACCAGCGATCACAACACAATAACCTTCAACTTAACCATAGATAGCAAATTGTCAGTGAAAACTAACACAGAGACCTTAAACTTTCACAGAGGGAATTTTGACAAAATGAGGAAAATAGTAAAGAAGAAACTAAAAAGAACAGTAAAAAAAGTCAAACCCCTCCAAAATGCTTGGAAACTGTTTAAAAATACGTTACAGCAGACTCAAATAAAATGCATTCCTAAAAGAAGAAAGAGGACTGGAAAGTCCAAGAGGATACCAGTATGGCTTACGAATGAGGTAAAGGAGGTTATTGGAAAGAAGAAAAACTCATTTAAGAAATGGAAGGCTCTTCCTACCGAGGAGAACAGGAGGGATCACAAACTCTGGCAGACCAAATGCAAGGCGATAGTCATGAAAGCCAAGAGAGACTTTGAGGAGCATATAGCCAAGAATATTAAAAATAATAACAAAACCTTTTTTAAGTACATCAGAAGCAGGAACCCAACCAGAAAATCAGTTGGGCCACTCGATGACAATGGTCAGAAGGGGATAATCAGAGAAGACAAGGCGGTTGCTGAGAGGCTAAATGACTTCTTTGCCTCCGTTTTCACTGAGGAGGATAGAGAACATTTGCCTGCCACTGAATTAGTTTTCCCAGGGAGGGAAATAGAAGAATTAAACCTGATAGAGATAAACAAGGAAGATGTTCTTGCATGCCTTTCTAAACTAAACGTCAACAAATCGCCTGGTCCAGATGGCATCCACCCTAGAATTCTCAAGGAACTCAAGTGTGAAATTGCTGAACTTCTAGCTAAAATATATAATCTTTCTCTAAGATCAGGCACTGTACCGGAGAATTGGAGGGAAGCAAATATAACCCCGATCTTCAAGAAAGGATCCAGAGGTGATCCAGGAAACTATAGACCAGTCAGTTTAACCTCAGTTCCAGGCAAACTGATGGAAACCATTATTAAAGATAAAATTACAGGGCACATAGAAAAACAGGCATTGCTGAAAGAAAATCAACATGGTTTCTGCAAAGGCAAATCATGTCTTACTAACTTGTTAGAATTCTTTGAGGGTGTAAATAAATACATAGATAAAGGGGCCCCAGTCGATATTGTATATCTTGACTTTCAAAAGGCTTTTGACAAAGTCCCTCACCAAAGGCTCCTAAAAAAACTCTTCAGCCACGGAATTAGAGGACAGGTCTTGTCCTGGATTGGTAACTGGCTAAATTGTAGGAAGCAAAGGGTGGCAATAAATGGACAATTCTCTGGATGGAAAGAAGTGAGAAGTGGTGTTTTGGGACCTTTACTTTTTAATTTATTCATCAATGATCTGGATGTAGAAGTTAATAGTGAGGTAGCCAAGTTTGCTGATGACACTAAATTGTTGCAGGTTGTGAAAAGTGAAACTGATTGTCGGGAGCTCCAAAAGGATCTCTCGAAATTGTGAGTGGACAACAAAGTGGCAAATGCATTTTAACCTAAACAAGTGCAAAGTTATGCACATCGGGGCAAAGAACCCCAATTATACTTACCAACTGATGGGGACCAAACTTTCTGAGACAACCCAAGAAAGGGATCCTGGGGTTTTGGTGGACAGCTCGATGAAGATGTCAACCCAATGCGCAGCAGCAGTAAAAAAAGCAAATTCCATGCTTGGCGTGATTAGGAAGGGAATCGAAAATAAGTCAGCAAGTGTTGTATTGCCTCTGCGCGGTGCAGGTCGGGGTCTCGGCCTGAAAAAGGTTGAGAACCACTGCTCTAAAAGAATGCAAATGACCAACTGTCTGCAAAGAGTATAAATCCTTCCATTCCCCACCATCCAGTCAGAGCTGAAGAAGCTTCTTGGATGAGAAGCAAAACGTCTTCAAAAGAAAACAAGGAAGTCCAGCTGCCTTGTGAAAAAAGCACCTTTGGGATAACTATGACCCAGATGACTGAGAATCTCCACAGATACTCTTAAATGGGGCAACTACTTAATGTTGGCTCTCACAATGGGGACAGGGATTCATACTTCCTTGGTCAAAACGAATGAGGCAAAATAAAAGTTCTATTTTTTTCCTCCCCCTTTGGCCAAATCCACTGATTGATACCAATTGGGTATACTGATGGCTTGTTTTCTTCAAGTCCCTTTTTAAAATGCTCCTTGCCAACCTTTTCATTTTTAACCAAAATATTTTGGGCGACTTTTTATCAATCGCTCACTGTCAGCCTGACCTTTGCCACCGCACAGGACTATTATTTTGGGGAAAGTAGGAGAGATTTGGGTATCACGAACGAAGGCAAACATTTGGGTATACAGTTGGTCCCCGACTTACAACAGTTCATTTAATGACCATTCAAAGTTACAACAGCACTGAAAAAAGTGACTTAAGACCATTTTTCACACGATTGTGGCACCATCCCCGTGGTCACGTGATTTACATTTGGATGCTTGACAACTGACTCACATTTATGACCATTACTGCATCCCAGGGTCATGCGATCCCCTTCCGCAACCTTCTGACAAGCAAAGTCAATGGGGAAGCCGGATTCACTTAACAACCGTTATCAAATGTGGCAAGAAAAGTCATAAAATGGGGCAAAACTCACTTAACGAATTTCTCACTTAGCAATATAAATTCTGGGCTCGATTGTGGTCGTAAGTCAAGGACTTGTATTTGCCACTTTGGGGTGTTCAAATATATAAAAAAGAGAGATTAAAAATATAGTAACAATGCCAAATCCAGTCTAAACAAATGGCTGACTGTGCAACAAACCATAATAATATGAAGACCATCACTAGCTAAAGAACTGGCGGCTATGATTTCACATTCTGGTATATATAATAATTATAATAAATAGCAATAATTCCTCCTCCTTCAGGCATTCCTTTTTAGAGCCCTTTCAATCTTTTCTCCTCTTTTCGCATTTTCTTTATTGTCAGAGAAAATGTTTTGGCTGTATCCCAAAGATGCTTTTCCACGAGGCAACTGGACTTTCTTGTTTTTCTTTGAAGACGTTTCACTTCTCATCCAAGAAGTTTCTTCAGCTCTGACTGGATGGTGGAAATCCCGATTCAGGAAACTATGACCTGGATGACTGAGAATCTTCATAAGACGTTTTGAATGTATATTTAGGATTTTTGTTTGTTTGTTTGTTTCAACAAATGTTACCGACTGAGTTTTGAGGAACTAAGCCCAACTTGGGCCATCTGGAACATTAAACACTGCAGGTTGGAAGAAGAAAAAATAGTAATTACAAAATTTCATAATTATCGGTTGGTAATAATGCCGAGAAGAACCAAATGGAGGAAGTTATAAGAAGTAAAGCTCAGATCCAGGATTTTAATCAGAGATATCTTCAGGGGATCAAAATGATACCCACAGGTCATGATCAAAACTCTTCGTCTTCACGTACGTGCATCACCTTCAAAGAAATACGGCTTAACATGTGGGATTAACCAGTCAGAAATATTATTTGGCAATGATTATGATTCCTTTTTGAGTAACAAAATGAAGTTGCTCTTTATCAGGGCCAGCTTGCAGGTTCAGCCATCACTCTCCTTTCGATATTCCACTCATTTACAGTTTCTCTCCTGAGTGGGATGTAAGATGAAGGGGTCCTTATTGAAACAGTTTCTTTGATCCATTCCTAGGTGTACTTTTTATACCAAATGGGATACAGTCTTTCTACACACTGCACATTTAAGACCATGTAGCTCAACCAAACTCACACATTTATCTGTTTTCTCTTGTGTTGTTGGTTTTTTAAGGGAAAAAAAAGGCGATCCTGGTAGTCAATTTTCATTTACTCCAGGCATTCTTCCCACAATACGACTTTTAATGAGAAACGAACTTCAGGTGTTTTTATGGTTGTCCCATATGTGAATTCCTTTAGGTCTGATAAGGCTACTTACTGTTGCAACTGAACAGTCAACAAATTTCTATTGTTTCTTTCCTTGTTATGTCCCTTTGTGAGAAGAAAATACTTGAGTGATGAAAACTCCCGAGTTACAATTTCTCTCTTGTGTGGATTCTTTTATGCTTCATAAGGTGACTATTTCGACTAAAACTCTTTCCACAATCTGTGCACTTGCAGGGTTTCTCTCCCGTGTGGATTTTTTTATGTCTCGTGAGGTGACTTTTGTGACTGAAGCTCTTTCCACACTCTGTGCAGTTGTACGGTTTCTCTCCCGTGTGAATTATTTTATGTTTGATAAGGTTGCTGTTCTGACGGAAATTCTTGCCGCACTCCGTGCATTTGTACGGCTTCTCCCCTGTGTGGATCCTTTTATGGCAAATAAACACACTGTTCTGATGGAAGGTCTTTCCGCACTCCAGACATTTATACGGTTTCTCCCCTGTGTGGATTCTTACATGCATCATCAGATTTGCACTGGCACTGAACTTCTTTCCACACTTCAAGCAGGTATATGGTTTCTCCCCAGTATGGATTCTTTGATGGTATCTAAGACCATTGTTATACGAAAAGCTTTTTCCACACTCTGTGCATTTATATGGTTTCTCTCCTGTATGCATCCTTTTATGATAAGAGAGATGACTGCTTCTATTGAACCGCTTTCCACATTCCAAACACTTGTAAGGTTTCTCCCCCGTGTGTATCCTTTTATGGCAAATAAAATAAGTGCTGCAGTTGAAACTCTTACCACACTCCAGGCACTGATACGGTTTCTCCCCGGTGTGAATCCTTTTATGTTTGACAAGGTGACTGTTCTGACTGAAACTCTTTCCACACTCCACGCATTTGTATGGTTTTTCTCCTGTGTGGGTCTTTTTGTGGCGAAAAAAGACACTGTTTTGACGGAAGCTCTTTCCACATTCCGAACACTGAAATGATTTCTCTCCCGTGTGCACTTTTCTATGAGAGGTAAGATCCGAGCGCACACTGAAACTCTTTCCACAGTCCAGGCACTGATATGGTTTTTCCCCTGTATGGATTCTTTTATGTTTCAAAAGGCTACTGTTCTGACTGAAGCTCTTTCCACATTCCAAGCATTTGTACGGTTTCTCTCCTGTGTGGATCCTTCTGTGACAAACAAAGACACTGTTTTGACGGAAGCTCTTTCCGCATTCCGTACATATATATGGTTTCTCTCCTGTGTGGCTTCTTACGTGCATCACGAGGCTTGAACTTTCACTGAATTTCCTTCCACACTTCAGACAAGTGTATGGTTTCTCCCCAGTGTGGGTTCTTTTATGTCTTGTAAGGTGACCACTCTGGTTGAATCTTCTTCCACACACCAGGCATATATATGGTTTCTCCCCTGTATGGATCCTTTCGTGTATGATTAATTTACATCTCTGAGTGAAGGTCTTTCCACAGACCAGGCAAACATACGGCTTTTCCCCTGTGTGGGTTCTTTCGTGTATGGTAAGTTTACCTCTCTGTGTGAAGGCCTTTCCGCACTGCAAACATTTATATGGTTTCTCCTTTGGGGGAGTTTCTGTGGGTGAAATAAGCAACTGTTTCTTACTGGAACTCTCTTCATACTCACACTGTTTTTCACTGTTATGGGAAATAGGATGACTGCTCAAATCAAAACTCTCCTCACAATTTATAAATGTACAGGGCGTGTCTTTGAGATCCGATTGGTAATGTAAATTAACAGAAGAGGTATAATCGACCTTCTTCCCATCCTCTTGATATTCAGATTGTTCCTCGTCAGTCTGGGTTATACAATATTTACGGAAATCAAACTTCCTGCTGTCTCTTTCACCACATTCACTAAATTTTCCTTTATCTTCTCCTTGTTGAACTCGCTGGGTTGAGAAGTCAAGGAATTTATTATATCCGAAAGGAGAAGAGTTCTTCCTTCCATACATTATGCAACTTTTCTTACTGCTTTGTGATGTCCCTTGATTTCCAAGCATTCCTTCTTCAGACTTGATCATTTGTAATAGCGCTACACCAGGCTCCTTATAATTAGTTTGCTCCTGTCTATAACCTGGTTTGGAGAAGAAAAAAAAAGTTCATCATTACACAATAGAAAAAAAGCTGCACCTCTTATTTCTGTATATCTAAGATTTTACTGAGTTCTTTGTATGATTGAAAAGAACCAAATTTCTATTTTATTTTTTAGTAGTGCCTCTGCAATTATTCTCTCTTAATTTTATGAGTAGAGTAGAGTAGAATAGAATAGAATAGAATAGAATAGAATAGAATAGAATAGAATAGAATAGAATAGAATAGAATAGAATAGAATATGGGATAGAATAGAATAGAATAGAATAGAATAGAATAGAATAGGATAGGATAGGATAGAGTAGAGTAGAGTAGAATTAGAATAGAATAGAATAGAATAGAATAGAATAGGATAGGGTAGAGTAGAGTAGAATTAGAATAGAATAGAATAGAATAGAATAGAATAGAATAGAATAGAATAGAATAGAATAGAATAGAATAGAATAGAATAGAATAGAATAGGATAGGATAGGATAGGATAGGGTAGAATATGGGATAGAATATGGGATAGAATAGAATAGGATAGGATAGGATAGGATAGGATAGCATAGCATAGCATAGAATAGAATATGGGATAGAATAGAGTAGAGTAGAGTAGAGTAGAATAGAGTAGAATAGAATAGAATAGAATAGAATAGAATAGAATAGAATAGAATAGAATAGGCAGGAAACCCTATACCCGTTTCAGACAAATAGTTATCCAGTCTCTTCTTAAAAATTTCCAGCGTTGGAGCATTCACCGCTTCTGAAGTCAGGTTGTTCCATTGATTAAGTATTATAACTGTCAGGAAAGTTCTCCTTAGTTCTAGGTTGCTTCTCTCCTTGATTAGTTTCCGTCCATTGCTTCTTGTCCTGCCTTCAGGCGCTTTGGAGAATAGCTTGACCCCCCCCCCATTCTTTGGCGCAGCCCCTGAGATATTGGAAGGCTGCTATCATGTCCCCCCTCATCCTTCTCTTCATTAAACTAGACATACCCAATTCCAGCAACTGATTCCAGCAACCGTTCTTTATACGTTTTAGCCTCCAGTCCCCTGATCATCTTTGTTGTTCTTCTCTGCGCTCTATGAGGTATTATGAGGTATTTCTGGGGTTTTTTCTTATGGAAAAAAAATCTAATCTTTGTCCAAAGACCGAATGATCAGGAGTTCAAGAGGCTATTAAGAATTAAATGGATGAAGGAATTGTGGGTTTCTTCAATTGATGCCTTGACGTTTATTATAGCAAATGCAATTTTGGAAATGCCCCACATTGTACAGATCGTCCTTGAGCCTCAGTTCTTCCAAAGCAAGGAACACTTTCAGGGGATTGTAGAATTGCCTCAGCTTCTACAGGCCCCGACCTATCTCCCTCCCATCACTGTCCTTTGAGTCACCATGCACAGCATGGCCAAGACGAAGACAATGCTGTATTCCACTACCATCACTTCCAGCGGACCTAGAACTAGGAGAAATTTCCTGAAAGTGAGAACAATTCATCCGTGGAACAATCTGCCTCCAGAAGTTGTGGATGCTCCAACACTGGAAGTTTTTAAGAAGAGACTGGACAACCATTTTTCTGAAACGGTATAGCATTTCCTATCTGAGCAGGGGGTTGGACTAGAAGACCTCCAAGGTCCCTTCCAACATCGTCATCGTCATCATCATCATTATTATTATAAAAGAGCCAAGGTTACCTACCCCTGGTCTAGACCAGTACTAACTGAATTTAAACTCATGTAGTGTCTTGAAATCTTCCCAGGTTTCCAAGCACTATCTTTTTAAAAAGCTGAGAAAAGAACAACACAGGTAGTCCTTGACTTACAACAGTTCACTTAGTAACTGTTCGAAGTTACAAAGGCATTGAAAAAGTGACTTATGACCATTTTCCACACTTATGACTCTTTCAGGATCCCCATGGTCATGTGATTTACATTCAGATGCTTTGACAGCTGACTCGCACTTATGACAGTTGCAGTGTCCCAGGGTGACGTGATTCTCCCCCCTTTTTTTGCCACTTTCTGACAAGCAAAGTCAACAGGAAAGCCAGGTTCACTTAACAACCATCTTACTAATTTAAGAACTGCAGAATTTAATTTAATTTAAGAACTGAAGAAATGGGGCAAAACTCAGTTGTTCTCCCAACGTAAATTTTGGGCTCAATTGTAAGGTGAGTAAGTCGTAAGGTGAGGACTACCTGTATTGCATTATTTCCTATATTGGGCTGAAGTACTCAGGGACATAATGCAACTTGTTCTCAGCCCTACAAGGAGTTTGCACATGATTTACTCAGCGCCAAAGGAAGGCCCTTTGATCAAACGGCCAGTATGAGAGCTGCCATTGGTTATTAAGTGACCAAGGAAATTGGATGGTTATTAGTAAGGTGACCAATCGTCCTCCTTTAGGGAGGACAGTCCTTCTTTTGTACTCATTTAAAAAATAATTAATAGGCATGAAAGCATAATTACAATATAAAATGTTATTGTTACAAATGTTTTTTATTATACCAGCAGTTCTCAACCTGTGGGTCGCGACCCCATTTGGGGTCGAACGACCATTTCACAGGGGTCGCCAAACACCGCAGTCCGCCATTTTTTTTTTGGGTCGGCCATTTTTTTTTGGTCGGCCATTTTTTTCCCCTTTGCCATGCGGGCCGTCGCGCCGCGCATGCGCGATGAGGGCCCGCCATTTTTTTTTGGGTCGGCCATTTTTTTGGGGGGCGGCCATTATTTTTTGGGGGGGTCGGCCATTTTTTTCCCCTTTGCCATGCGGGCCGTCACGCCGCGCATGCGCGATGCAGGCCCGCCATTTTTTTTTGGTCGGTCATTTTTTTTTTTTGGTCGGCCATTTTTTTTCCCCTTTGCGATGTGGGCCGTCGTGCCGCGCATGCGCCCCGTTGCGCCGCGCATGCGCGATGCGGGCCGGGGTCGAGCCCCGGAACAGGTTGAGAACCGCTGTATTATACATTTATCGTATTATAGTGTATTCTGTATTGTTGCAATGAATAAAAGGTTTTATTTACGGTATTTTTTTCTTCAATTTATTTGTGTCCTTCTCATTGTAAAAAACTTGGTCACCTTATTATTAGGAACAGAAATCAAGAGAGACACAGGGCATATTTTTCCTGTGCTTATTCTAGCGAGGTGCTCTTAGCACTTAGGACAAAAGACTTTCCACAATTAATTGAACCCAGAGCAAACTAGTTCCTTACCCAGAGCGGCCACATTCCTAGAATTCTCCAGCATGACTTCCCTGTGTAAGGCTCTCTGGCTGGGATCCAGCAGCCTCCATTCCTCTTCCGTGAAATACACAGCCACCTCCTCAAAGGATACCAAACCCTGAAAGTCAAAGGATATGTTCCTCAGCAGAAGTCCCAGAAAGTCTCCTTCTAAATTTCCAATACCCCCAAAGGTGAGTTTTCCAAGAGAGGAAACGCTCCTTTTCTCACATGACGTACTACCTGGTTTTAGATTAGATTTAGATTCACTTTGGACCACCTTTAAAGTGCTCCATGGCATCGGACCCGGATACTTACAGGACCGCTTACTGCTAGCAAATACCTCCCGCCGTCCGGTACGCTCCCACAGAGAGGGCCTCCTCAGGGTGCCGTCGGCCAGACAATGTCGACTGGCGACCCCCAGGGGGAGAGCCTTCTCTGTGGGAGCTCCAACGTTTTGGAACGAGCTCCCCCCCGAACTCCGTACGATGACGGACTTACGCACCTTCCGTCGGGAATTGAAAACTTTCCTTTTTCAACAGGCCGGCCTGGCATAGAA
The DNA here is from genome assembly GCA_034064705.1 of Bothrops alternatus. Classification (NCBI taxonomy): domain Eukaryota; kingdom Metazoa; phylum Chordata; class Lepidosauria; order Squamata; family Viperidae; genus Bothrops; species Bothrops alternatus. The sequence goes on along the minus strand of JARGCV010000172.1, from coordinate 15,922,627 downwards.
GCTCCGGCTCCAACTGGGTGAAAATGTTTTAGGGGGATTGTGTAATTTTTAGGATTTTTGTAATTTTTAGGATTTTAGGATTTGTATATATTGGGTTTTATAGATTTTATGGCCTAATTTGTTTAATTTATTTTTAAATATTTTAATTTTGTACATTTATATGTTTTTAAATTTTAAGGCTGTAAACCGCCCCGAGTCCTTCGGGAAAGGGGCGGTATAGAAATTTAATAAATAATAATAATAATAAAATAATAATTCACAAGTGCACAAAACGTGCATGTTGAAGTAACAACATAACCATCCTGGAGAGACACAAAGCTCTGGAAATCAAAGGGTATGTTCTTCAGAAAACATCCCGGAAGTTCTGTCCCAGATTTTGTCTATCTTAAATACCGGTAGCAAAGTTTTGTAAAAGAGAATATGCTCTCTCTCTCTCTCTCTCTTTTTTTTTTTTTTACAAAATCAGGTGCCTCTTGTAAGATTTACTACCCCTTTGAAATATTCACAAATGCAACAAAGATGGAACTTGAACCTCTAGGTTGCAGTTTAATAATGCGGCCATCTTTGAGAATTCTTCCTTGGGAGAACATGGAATCATAGAGGTGCGCAGGGGAGGAGTGGCACCCTGATCCATTTGCACGGTTGGAGTTTCTTCCTGGCATGATTCATCTTCGGAACTGTGTGAATTTGTCTGACATGCTTCTCTTTGAAACATGATAGCAGTGTTCCAATATCTCAGGGGCTGCTCCAAAGAAGAGGGAGTCAAGCTATTCTCCAAGACGCCTAAAGGCAGGACAACAAGCAACGGATGGAAACTAATCAAGGAGAGAAGCAACCTAGAACTAAGGAGAAACTTCCTGACAGTTAGAACAATTAACCAGTGGAACAACCTGCCTCCAGAAGCGGTGAATGCTCCAACACTGGACGTTTTTAAGAAGAGACTGGACAGCCATTTGTCCGAAATGGTATAGGGTTTCCTGCCTGAGCAGGGGGTTGGACTAGATAACCTCCAAGGTCCCTTCCAACTTTACTACTACTACTACTACTACTACTACTACTACTACTACTACTACTATTATTATTATTATTACCTTTTATTTCTTTTTTTACACCCCAAGTTTTTTTTTTTGCAGGAGCAACCACCTTGTATAAATACGAACTTCGTATAAATATATTTTAATCTGATGTGTTTATGTAACTTATTTAATGTCTATGGAGATTCTCAGTCATCCAGGTCATGATTGTCCCATTGATGCTGTTTCACGAAGCAACTGGACTTTCTTGTTTTTCTTTGAAGAGGTTTCCCTTCTCATCCAAGACACAAAGACAGCAAAGTCCACATTTTGGACAGAGAGGATGGCTGGTTTGAAAGAGGGGTCAAAGAGGCCATCTATGTCAAAATTGAGCAGCCCTCTCTCAACAGAGGGGGAGGGATACGACATCATCTATCTCCAATCTACAACACGGTTCTTTCAGCAGTTCCAAGAAGGCTGCACACCCATTTGCTCTACTCAGGTGCACTACTCACTATCATGATGACACAGATAAACCTCCAGGTGGCCTCCATGACTCTCTAAATAAAAGAAGGCAAATGACCAGCTGTCTGCAAGGAGTATAAATCCTCCCATTTCCCCACCATCCAGTCAGAGCTGAAAAAGCTTCTTGGATGAGAAGTGAAACATCTTCAAAGAAAAACGAGAAAGTCCAGTTGCCTTGTGAAAAAGCACCTTTGGGACAATGGATTTAATGCTAATCAATTCTTAGTGTTATCATTTAATTGCTGTGTTTATTAACACATTGTGAGGAGTCCTACTAATGGTTTAATAAAAGTAAATCCATTAAAATGACTCTTTGCTTTCACAACATGCTATCCGATTCCTCTTCTTGCATCTGCCAGCAAGGGATTTATTTTAAATAAAGACCGAGTGGCTGTGGCTACCATCATCTCGGAAAGGGCTCACAATTTGGGAGTCCTCCTGGATTCACGGCTGTCTTTAGAGGACCATCTGGCGGCCGTGGCCGGGAGGATGTTCTATCAGGTTCGCCTGGTGCACCAGTTGCGTCCCTTCCTAGACCGGGACTCGCTATGCACAGTTACTCATGCCTTCGTCACTTCCAGGCTGGACTACTGTAATGCTCTCTACATGGGGCTCCCCTTGAGGTGCACCCAGAGGCTTCAGCTGGCCCAGAATGTGGCCGCGCGGGTAGTGACCGGAGCGTCATGGCGCTCCCATGTAACACCACTCCTGCGCGAGCTGCACTGGTTGCCGGTGGCCTTCCGGGTGCGTTTCAAGGTGTTAGTGACCATCTTTAAAGCGCTCCATGGCATCGGACCCGGATATCTACAGGACCGCCTTCTGCCAGCAAATACCTCCCGCCGTCCGGTACGCTCCCACAGAGTGGGTCTCCTCAGGGTGCCGTCGGCCAGACAATGTTGGCCGGCGACCCCCAGGGGGAGAGACTTCTCTGTGGGAGCTCCAACGCTTTGGAACGAGCTCCCCCCCGAACTCCGTACGATGACGGAATTGCGTTCCTTCCGTCGAGAATTAAAAACACATCTTTTTCGACAAGCTGGCCTGGGATAGGAGCTCCAGTACCAACAAGGCCATAATTGTTTTAGGGGATCGAGCTTTTAAGATAATGTATTGGGTTTTAAATGTTTCTGGGCCAAATTGTTTAATCCATTTTTAATCATTTTATTTTTTGTATGTTGATGTTTTTAATTGGGCTGTACACCGCCCCGAGTCCTTCGGGAGGGGGGCGGTATAGAAATCACAAAAAATAAATAAAATAAAAATAAAAAATAAAGTAAAATACTGTAAACGACTGCAGGAACAAGAAACTTAAATAGTCGGCTATTTACACAAATTATACTGATCTGTAGGGTGTCAACTCTACAAACGAGCATGGCTGCAGCCATTATTCCTACTCATTTTGGGTTGCCACAAGGAATAGAGGGAGTGGGGGTTGCCAGCTGCTTCGCTAGTCAAAATAATCTTTTGTCCCATGGGAACCAAGACCATCAGCTGCTCCCGAGACTGTAGGCTGGGCGTTGCAAAAAAGGCCCACCAAGAAGATGTATTGGGGAACGTAGTTGCTTCCATAGCTTTAACGCAGGGGTTCTCAACCTTGGCAACTTTAAGACTTGTGGACTTCAACTCCCAGAATTCCTCAGCCAGCAAAGCTGGCTGAGGAATTCTGGGAGTTGAAGTCCACAAGTCTTAAAGTTGCCAAGGTTGAGAACCCCTGCTTTAAGGGAAGGGATTTTTTTTAATTTTGTATTGGGGAATTGTTACGTGCATCTCCAGATTTGGTTTCGCTTTTGGTGTGACGTAGGGTTGTGCAGAGACATCACCCTGCCAAAAAAACTACGTATAGTCAAGGCCATGGTTTTCCCAGTTGCAATGTATGGCTGTGAAAGTTGGACCATAAGAAAGGCTGAGCCCCAAACAATGGAGGCCTTTGAACTATGGGGCTGGAGAAGACTCCTGCGAGTCCCCTGGACTGCAAGGCGATCCAACCGGTCAGTCCTAGAGGAGACCAACCCTGACTGCTCTTTAGAAGGCCAGATCCTGAAGTTGAAACTCAAGTACTTTGGCCACCTAATGAGAAGGAAGGACTCACTGGAGAAGGGCCTCATGTTGGGAAAGATTGAGGGCAAGAGAAGAAGGAGATGACAGAGAATGAGGAGGCTGGATGGAGACACTGAAGCAGGAGGCCTGAGCGTAAATGGACTCCAGAAGATGGTAGAGGACAGGAAGGCCTGGAGGAACGTTGTCCATGGGGTCGCGATGGTCGGACACGACTTCGCAACTACCAACAACAGGGTTGTGCTTAAATAACCATTTGAAAGTGGGGCCAAACCAACTCCTGATCTCAAGGCTCTGCATTGAATCCCATGGCAAAACCAGACATCCCCACTACCCCACAAAGGTTTCCGTGCCTACCTGAGCTGTTGTTCCCCCACACAGAGGAGATGCTTCAGCAATTTCCATCAGCAGCCTCCCACACCCTGTGACTGAGATAAAAGGGAAGCACTATAAACTAACCCCGGCCCAAATGTTGCGTTTTGTGTGTAAAAAGAGCACATGAACGAAAGCACTTCAAACTTCAATGCCCTCAAAACTGACTTTCACTTACGTGGCAACATGACCCGACTTGGATCCTCCTCGGGGATCCTTCCCAACAGTTGCTCCGTAGAGGGACCACAAAGACCTTCAGGAGATACCACAACTGCCTTCATTAAAGGCTCCTGCATCTGAAATAACAGCCAGAATCACAGGAGAATCAAAGTTACAACAACTGAACATTGGAACAAGGGAATTCTGTTATGCCTTCAAAGCTGGACCATCTTATATCCATAGGTCAGGGGTAGGCCACCTTGGCTCTTTTATGACTCGTGGACTTCAACTCCTAGAATTCCTGAGCCAGCCATGTTGAGGGGAAAGGGAGAGGTTTCCAAGCTGAGCCATGCTGGCTCAGGAATTCTGGGAGTTGAAGTCCACAAGTCATAAAAGAGCCAAGGTTGCCTACTCCTGGGCTAGACAGTCACTTGTCTGAGATGGTATAAGTCAAGACTAGGCAACCTTGGCTCTTTTATGACTCGTGGACTTCAACTCCCAGAATTCCTGAGCCAGCATGGCTCAGCTTGGAAACCTCTCCCTTTCCCCTCAGCATGGCTGGCTCAGGAATTCTGGGAGTTGGAGTCCACGAGTCATAAAAGAGCCATGGTTGCCTACCTCTGGCCTAGGCCTAGGCCATTCATGACTCGTGGACTTCAACTCCCAGAATTCCTGAGCCAACATGGCTCAGCTTGGAAACCTCTCCCTTTCCCCTCAGCATGGCTGGCTCAGGAATTCTGGGAGTTGAAGTCCACGAGTCATAAAAGAGCCAAGGTGGCCTACCCCTGCCATAGGTGAAGATGCAAACTCCTTTGGGATTCTCCTCCCTCCTGTGGAATGATCTGGACAAGGAAATAGAAGTCTGGAGGGCACCGAAGGTGGAGGGCAACCACTTCAATTGCTACAACCTGCATTTGTGGTGAGCAACACAGCAAAGGAAAGCAGGGCCATCCTCCTGAGGGCATCCTCCCAGGACGGAGCCTCTCACCTGCTGCTTCCATTCCTCGGCCTGGCTCAGCAAGAAGCCTTCGGCCAGGGCCACCGCCTGGGAGCAGCTCTCCGCTCCGCACTCCCTCAGCCAGCCCGCCATCTCCGGGGGCAGCACGGCCAGGAACTGCTCCAGGATCACCAAGTCCACCACTTGAGCTTTGCTGCTCCTCTCGGGCTTCAGCCATCGATAGCAAAGCTGCTGCAGGCGGGTGCAGACTGCCCGGGGCCCCGCCGACTCCTGGTAGCCAAAGCAGCGGAAGCGCTGGGCCTCTGAGTCCGGCGGGTCCTCGGGTAGGGTCTCCCACTTGGCTCCGGCAGCCCAGGCCTCTCCACCTTCCCGGGGCTCAGCTTCGGGAAGGCCTGAAGCTCCTCTCCACCCTCCGCCTGACTTCGGCACGTCCATCTTCCTTCACGGCGTCTATTCAGCTCCTCTCCTTCTCGGCCGCATCTAGCGAGGAGCCTCTGGGACGCTGAACAGCTTTGCTGTGGACCAGCCGATACAACATCTGCAAGGGCTTCTAAGACAGGGAGGAAGAGTCTGAAGCAAAGGCTGAGCAATCTCCCACCTACAAATAAGGCTTCACTCAAATCAATCGGGATAGAGAGCTGGAAGGGACTTTGGAGGTCATCTAGTCCAGGGGTTCTCAACCTTGGCAACTTTAAGACTTGTGGACTTCAACTCCCAGAATTCCTCAGCCAGCAAAGCTGGCTGAGGAATTCTGGGAGTTGAAGTCCACAAGTCTTAAAGTTGCCAAGGTTGAGAACCCCTGATTCTAGTCCAACCCCTTTGCTCAAGTGGCAGACCCTATATACCCCATTCAGACAGGTGGCGGTCCCAACCTTTTCTGGAAAGCTTCCAGGGGATGCAGCAGCCACCACTTCTGGAAGGCCTCCGAGATGCGCTTCTTGCCAGTTCCCCCCACGACGATCTGGTTCCCACGACCGGCTCCCCCGCTTGCTAAAAGCCACCCAGGGCCATAAACCCCAATTGCAAAGCAGGCGAGCGTCGCCTCCCCTTTGGTTCCTGGGTCCTCTAAGTCAATCCCACGGCTGGCCGGCGGGGGAGGCGATTCAGACGCTCCCCCCCGGATCGCGGTACCCGCCGAAGGAGACCCACAGCGGGGAATCTCCAGGGGAAAGCCGGAGCGGAGCTGAACCGGCCTCTCTCTCACCCACCCACCCCCTCTTTTTGGGACGCCCCACTCACCACCTCCCTCCCAGCCTTCCCGGGAAAGAAAGCCTTTTGGACACGCGGGTTCGCGCTTCCCCACGATCCCCGAGCTGGGCAACAAAAATCCCGGCTCTTCAATTAGCCCCGCCCTCGCAGCCTGGCGGCGGCGGGGGGGGGGAAGAGCTTGGAATGCGGGGCGAGAGAAAAAGAGAGAGCGCTTCTTCCTAGAGAGGCAACACTCCGGTTGCCCCCCCCCCCGCTCTCGCCGACTCCGGGAGTGGGGGGGGAAGGTTCGGAATGCGGGACAAGAGAAAGCGCATCTTCCTAGAGAGGCAGCATTCCGGCCGCCTCCCACCCATCCTTAAAGGGCGGCCGCCATCTCCACGCCCCCCGCTTTTTTCCTGCAGTAGTCAATTGCTTGCCAAGCTCTCCGGCGCATGCTCCGTCCCATCCTGAAGGGAGGAAAGCGATAAAGCTGCAACGCTTGCCAGGATTATTGGATGGATTTGAATCTGTGATTTCCAGGGGATTTGAAGGGAGGATTCCAATTGTCTTTGAGAGGGGATCCGCGAGGCTCAATAACAGAGCTGGAAGGGTCCACAAAGAAGAGGGCGTCAAGCTATTCTCTAGAACAGTGTTTCTCAATCTTGACAATTTTAAGGCATGTGGACTTCAACTCCCAGAATTCCACAGCCAGCATTGCTGGCTGTGGAATTCTGGGAGTTGAAGTCCACATGCCTTAAAATTGTCAAAGTTGAGAAACACTGCTCTAGAACATAAAGAAACCTGACGTTATAACCATAGATGCACACTAAACACTGAATATTTCTGCAGTTGTTGCAATGCAAAATACATTCTAACATGTATTCCAACAGCTAGTCAATGTAGTTTGGGTAATGAAACATCTGCAAGAAAACAACCAAGCTCAGAGAGCACCAAGGAACTTATTGCTGATAAGATCATTGGCCTTCCTTGATCATTTTACTACTATCATAATAACACTTTTCTTTTCAACCAGATCCAACAGAATTAAACCTTTCCGTTCTTCTATGTGAGACTTTATTTCATTTGAACGGATGGTCAACAATCGTTTATATCCTTCTTTTGGCACGTTTGACATAACTGCATTTAAAATATTTATATAGCCACCCATCTTTCAACAAATCCTGGGTGGCACCCAATCAAAGAGATTTATGTCAGTTTTCTTTTGTGTTTTCTTTCATAAGGGCAGTATGAGAATTAGAAATTTCTTACAACTTTCTGTAAAGTTGTATAACTGCCATTTATGAAACCTGAAGGCAGTGATTTTTGAAACATTTCCATACACCAACTGTTTTTACGATTTTCCTTGGTCTCTTCAGCCTTGAAAGACGGCGTTTAAGGGGTGACTTGATCGAAGTGTATAAAATCATGCATGGGATAGAAAAGGTGGATAGAGAACAATTCTTTTCTCTATCACACAATACTAGGACAAGGGGGCACTCCCTAAAGCTCATAGCTAAGGAAGTGAGGACAAATAAAGGGAAATATTTCTTCACCCAGAGGGTCGTTGATTTATGGAATTCACTTCCAGGGGTCGTGACAGCTGTCAGCCTTGACAGCTTCAAGGCAGGGTTAGACAGATTCATGGATGCCAAGTGTATCGGTGGTTATTAAAACGGATGTCCATGTGCCGCCTCTATGTATACTGTGCAGCAGTATTGCAAATGTGTCAGATTGTGATTTCTGGCTGTGCTTGGGATTCAACACTATAAGCTAGGCACAATGTGTAGAAGTTTTGTCTCATACATATGTGTATGTAGATTGTGTATGTAGAGTGTGAAAAGTATATATATTGTTGACAAAGAAATAAGGGATTTCTGAGATAGCTATTTCGAGTTATTTAACTCTCTTCAGTCAGAACTCACCCTTCCGGGATTCGAACCTGGGCAGTCTGCACACTAGGCAGATGCTTAAACCTCTAAGCCACAGGCTCTCTCCTGCTTTGTCAGTAATCAAGGAGGGAAGATGTGTATATAGTGTTTCTTATGCACCCTGTAAATATATACACTGTATATATATACACTCCCCTATATGTTTCTAATGTTCCCATTCTTCCTTTTTAGATTCTTACCTTTTATGTAGTTCAGGCTTTCTGCATCTCTGCTATGTAAAGCCATTTACACTTTATAAAGCTCTTATATACAATTTCTTGAGGGTTAAGCTTAGGGAAAAGGCATATGGATATTGTTCCTTCCCAACAGATTGAAAGTTGTGCAAAAAAGTGAGGAGTTACACTAACGGAAGCAGGATAGTAAAACTGATGGAATGTTGATATGAATAAGCCTGTGAGTGAAAAAAAATACAATCATTTGTCCGAAATGGTATAGGGTTTCGTGCCTGAGCAGGGGGTTGGACTAGATGACCTCAAAGGTCCCTTCCAACTCTATCATTATTGTTGTTGTTGTTGTTACATATAAGAGCCTGCTGCAAAACCAGAGGAAGATTCAATTTACTGAAATATTTATTTACTGAAATATTTATTTTTTTCTGTTCTGCTTGTAGGTGTATGATTCTTTAATGAATTCAAGATGCTTTTTACAAATACTTTTAGTTCTAGTAACAAAGTGACCTGCCTTTTCTTTAATATATCTTCTTGCCATCACTGTTTTTTGCCAATTCCTATCAATTATTTTGCTTTCACATAAAAGTTGGTCTCTAAAATATTAAAGCTTAATGAGATTGTTTAAAACATTTCATTTCATTACATTCTGCATAAATATAATTTGATTCTGATTCGGAACGTATATAAGGAGAAGCTTCCTGACAGTTAGAACAATTAACCAGTGGAACAACCTGCCTCCAGAAGCGGTGAATGCTCCAACACTGGAAGTTTTTAAGAAGAGACTGGACACCCATTTGTCCAAAATGGTATAGGGTTTCCTGCCTGAACAGGGGTTTGGACTAGATGACCTCCAAGGTCCCTTCCAACTTTATTATTATTATTATTATTATTATTATCAGCTAATGTTGTCATTTTATTATCGAACTTATTTTTTTTTCTAACTGTAAGGCTTACATTAGCTTAAAATAGAACACTTACACTACTATTAGATCTTCCCAAAAAATGATTTACCAAACTGTTTCTTCTTGAACCTAACTTACGCTTTTCCTGTGTCATAACCACGGATAGATTAATATATCTTTTTAAAAAATGCAGTTGTATTCTAGCGGTTTATAACATCCCTAAAATCCTAACATTTAGAGAAACTACATAATTTAACCCTTCTCATGATACTTCCGCTGCTCCAATCTTGCTTACCAATCATACAACTTGGAACAGTCAACAGCAAATTCCAGACTACCATATCATTAAACGTTCTTCTAATAAAAGGGGAAGCTTTATTTTCTGATCAACTGTCAAGCTTTTTTTCTCCCTTACACAAGACCGCACCTCCTTAGTCCACCCGGTTCTCATTTCCATTAACTCCTCATTCCCTCTCACAAACCTATATGGGGGAACCAAGTTCACAGAGGATTAACTAAATGCTGTAACAGGTAAAGTATGGTGGTTTTCCTCCTTCCCACCCTAATCCATTCTTATATTCCATATAATACTTCTCTCTGTTCCATTTATTTATTCAGAGTAACAGAGACTTATGGCTTTGAATAATGAGGAAAACAACACTAATTTGAAGCAACGGACCCCTATCTAGAGATACAAAATAAAAAATGAGGAAAATTTATCTACTGTTCTAGCAAAAAAAAAAAGATACAGCATAAGAAAGTAAGTGTGCTCCTTAGGGGGAAAAAAAACACCCCTCAAATATTTTATTCTAAAATTAAAACACAAGCACTGCCATTAACTTTTTACAAAGTTGCACAAAATGTGGAGTTTTGGAGAGGAGATGTAATCCTGTTGTTGTTTTTTTCAATTATGGGATTGGTGTCAGCAGAGGTTATTATTGTGTGTTTAAGTTTTACCACTATCACAATAATTTTTAAAAACATTAAATCAGATTCTGCCATGTTCAATCTGCACTGCAGGATAAAATCTTTCCTTTATTCTATGGGACATCGCATCAAATGCTTCCCCGGGAATATTATATGCTTCCTGGTTTTGTTTTGTTTTTTGTTTTTTTTACAAGGCTAAACATTCCCATTAGCCTCAGTCTGTTTTCATGGGACTTTAATCCTGGCCAACCATATAATCCTCGTCAGCCTCTGATAAAACAGTCCCTGATTACCTCAGGAAAAATATTCAAAATTGGTCTAACAATATGGAGAGGGACACAAGATTGGTTGGTGAAGTCTTAAGCAAAAAAACCTCACCAGCCCTCTCCATGTTCCACAGTTTTTTTCTCCTGAGTGGAACTTTTTAAGAAGACATGTCCCCTTAAAATAGTTGCATTGCTTCGTTTCTTGATGTACTGTCTCTCCTGTATGGATCAGCTCTTCAGTCCGCAGGTTTAGCATCCATGAAGTTCATCCAAACTCAGATATGTATTTTCTTGGAGGGCATAGTCTGTCCTATAGGAAATAAGGGCAGTGACACATTTTAACCCATTTCTACACTTCTACACTTTACGGTTCTCCAACATGGGTTCATTTAGATCTGACGAGGCTCCTTTTTCAACTGAATGTTACTGCAAAATCAACATATTTCTGGTGTTTTTCGCACGCGGGTCTCTCTTTAGGAGAAGAAAACACTTGTGATGAACGCTTCCGAGCTTATGGTTTCTCTCTTGTGTGGATTCTTGTGTGTTGTGAAAGGTGATTTTTCTGACTGAAGCCCTTTCCACACTCGGAGCATTTGAATGGTTTCTCCCCCGTAGGAATCCTTTTATGGCAAATAAAATGACTCAGGCATTTGAAACTCTTTCCACATTCCAAACACTTATAAGGTTTCTCCCCTGTATGAATCCTCCTGTGACAATTCAGATCTGAGCGAATGCTGAAGTTCTTTCCACACTCAAAGCACTTGTAAGGTTTCTCACCGGTGTGCATTCTTTTGTGTTTCTTAAGATGACAGTTTCGCCTGAAGTTCTTCCCGCACTCCAGGCATTTGTATGGTTTTTCTCCTGTGTGGATCCTTCGATGGTAAATAAAGGTCGTTTTCTGACGGAAGCGTCGCCCACACACGGTACATTTATATGGCTTCTCCCCCGTGTGGATTCTTACATGTATCACCAGGCTAGATCTTCCACTGAAGTTCCTTCCACACTTCAGGCAAGGATATGGTTTCTCCCCAGTGTGAGTTCTTTTATGTCTTGTAAGGTGACCGCTCTGACTGAATCTCCTTCCGCACACCAGGCATATATACGGTTTCTGTCCTGTGTGCTTTCTTTTGTGAGCTGTAAGGCGACTTCTCCTACTGAATCGCTTTCCGCACTCCAGGCATTTATACGGTCTCTCCCCTGTGTGAATCCTCTTATGATACATAAGATCCGAGGAGCCACTAAAACTCTTTCCACACACCAGGCATTGATACGGTTTCTCCCCTGTGTGAGTTCTTTTGTGTTGCATAAGGCTACTGTTCCGCCCGAAACACTTTCCACACTCCAGACACTTGTATGGTTTTTCTCCTGTGTGGATCCTTTTATGGTAAATAAAGGTAGTTTTCCGACTGAAGCTCTTATCACAGTCTGTACATTTGTATGGTTTCTCCCCCGTGTGGCTCCTTACATGTTTGATAAGGTTTGAACTTCCACTGAACTTCCTTCCGCAGTGAAGACACGAATATGGTTTCTCCCCAGTGTGGGTTCGTTGATGTCTGGTAAGGTGGCCCGTCTGACTGAATTTTTTTCCACACACTAGGCATATATATGGTTTCTCCCCAGTGTGGGTCCGTTCATGGACAGTAAGTTTACATCTGTGACTGAAGGTCTTTCCACACTCCAGACATTTATACCGTTTTTCCATTGGAGGATTTTCTGGGGGCAAAATAAGCAATTGTTTCTGGCTAAAACTCTTTTCACACTCATACGGGTTCTCCTTTTTATGCGACATGAAATGATTGTTCAACGTGAATGTTTCGACACAATTTATAATTCCATATGGTGTCTCCGGGATGTATGATGGGTGATGTAAAACAAGAGAAGAGCCAAGGCTGATACTTTCCCCGTACTCTTGATATTCATATTGTTCCTTTTCAGTCTGGTTTGTATAATATTCACTAAAAACAAATTTCGCTTGGTCTGTCTTGTCACATCCAAGATATTTTCCAACTTCTTCTCGTTGCTGAAGTTGCTGGGTTGGGAGGCCAAGGACTTCATTGTGATCAGAAGGAGAAAATTTCTTCCTTCCACTCTTTAGGCAGTTTTTGGAAGTTTTTTGAAGTACCCCCTTGATTCCAAGCATCTTTTTTTCAAACTGGAATAGCGCTAGGTTGGGCTCCTGGTAATTCTCCTGCTCCTGCCCAAAACCTGATTTGACGAAGAAAAGAAAAAAATAATCATTACGTTCATCACAGAAAAATGCTGCAACTGTTATTTTTGCATTTCCAACATTTTGCTAGATTCCTCTTTGTATGGAGTAAATCTTTCGTTTCATTTAAGGTTCTACCTCAAATATTATGTATCTTTTGGGCGATTCCCTATTTAATTTTTATGAGGTATTTTGGTTTTTCTTCCCACCCTTGGAGAACCCCCCCCCTACTTTTTTGTTATCTGAAGACTGAATAATCAGGAGCAAGGGATATCAAGAACAAAATGTATGAAGCAAATGATGCCTTGATGTTCACTACAGCAAATTCATTTTCAAGAATGCCTTACATTATATACCGACACACCTAGCCTGAATTCATGAAGGCGTTTGAAATGACATCTTGTAATCATTAGTCTTATCTCTCCTAAGGTGAACTGTTGTAATATGTTGTAATGCATGTGGCTTGGAACAAAGGAACAGGCCACGTGACTTTACCATGCTGTTTTGGAGCAACAGGAAATGGAGGAGGAGTCAAGAGGTGGAGTCCATTGGCCACAGCAGAGGAACAGGCCATGTGCCTTGGAACAAAGGACAAAGGCCATATGGCCTAGGAACAGGAAATAAGGGGGGCTAATAGGTGGATGGACGTTGTACCAAGATTTGAATCCATTGGCCACAGGGTGTAGCCTTGTCATTGGCTGAAGAAATAACATTGTCATTGGCTGTTTGTAACCATGTGATGCATTGTGTAACCGCCCACTGTAACAGGGAATAAAAGGGGAAGGCAGCCTTTGTCAGTGGTCGCTTCGCCCCGAGAAAATGTGCCTGTCTGCATGTCTCTCATTAATTCGGCTATCGTGAAGGACCCGCCATTGATTGGGGCGCAATGAGGTGCCTCAAATCAGAATTGAAGCTGCCTACGGAGGGCAAGGCTTCAGTGAACATCACCCTCAAACATAAAAGAAATCTCTTGAGAATTTCCTGGTTGAAAGTACAAACTAAAATTGAATTTTCCTGGTAAGGAGAAGCTTCCTTCCGCTCTACTCTCCGTGCCCTAGGATCAGGTGGGGGAGGCAGCTGTTCCTTGCCACTGATGCCAATCCTTCCCTATATTTATTTCCTCTTGTGGAAGAAATAAATCTAACAAACAAAATGGAGGCTGCACTTGTTTGTCTCCCCGCCTTTTAGACATGAGTTGGATTAAAACCCAGGTCATCTCTTTACCTAGCCCTAACAGACCTGAATTGATCCTCCTTGCTCTAAACCTTTTTCAGGCCGAGCCCCCGACCTTTGCTGCCCATGCGCAGCACGACCACAACCTGCATCGCGCATGCGCGGTGTGACGGCCCAAATCGCACATGCGTGGTGTGCGCAACGGGCCGAACTGCGCATGTGCGGTGCGTGCATGACGGCTCGAACCACGCATGCATGGTGCGACGGCCCGAACCGCGCATGCGCGGCGTGTGCGACAGCCTGAACCACGCATGTGCGGAGCAACAGCCCGAACCACGCATATGCGGCATGACGGCCCAAACCGCGCATGCGCGGCGCGCGTGCGATGGCCCGCATTGCGCAAGCGTGGCGCGATGGCCCGCATTGCGCATGCGCGGCGGCCCGAATCGCGCATGCGTGGCGGCCGGCCCAAATCGCGCATGCGCGGTGTGCGCGTGGCGGCCGAGGGGAAATGGGGAAAAAATGGCGGACTGCGGTGTTTGGCGACCCCCGTGAAACCGTCATTCGACCCCAAATGGGGTCGCGACCCACAGGTTGAGAACCGCTGCTCTAGACAACCTGCCCCTCTGCAGTCCCATCAAACCAAAGAACAGAAGTCTTATCCACTCCTAGTACAGCCCAAGGCCGCCCTTAAAAGGGAACTGCAACATAGACAAGTCCAAACCTTCCATTCTCTATCATCAGACTTCAACATTCCCTCTCCTGAACAATGGACTTCTTCAGCTATGCTGCCCTCTTGAAAGGCCCATCTTGCCAAACAGCAGAACTTACAGGTATTCCTTGTTTAGTAACTGCCTCAGAGAGTGACCATTCAGTTATGAAGGCGATGAAAAAGTCAAGGCTCACGTTTATGACATTCACAGCATGCAAAAAAGGGCAACAAGAATGATCAAGGAAATGGAGCGCCTCCCTTATCAAACCAGATTGCAACGCCTTGGTCTCTTCAGCCTTGAAAGACGGCGTTTAAGGGGTGACTTGATCGAAGTGTATAAAATCATGCATGGGATAGAAAAGGTGGATAGAGAAAAATTCTTTTCTCTATCACACAATACTAGGACAAGGGGGCACTCCCTAAAGCTCATAGCTAAGAAAGTGAGGACAAATAAAGGGAAATATTTCTTCACCCAGAGGGTTGTTGATTTATGGAATTCACTTCCAGAAGAGGTCGTGACAGCTGTCAGCCTTGATAGCTTCAAGGCAGGGTCAGACAGATTCATGGATGCCAAGTGTATCGGTGGTTATTAAAACGGATGTCCATGTGCCGCCTCTAAAACGGATGTCCATGTGCCGCCTCTATGTTGGTTGAGGCAGGCAGGATTCCCTTGAGTACCATTTGTTGGGGGTCAAGGGAAAGGGAGGGTTTTGCCTTCTCTTTCTGCTCAAGATCCCCATGTACAATTGGTGGGCCACTGTGTGACACAGAATGCTGGACTCGATGGGCTTTGGCCTGATTCAGCATGGCTCTTCTTATGTTCTTATGTTCTCTCAGCCATATGTTCCCCAATGAAATCAGTCAGTACATGTTTGTTTTCTCTCCCCTCCTCACAGAGTGGAGAGACTGCCTAAACAAGCTACTTCTTCCTTAGCTGCTTTTCTTCGAAGGGCAGCACATCTCTGCTAATGTCACTAACAAAACAGACCAGAATTGTTGATTGCAGCCACTGCCTAACATTGGCAAGACCCTAATCAATGTCACCTTCAAGGCTTTTTTTTGCCTCCTCAAGGTAAACAGCTTGTATTGCTTCAGTCTATACTCTTCATTGTGTGTCTGCTTGCTCTCTTGTAATCCCTCTCTCTCCAATGAATATGAAAATGATTCTCTATATGTGATTTATCCCAGCATCAGGGTGAGCATTCCAAAGCATAAATGGAGAAAAAGGGCTATCAACTTCCACAAAGCTTCTCTGTTTGGGGTTATCCAGCTGTTGGGGGTCTGAGCCCTATGTAAAGCTGAAGTACATTCATAAGCAGAATCGTGGTCATGTAGTTTTTTCACTTACTGACTACTTTGTTTAACGAAAGAGTTGCTGGTCCCAGCCGCCCTGAGTTCCCGGAATAGGGCGGCATAGAAATTTAAATAATAATAATAATAATAATAATAATAATAATAATAATAATAATAATAATAACTGTAGGTCACTAAAAGAGAATTATTGTAACCCCAGTTGTACTGACAAGGATTTGTCTAGCTTCCACAAACTGCTTAGCCAATCAGATCTGTGGGATTTTCCAGCTTGTAACCATTAACTTCTAGAAAAATCATCGCTTTACTATTTACTCTGGGCCCCTCTTTCTTGTAAAGCAGGTACTCAACAATTCTTGCAAAAAAGCTCGGTTCTTTTCCTCAGCGTTGTAATTCTCCTTTAGACCGAATCCACAGCAGCTTCTAATACTACATTGTGTTAAAGCACCCAGGGGGGGGAAAATGTCACTTGTTCTGATCTCTACAGGCAACTTACACATCTTCAACACAGAGATAAAAGGAGGGCCCTTTTGTCCAAACAGATGGTATGAGAAACTGCCACAGATTATTAGGCAACCCTAGAGATGTAGCAGTTATAAGGAATAGACAATTATTCTTCACTTAAAGCAGAGGTCCCCAACGTATGGTCTGCGGCCCACTGCCGGGCCGTGGCCTACTGGCCACCATTATTGTCTATTAACCCCACTCCGGCGGTGGGCAGGAGGCTCATCCTGCGGGGTGAGGCAGGGGGTAAGGTTGGGGTGCCATTGCTGCGGGGCAAGGCAAGGCAAGGCAGGGGGGGCTGCTGCCTGACACCGTCAGTCCCCCGCACACAGAGATCAGTGAGCACATGGGGGCGTGGTCTATCACCTCGGCTCAAGCTTGCTAGCCAGCTGCTTTGCCTCCTTTGTGCTGGGTGGGGCTGCCGCTCCGGGTGCAAGCAGTGGCCTAATGGACCTGTGCGAGCTGGTGGTGGCGGCGGCAAGTGTGCCCACAGAGAGGGCTCTGAGTGCCACCTCTGGCATGCGTGCCATAGGTTCGCCATCACTGTTCTAAAGCATCTACCAAGTTGTCCGTTTAATCCAGGGCTAGGCAACCTTGGCTCTTTTATGACTCGTTGACTTCAACTCTTAGAATTCCTGAGCCAGCCATGCTGGCTCAGGAATTCTGGGAGTTGAACTCCACGAGTCATAAAAGAGCCAAGGTTGTCTACCCTGATTTAAGCAAAAAAATCGCAGACTGTCCTTCTAGGTCAGCGGTTCTCAACCTTTTCCGGGGCTCGACCCCGGCCCGCATCGCAAAAAAAAAAAAAAAAAAAAGGCGGGCCCGCACCACGCATGCGCGGCACGACAGAACGCATCGCGCATGCGTGGCGCAACGGCCCGCATCGCGATAGGAAAAAAAATGGCTGACAAAAAAAATGGCCGACCAAAAAAAATATGGCGGACTGCGGTGCTTGGCAACCCCCGTGAAATGGTCGTTCGACCCCAAATGGGGTTGCGACCCACAGGTTGAGAACCGCTGTTCTAGGTAGAAGCTGCTTTCTGAGCACTTACGGCAACAAAAGACTTCCACAAATGCCTGAATACCAGAGCAAAACAGATCCTTACCCAGAATGGCCACATTCCTAGAATTCTCCAGCATGACGTCTCTGTGTAAGGCTCTCTGGCTAGAATCCAGCAGAGCCCATTCCTCTTCCGTGAAATACACAGCCACCTCCTCAAAGGATACGGAGCCCTGAAATTCAAAGGAAATGTTCCTCAGCAGAGACAACCCAGAAAATTCTCTTCCACGTTTCCAATATCCCAAAAGTAAGTTTTACAAGACAGAAAATGCTGCTTTTGTGACATAATCTACTACAAGGTTTCATAGCTGCCTCTCCGACAATCCACCTGTCTGGTTAGAACAGACATGTCAAACACAAGGCCCGTGGGCCGGATGCGGCCAGCAAAGTGGTTTCATATGGCCCGCGAAGCCATCCTGGAAACAGTGTGGGAATGGCCCCCGCTGCCTTGGCCCTGGCCCAGGCCAGCCGGGAGCCAATGTACAATTTTATGGTGGCCATCTATGCTGAAATGCATTCAGTCTTAGCTCCACAAGGCCACCTGGAAACAGCGAGGAACCAGCCCGCCACGTCGGCCCCACCCTCTGGGTGCATGCTGGGGAGGTGCCCCCCTGTGTGAGGAATGAAGAAATGCACCATCGCCTGGAAGTGGCCAGCAAATGGCCCTCGCCTACTTCACATATCCGGCTTGATGGACTCTGCCCTGGTCTCACCCCTTTCTGCAAGAGACCCTCAGATCTGTCCCACTCCTGCCCAAGCCCCCACAGGCACCCTTGACGCGAATGATGTAGAGCTGGCCATGCCCATCCAGTAGGCCACACCCACTCCATCCATGCTCACCCAGTAGGCCGCACCCCCCTCCCGGCCACCACCACCCCGAGGGCAACTGCAATGCTGATGTGGCCCTCAATGAAATTGAGTTTGACACCCCTGGGTTAGAATGTCTTCCTACCACAATTCATTTCGGAGAAAGACGTTGAAGAGGTACGCCATTTTGTCACCTCTTTTTCTGAGTGAAAACTTTTTTTTTTTGCAGAAGCTACCATTTTGATGCAATAACTCCATACCTCTCATACATAACATTTTTATCTGAATAAACTGAATCTTGCTTGAACAAGTCAGACTAGTTAAACGTCTATGGAGAGTCATCCAGGTCATAAGTTATCCCAAATATGCTTTTTCAGAAGGCAACTGGGCTTTCTTGTTTTTCTTCAAAGACGTTTTGCTTCTAAAAGCATCTTCAGCTCCTAAAGAAGCTTCTTGGACAAGAAGTGAAATGTCTTCAAAGAAAAACAAGAAAGTCCAGTTGCCTTGCGAAAAAGCACCTTTGGAAATTAGACTAGTGTTTTAAACTTTAAGAGAAGTGACTTCAACATTAAGAAAGAGACTAGGGAATATTCCATGGATGGGAATAATAATATTAATAACAATAATAATAAAAATAATAATACAAAGACCTACAAATAGAAATAGAAAGACTGTGGCAAAGGCAAACAAGGATAGTACCAATAGTAATAGGCGCCTTGGGTGCAATCCCAAAACAACTGGAGCACCACTTGAACACCATTGGCATTGACAAATTCGCCATTAGTCAATTGCAAAAGGCGGCCTTACTAGGAACCGCTTCCATCCTGCCATGATATCTGTAATGCCATCAAACATCCACATCTGCCTATCCCAGGTCCTGGGTAAGGACTTGATAGGTAGACAAAAATGCCAAATCCAGTCTGAACATCTGGCTGACTGTGTGATGAATAATAATAATAATAATAATAATAATAATAATAATAATAATAATAATAATAATAATAATAATAATAATAATAATAATAATGTTGGAAGGGACCTTGGAGGTCATCTAGTCCAATCCCCTGCTCAGGCAGGAAACCCTATACCAGGGGTTCTCAACCTTGGCAACTTTAAGACTTGTGGACTTCAACTCCCAGAATTCTGGGAATTGAAGTCCACAAGTCTTAAAGTTGCCAAGGTTGAGAACCTCTGCCCTATACCATTTCAGACAAATGGCTGTCAAGTCTCTTCTTAAAAACTTCCAGTGTTGGAGCATTCACCGCTTCTGGAGGCAGGTTGTTCCACTGATTAATTGTTCTAACTGTCAGGAAGTTTCTCCTTAGTTCTAGGTTGCTTCTCTCTTTGGTTAGTTTCCATACTAAATACTAAAAGGAAAAACAGTTCAAGATGCTTGGGAAAGCCTACATATATATATATATAATTTTAACTGGCTCTTCTTGGACATGTGCTTGGACATTTAACTGCTCTGATTTCTTCAGCTGGTTCTGAATTGGCCTACTAATCTTTTAATGAAACTTAATGAATTAAAACTGACTTTTTTGCTAGCTGACTCCTGGCTTTGCACATACTTCAGATAGCAAAGGACTTATTTTAAATAAATTAATGTAACCCACTGAAGGGACAAGTAACTTAAAAGCTCAACTGATTCCATAAATGAAGCCAGTATTTTGATGTGGTTATAATGGGGCAAACCAATAAGGAAGGCCGGAAAAGCCCTTACCAAGACAATGGTCATAAAAAGAAATCGGAATCTGGGACAGAAATATAGTTTGAGAAAATGTCTCAGGTGTGACACTCCTAGGTTCTTGTCAAGATAAAGGGAGGGTGGGGGGCAGATGCACTCAGACTTGCAAGATTCTGTTGGTGTAACCCAGGGGTCTTCCAAATTGGCCCTTTTATGCTGAGGAATTCTGGGAGTTGAAGTCCACAAGTCATAAAAGGGCCAAGTTTGAAGAAGCCTGGTGTAGCCCTACAAAGAATGTGGTATTACCTTCCGTGTCTTTGGTTTGAAGTTTGGTCTGCCTCGGAGGAATGTTCCTTCTCGTAGCTTGTGTTTAAACCAGAGGTCCCCAACCTTTTCGGCACCAGGGACCAGTTCCGTTGAGATAAGTTTTGTGTGCTGCCTGCATCCCACGGATTGGGCTTTGCTTGTTTGTGTTACTGGCATGCTGTGGTCTGGTACCGGGCCATGGACCGGGGGCTGGGGACCTCTGATTTAAACAATCATCTTGAAAGTGGAACAGAGCTAAATTTTGATCTCAACACTTGACCTCCTTAACAAGCTTTGTGTAGACCACAGGTCGGTAACCTGCGGCTCCGGAGCCGCATGCGGCTCTTTGAGCCTTCCCCTGTGGCTCCCAGCCTCCTCTGCCATTTGCAGAGAGAGACAGAGACAAAGAGAGGCAATTGCGCTTCCCTGCTTCTCTCTCTCTCTCTCTCTCTCTCTGTGTGTGTGTGTAAAAGAGAATGGACTCACAGTGTTCTCCGACAAACTGAAAAGCTTTTTGGATGGGGCTACTCCCTTTGCTGCGTCTCTGCAGGAAGCAGGAAGCAGGAAGGGCAGGAGAGAGCTAGCTAGCCCAGCTATGCTGACTCAGGAATTCTGGGAGTTGAAGTCCATGAGTCATAAAAGAGCAGAGGTTGCCTACCCCTGAGCTTGTTGGAGAACAGCTTGAAGCCAGCTTGCCAGGTGAGCAGAAGATCGGAGAGAGAGAGGGGGGGAGGGAGGGAGAGAGAGGGAGGGAGAGAGAGAGAGACCCTTTTGACATCTAAAATGAAGATAACATGCATATATCCTTTTTTACCTTTATGATATATATATATATCTTATTTATTTATTTATTTATTTATTTATTAGACTTATAAGCCGCTCTTCTCCAGGGGACCCAGAGCGGCTTACAACATAGATAAATAACAATCGCATTTAATAAGTCTAATATAAATTAAATTAAGATGATCATAAAGTTAAAACAATACTCCAAATTTTTTAATAAAAAACATTCATCCAACATTCAACACCAATCATTCCCAGATCTGCCGACACAAATAAGTTTTTAATTCTTTTCGGAAGGCCAGAAGAGTGGGAGCGGTCCGAATCCCCGGAGGGAGCTGATTCCAGAGGGTAGGGGCCGCAACAGAGAAGGCCCTTCTCCTGGGGCCCGCCAGCCTACATTGACTGGTCGACGGGACCCGGAGAAGACCAACTCTGTGCTCTCTGACCGGTCGTGATGAGGTATGAGGCAAAAGACGGTCCTGCAAGTAACCTGGTCCTAGGCCATGTAGGGCTTTATAGGTAATAACCAACACTTTGAATTGCGAGCGGAGACTAATAGGTAGCCAGTGCAGCTCGCGGAGCGTTGGTGAAATGTGGGCATACCGAGGTAAGCCCACGATTGCTCGCGCGGCTGCATTCTGGACTAATTGAAGTCTCCGAACACTCTTCAAGGGTAGCCCCATGTAGAGAGCATTGCAGTAGTCGATCCTCGAGGTGATAAGGGCATGAGCGACTGCGAGCAAGGCCTCCCTGTCCAGATAAGGTCGCAACTGGTGCACCAGGCGAACCTGGGCAAATGCACCCCTCGTCACAGCCGCCAAATGTTGGTCTAAGTGCAGCTGTGGATCGAGGAGAACACCCAAGTTACGAACCTTCTCCAAGGGGTTCAAAGTTTCCCCCCCCCAGAGTAATGGACGGACAGTTGGTCTTGTCCTTGGGAGGGAGAACCCACAGCCACTCCGTCTTGTCGGGATTAAGCTTTAGTCTGTTCTCACCCATCCAGGCCCTCACAGCCTCCAAACACCGGCACATCACTTCTGCTGCTTCGCTGACTTGGCACGGGGTGGAAACGTACAACTGGGTATCATCAGCGTACTGATGGTAACTCACCCCGTGTCTATGGATGATCTCACCCAGCGGCCTCATGTAAATATTAAACAGCAGGGGTGAAAGAACCGACCCCTGCGGCACCCCACAAGGGAGGAGCCTAGAGGTCGATCTTTGATCCCCTACCAACACCGACTGCGACCGGCCAGAAAGGTAGGAGGAGAACCACTGGAGAACAGTGCCTCCCACCCCCAACCCCTCCAGTCGGCGCAGAAGGATACCATGGTCAATGGTATCGAAAGCCGCTGAGAGGTCAAGAAGCACCAGGATAGAAGATAAACCCCTATCCCGGGCCCGCCAGAGATCATCCATCAGCGCGACCAAAGCAGTTTCCGTAGAGTAACCGGGTCTGAATCCCGACTGCAAGGGACCCAGATAATCGGTTTCCTCCAAGGCCCGTTGGAGTTGAAGCGCCACCACCTTCTCAACAACCTTCCCCACATAGGGAAGGTTGGAGACAGGACGATAGTTCGAAAGAATGGCTGAATCCAGGGAAGGCTTCTTGAGGAGTGGGCGCACAAGTGCCTCCTTTAAAGGAGCCGGAAAGGACCCATCCCTCAAAGAAGCGATGACTATCTCCTGGATCCAGCTCCGTGATACCTCCCTGCTGGCCGAGACCAGCCAGGAGGGACACGGGTCCAACAAGCAGGTGGCATTACTAACAGCTCCAATGGCCTTGTCCACTTCATCAGGTGTAACAGCTTCAAACTCATCCCAAATAAACTGACTAAGACGAGCCCCAGTCACCTCGACTGAATCATTATCAGTCGCCACTGCTACAATGTTGGAGTCGAGGTCCGCCCGGATCTGAGCGACTTTGTCTGCGAAAAAGTTGTTAAAATCCTCGGCACTTCCCTGCAAGGGTCCCCCGGACCTCCCCGTACCAAGGAGAGACCGAGTCACCCTAAACAGGGCAGCCGGGCGCGATTCCGCAGACGCGATTAAAGCGGAAAAATACCGGGATTTTGCCGCTTTAATCGCTCTCAGGTAGGATCTAATGTGTGATCTCAACCTGGTTCGATCAGATTCAGCCTTTGTTAACAATATATATTTCAGTTCTTTGTTAACAATATATATTTCTTTGTTAACAATTTTAAAAACATATATATATTTGTGCTTGCAGATGGCTCTGGGTTGAGCTGAAACAAGCAAAGGAAAGAATGATTTCTTCCTCCCATATTTGGGTTTACAGGGTGCTATCTAAAAAAAAGAAACACTATATACACATCTTCCTCCCTGATTACTGACAAAGCGGGAGAGAGCCTGTGGCTTAGAGGTTTAAGCATCTGCCTAGTGTGCAGACTGCCCAGGTTCGAATCCCGGAAGGGTGAGTTCTGACTGAAGAGAGTTAAATAACTCGAAATAGCTATCTCAGAAATCCCTTATTTCTTTGTTAACAATTTTAAAAACATATATATATTTGTGCTTGCAGATGGCTCTGGGTTGAGCTGAAACAAGCAAAGGAAAGAATGATTTCTTCCTCCCATATTTGGGTTTACAGGGTGCTATCTAAAAAAAGAAACACTATATACACATCTTCCTCCCTGATTACTGACAAAGCGGGAGAGAGCCTGTGGCTTAGAGGTTTAAGCATCTGCCTAGTGTGCAGACTGCCCAGGTTCGAATCCCGGAAGGGTGAGTTCTGACTGAAGAGAGTTAAATATCAAAAGGGTTTTGAGGCTCCCAGTGTTTTCTTTTCGGTGGGAAACAAGTCCAAGTGGCTCTTTGAGAGTTTTAGGTTGCCTACCCTGGTGTAGACTATCATGCCACAAATGACACCCCCCCTCAAGATTTTCCTGTTCTGATAAGCCTCCTTACCTGAGCTGTTGCGGCTCCATCAGACAGACGAGATGTTTCAGTGGCTTCTATAGAAAACTTTGTGTTCCCTGTGATCAAGATAAAAGGAGATGGACAAAAAAATGTTTCGAAGCTGAATGAGTCGGCTATTGCAGGGGTTCCCAACCCCCGGTCGGTGGACCAGTACCGGGCTGCGGGATGATGCCAGCAACTGGTCTGCATAAACAAGCAACAGCCCATCTGTGGGATTCAGGCAGCACACAAACCCACCCACAGAACCTGTCCCTAGTGCCCAAAAGGTTGGGGACCTCTGAGCTATTGGGAAGCACTACACACTGAAGGCAGTAGTATGTGTAGAACAGCGGTTCTCAACCCGTGGGTCGCGACCCCATTTGGGGTCGAACGACCGTTTCGCGGGGGTCGCCGGACACCGCAGTCTGCCATTTTTTTTGCCCGTTTCCCCTCAGCCATTGCGCGCGCGCCGCGCATGCACGAATCAGGCCGTTGCGTCGCACATGCGCGGTTCGGGTCATTGCGCGCGCGCTGCGCATGCACGAATCAGGCCGTCGCGTCGCGCATGCGCGGTTTGGGTCATTGCGCACGCGCTGCGCATGCGCAGTTCAGCCCATCGCGCCATGCATGCACGGTTCGGGCCGTCGCGCGCGTGTCGTGCATGCGCGGTTCGGCCTGTTGTGTCGCGCATGTGCGGTTCGGCCCGTCGCACCGCGCACACGCGGTTCGGCCCATTGCACCGTGCACGCGCGGTGCGGGTCGCGCCGCGCGTGCGCAGCACAGGTGGGGTCTTGGCCTGAAAAAGGTTGAGAACCACTGGTGTAGAAGGAGCACAAGAATGAAATGGCTTCAGGCTTCATTGCCCGCAGAAGTAACCTATCACTTACGTGGCAACAAGACCTGAGCTGGTTCCACCTCTGAGAAGCCCAACAGCTGCTCCACAGAGAAACCAGAGAGATCGTCTCCGCCTTCAGGAGGTACAGTGGCCATCTTCATCAACTGGCCCTGCAACTTAAAATATTAAAACAATTGAACGCTGGAACAAGGGGATCCTTTTGTGTCTCCAAAGTTAGACTATGTTATATCTATATCCAACTAGATCCATAGTTGGAGGCGCAAATTCCCTTGGGATTCCCCTTCTTCCTGTGGAATAATCTGGAAGGGGAAACACCACTCTGGGAGTGAAAATGGAGGGAAACTAAAAGCCTCTTCCACTGTCACCGCCTGCATTTGTGTCGCCAAAGCTGGACCGTATTATATCCATAGGTGGAGATGCAAATTCCCTTTGGATTCCAATTTCCTCCTAGGGAATAACCTGGAGGAGGAAAACAGGACTCTGGGAGGGAAAGGGAAGAGAAAACCAAGGTCTTTCCTATATTCAGGCACTTGAGCCGGGCAACGGAAAGCAAGAAAAGAAGAATGAAAAGAAAAAGAAAAAAGAAAAAAGAAGGGAGGGAGGGAGAGAGAGAGAGAGAGAGAGAAAGAAAGGAAGAAAGGAAGAAAGAAAGAAAGAAAGAAAGAAAGAAAGAAAGAAAGAAAGAAAGAAAGAAAGAAAGAAAGAAAGAAAGAAAGAAAGAAAGAAAGAAAGAAAGAAAGAAAGAAAGAAAGAAAGAAAGAAAGAAAGAAGCAGTTTGGCCTAGTGGTCCTCCCAGAAGGACAAGGAAGCCAGATCCCCGGGGGGGGGAGGGATCCTTCCTCCCAGGAGGAGATCCTTCCCTCTCCTCACCCGCCGCCGCCGCCTCCGCTCCTCCCGGGCCCGGCTGAGCAGGAATCTCTCGGTCAGGGTCTCCTCCTGGGCGCCGCTCTCCGCCCGGCATCCCCGCAGCCAGCCCGCCCGCCATCTCCGTGGGCAGCGCGGCCAGGAGCCGCTCCAGGATCCCCCGGTCTGCCAGCCCAGCTTCAGCCAGCCGGGGCAAAGCGGCTGCTGCAGGCGGCTGCAGAAGACCGCCCGGGGCCCCGCCGAAGCGGGGAGAAAGCCCTCCGCCTCCTCGGAGTCCGGCGCCGGCGGCTCCTTCTCGGTCTCGGCGGCAGGAGAGCCCGGCGTTGCTCCCGGCCTGGACGAGGCCATCGGCCGGCCCGGGCCGGGCTCCCTTGACCGGTGGTGCCTCCTCCTGGTTCAGCCTCCACTCCTTCCCTGCCCGCCTCTGGCCGGGAGCCTCCGCCGGATGCCGATCCGCTGCGCGGCGCCCCGGGATCCCTCCGGATTCCCTCCCAATCCTCCACTCCCGGCCGCCTCCTCCTTCCCGGGAAAGATGGGGGGGCGGGGGGGGAAGCCTACCGGCTAAGCGGGATCAGGACAAGCGCAGCTGCCATTCACCCCCCCCCCCCGGCTCTCGGCTCCGACTTCAGCGTCAGGCCCTCTCGGCCTCTGGGAAGGCGACAGCGCGCTTCTTTCCCGGAAAGCTCTCGGGTAGTCTCTGTCCCCTCCTTGGAAGGGGAGTGAGTCTCCTTTGAAACGTCCCCGGCGGCCAGCCAGTCCGTCTCTTTCCTGCGGGTGGGCACGACTAGCGAGGACTCCCACGCTTGCTTCGCCCAGGTAGGGGTAGGGATAGCGGTAGGGGTAGGGATGGGATGGGATGGGATGGGATAGAATAGAATAGAATAGAATAGAATAGAATAGAATAGAATAGAATAGAATAGAATAGAATAGAATAGAATAGAATGTGGAATATAGAATATGGAATATGGAATATGGAATATGGAATATGGAATATGGAATATGGAATATGGAATATAGATAAGAATAGGAATAGACTAGAGGGATAGAATAGAAATAGAATAGAATAGAATATAGAATATAGATAAGAATAGGAATAGACTAGAGGAATAGAATAGAAATAAAATAGAATAGAATATAGAATATAGATAAGAATAGGAATAGACTAGAGGAATAGAATAGAAATAAAATAGAATAGAATATAGAATATAGATAAGAATAGGAATAGACTAGAGGAATAGAATAGAAATAGAAATAAAATAGAATAGGAATAGAATAGAATAGAATATAGATAAGAATAGGAATAGACTAGAGGAATAGAATAGAATAGAATAGAATAGAATAGAATAGAATAGAATAGAATAGAATATAGATAAGAATAGGAATAGACTAGAGGAATAGAAATAAAATATAATAGGAATAGAATAGAATATAGATAAGAATAGGAATAGACTAGAGGAATAGAATAGAATAGATGGAAGGGACCTTGGAGGTCTTCTAGTCCAACCCTCTGCTCAGGCAGGAAACCCAACACCATTCCAGACAAATGGTTGTCCATTCTCTTCTTAAAAATTTCCAGTGTTGGAACATTTTCTGACAGGAAGTTTCTCCTTAGTTCTAGGTTGCTTCTCTCCTTGATTAGTTTCCACCCATTGCTTCTTGTCCTGCCTTCGGGCGCTTTGGAGAAGAGCTTGACCCCCTCTTCTTTGGGGCAGCCCCTGAGATATTGGAACCCTGCTATCATGTCCCCCCCTCGTCCTTCTCTTCCTTAAACTGGACATACCCAATTCCTGTAACCGTTCTTAGTATGTTTTAGCTTGCAGTCAGTCCCCTGATCATCTTTGTTGCTCTTTGCACTTTCTAGAGACTCAACATCTTTTTTACATCATAGCGACCAAAGTTGCCTGAAGTTGTCAGGACTCCCGTTTGCAAAGCCTGCGGGTGGGTGGATTTGGCTTTGCCTTTTGTAGGTCTCTCAAAAGGATTCGGAGAGGATAACAATCAACCTAGGGAGCCACTCTCTCCTCCTCCCTCCATTAGTATTTTTAAGCCATGGACCGACCTTCTGCCTGGAATTGGAAGGCTGCCTTCCTGGAGCGTCTGAATCTCAAGTTAATCTGGGCAACCATTTGTCTGAAACATTATAGGCTTTCCTGCCTGAGCAGGGAGTTGGACTAGATGACCACCAAGGTCCCTTCCAACTCTTGCTATTCTATTCTATTCTATATTCCATTCCATTCTGTTTTGTTCTATACTATTCTATTCTATATTCTATTCTATTGTTTCGTTCTATGCTATTCTATGTTCTATTCTATTCTATCCTATTCTCAATAAAGATTCTATTCTATTCTATTCTATTCTCAATATTCTATTCTATTCTATTCTGTTCTATTGTGATTCTATTCTGATTGGTGTGTGCTGTCATTCCAGGTCCAGAACTGGTTCATAATTATCTTTTGGGAGAGGGTCCATCGTAAATTCAAATAGTTGCTAAGCAAGTACTAGCCACAGTCCTTAGAAACGAAAACCTCAAATATTTTATTGTGAAATTAAAGGACAAGCACTATAGTAAATCTTTACAAAGTTGCATAAAAATGGGGATTTGTGGAGAGGAGGAAGTGTTTTCCTGTTTTTAATTAAGGGAGGGGTGTCGGCAGAGGTAGTTACTGAGCGTTCGAGAGTTTCATCGCTATCATAATATTTTTGTAACATTAAACCTGATTCTGCTGTTTATTCTGCACTGCAGGACAAACTTTTGCTTTCTTCCATGGGACACCACGTCAAATGCTTCCACAGGGATATTAAATCCTTCTTGGTTGTTTTTTTTTTTTTTACAGGGTTAAATAGTCCCATCAGCCTCAGTCTGTTTTCATGGGGCTTTAACCTTAACCAACCATGTCGTCAGCCTCTGATACAACAGTCCCAGATTACATCAGGAAAAATAGTCAAGATTGGTCTAACAATGTGGAGAGGGGCTCATAATTCATTGGTGAAGGCTTAAGCCAAAAAACAAAACACCAACTCTTTCCATGTTCCACTCTTTTATACAGTTTCTCTCCTAAGTGGAAATTTTCTGGTAATTTAAGAAGACACATCTTCTTAAAATAGTGGTTTTACTTCATTCCTTGATGTATTGTCTCTCCTGTATGGATCAGCTCTTCAGTCCGCAGGTTTAGCATTCATGAAGCTCAACCAAACTCAGATATGTATGTATTTTCTTGGGGGAGGGCCAGTACTGGTACCGAAAGTTCATTTACACGCACAGGACTTCCTATGGGAAACAAGGGCAGTGCCACGTTTTAATCCATTTCCACACTTCAGGCATTTTTATGGTTCTCCCACGTGGATTCATTTAGGTCTGACCAGACGACATTTCAAACTGAATGTCACTCCAATCATCATTACTATTTCTGTATTTCAGATATGAGTCTCTTTATGGGAAGAAAACAAGATGAAAGCTCCCAAGCTACGTTTTTTCTCTTGTTGGGAAAGGTGATTTTTCTGACTGAAGTTCTTTCCGCACTCTTGAGCATTAGGATGGTTTCTCCCATGTGAATCCTTTTATGGCAAATAAAATAACTGCTGCAGCTGCTCTTTCCACATTCCACTCATCTGGTTTCTCCCCTGTATGAATATGTCTACAATAAGTCACATCTGAGCGTAAGCTGAAGTTCTTTTCAGAGTTCTAACACTGATACACTTTCTTCCCAGTGTGCATTTTTTTATGTTTCTTAAGGTGGCAGTTTCGCCTAAAGTTCTTCCCACATTCCAGGCATTTGTATGGTTTTTCTCCTGTGTGGATCCTTCGATGGTAAATATAGGTCGTTCTCTGACGGAAGCCCTTTCCACACTCGGTACACTTGTACGGGTTCTCCCCCGTGTGGATTCTTACATGTATCACAAGGCTAGATCTTCTACCAAACTTCCTTCCACATTTCAAGCAGGTATATGGTTTCTCCCCAGTGTGAGTTCTTTTATGACTTGTAAGGTGACCGCTCTGACTGAATCTCCTTCCGCACACCAGGCATATATACGGTTTCTGTCCTGTGTGCTTTCTTTTGTGAGCTGTAAGGCGGCTTCTCCTACTGAATCGCTTTCCGCACTCCAGGCATTTGTACGGTCTCTCCCCTGTGTGAATCCTCTTATGGTACATAAGATCCGAGGAGCCACTGAAACTTTTTCCACACACCAGGCACTGATACGGTTTCTCCCCTGTGTGAGTTCTTTTGTGTTGCATAAGGCTAAAATTACGCCCGAAGCTCTTTCCGCATTCCAGGCACTTGTATGGTTTCTCTCCTGTGTGGATCATTTTGTGGCGAATAAAATGACTGCTTTGATTGAAGCTCTTGTCACACTCTGAACATTTGTATGGTTTCTCCCCCGTGTGGCTCCTGACATGCTTGATAAGGCTGGAACTTCCACTATACTTCCTTCCACACTGCAGGCACGAATATGGTTTCTCCCCAGTGTGGGTTCGTTGATGTCTGGTAAGGTGACCCGTCTGACTGAATTTTTTTCCACACACCAGGCATATATATGGTTTCTCCCCAGTGTGGGTCCGTTCATGGACAGTAAGTTTACATTTGTGAGTGAAGGTCTTTCCACACTCCCGACATTTATACCGTTTCTCCATTGGGGCATTTTCTGGGGGTAAAATAAGCAACTGTTTCTGGCTGAAACCCTTTCCACACGGATATAGATTCTCGTCTTTATGTGACGTAAGATGACTGTTCAAAGTGAATTTTTCCCCACAATTTATAATTCCATATGATGTCTCTGGGATGTATGATGGGTGATGTAAAACAAGAGAGGAGCTAAGATTGATATTTTGCCCATGCTCTTGATGTTCACATTGTTCCTCTTCAGTTTGGTTCGGATAATATTTACCGAAAAGAGATGTTGCTTTGTTTATTTTGCCATATCCGAAATGTTTTCCAACTTCTTCCCTTTGCTGAAGTTTCTGGGTTGGGAGGCCAAGGACTTCACTGTGACATGAAGACTTCTTCCTTCCATTCTTTAGGCAGCTTTTCGTACTCTTTTGAGGTGCCCCCCGATTTCCAAGTATTCCTTTTTCAGACTGGATCACTTGAAATAGCATTAGGCTCGGCTCCTTGTTATACTCAGGCTCCTGTCCATAAGCTTATTTGAAAAAAGAAAAAAAATGTTCATTATTTTCATCACAGAATATGGTGCACCTGTTATTTCTGCACATTTCCTGGATATGCTGGGTTCTCTGTATGGTTTTCTTACAGACAGGAATTGTGTTATTCATTCAGCCACCACGGAAACTTACCGTGGTGTTTAATGAATGATATTTACTCTCAAAGTTACATCTGTTGCTGGTCCCTGCATTCATGTGAAAAAAACATGGGTACTTGGCAGCCCACCCAAACTTATAACCATGGGTCCCCCCACCTGTCTCTACCCTTTGCCAGCCACCTCAACACATTATTTTAATTATTTAGTTAATTTTTTTCATCACAGAAAAAAAATTCCATTATTGTTCAATTTCCAAGAATTTGCTGGATTTTGCTTTGGGTGCCTCAAGCTTTCATTTATGGTTCTACCTCAGACATTATATCCCTTTGGACAATTCCACACTTATTTTTCTGAGGTATGTTTTATTTTCTGAGGTAATCCCTTATCTGGAAGATTAAATAATCAGAAGCATGGGGTATCAAGAACAAATTGACCTCTTCAATTCCTCAGATTTCTCAGCTTGAAACCTTTTAACTTCTAGAAATACCTTTCATTTACATTTTTTTTCAGGGTCGCTCTTTCTTGTAAAGCAGGTACTCAACAATCCTTGCAATAAAGCTTTGTTCTCCTCAGTGCTGTGATCCCCCTTTAGATCAAATACACAGTATCACATAGTACTAAGTGTTGAACCATCCAGAGAAAAATGTCAGTTGTTCTGATCACTACAGGGAACTTACACATGATTTTATTGAGAGACGGAGGGTCTTTTATCCAAAGAGATGGTATGAGAAGCTGCCACTGATTATTAGCAAGCTAGCAGATAGGGCGGTTGTAAGAAACAACTGCCCTATCTCCTAGATCAGGGGTAGGCAACCTTGGCTCTTTTATGACTCGTGGACTTCAACTCCCAGAATTCCTGAGCCAGCCATGCTGGCTCAGGAATTCTGGGAGTTGAAGTCCACGAGTCATAAAAGAGCCAAGGTTGCCTATCCCTGTCCTAGATTCAGGGAAGTATCTTCCTCACCTAAAGTGGTTCCAGTTATCTGCTCTGGAATCAGTCCAAAGAGAAGCTGTAATCTTCACTAAAGAACTTCCTCAAAAGCTCAGATGAGATATGATCTTGTAAAGCATCTACCAACTTCTCCATTTTACTTTAGTCTTTGAAAAAGAAGCCCCAGAATGTTCTTTTTGAGGACTTATGGCAACCAAAGACTTTCCACAAATAGCTGAATCCAGAGCAAAACAGGTCCTTACCAAGAGCGGCCACATTTCTAGAATTCTCCAGCATGACGTCTCTGTGTAAGGCTCTCTGGCTGGGATTCAGCAGCGCCCACTCGTCCTCCGTGAAATACACAGCCACCTCCTCAAACGTTACTGAGCCCTGAAAATCCAAGTAAATGTTCCTCAACAGAAATCCCAGGAAGTTCTCTCCCACATTTCCAATATCCTAAAAGTGAATGAACCCCCCAAATGAACCCCCCCAAATGAACCCCCCAAAAGCAGGGGTCCCCAACCCCTGCACTGGGACCCCCTACTAGGCTGTGGCCTATTCAGAATTGGGCCGCTAAGTGGCTGGCCGGAGCTCCACTTGTGAGAGTTGTGGGGCAGCGGGCACTCGCCCGTGTGTGCACCAGCCTGCCTGCCACTCGCACAGTCCAGTCCCCCTCTCCATCCCCAGCTGGGTTGGCGAACCGCAAAGGTTGTGGACCGCTGGCCTTAAAAGGATTTCCTGCTCTGATAAAGCTCCCTACCTGAGCTGTTGCAGCGCCACCAGACAGAGGAGAGGTTCCAGTAGTTTCCATCGACAACTTGGGCTGCCCTGTAATCAAGATAAAAGAAGACGGATAAAGAATATTTTGAAACTGAGTTGAATCAGCTATTGGAAGCGCTGTCAATTAAAGGCAGAAATGTCTGTAGAAGAAGCACAAGAATGAAATGGCTTACGTGGGTGGGAATCTGGGTGAGAAATGTAAAATTTACACAAGCGCAACATTTAAGGGAGAACTTTTATAAAATGTTCTATAGGTGGCACCTAGATCCGAAAAAATTATCGCATATCTATCCAGACATCCAACCTAAATGTTGGAGGTGTGATAGTATGGAGGCTACATATTTTCATGTATGGTGGACATGTAGAAAAATTAAAGCCTTCTGGAAAAAAATATGGTGGACACTTCAAACCATTTTGAAAAAGCGTATTGAATTTCTACCTCAGGTGTTTTTGTTAGGGATCATAAAAGATTGCACTACTACAGAGACGAACTTGATTCTAAACTTGATCACAGCAGCAAGACTGCTGGTGGGACAATACTGGAAGAGGCCAGAAATACCACCTATTGAAGAATGGACTTTGAAAGTAATAAATTTGGCAGAAATGGCTAAAATATCGGCATATTTGAAGGATCGCTCAAATGAACAATATATGATAGACTGGAAACAGTGGATAGACTACATACAAGAGAAACACCAATCAAAGAAAATGTATCTGGCTTATAGTTAAATCTTGACACAAGGAATGAAGAATGTTTACAAATTTAAATTTAAATCGATTGTATTAAATTGGATAGCAGTTAGCTTGAATCTTCCCCTGGTTTACATATACAAATATTTATCTATTGATTATTGGAAGGTATATATCAAATAGACTAAGAATGTACTTGTTGGAGGGAAGGGCGTATTGACATGAAAATTATTAATTTTAATAAGGTGACCTGTTTGTTTGATGTCCAATGGATTGATCTGAAAAGTGAAAGTTAAAAATTTTTTAAATGTAGTTGGTTTATAGTTAAACTTGGATATACGGAGTGAAGAAGGTCTACAAATTTAAAATGATTGTATTAAGTTGAATGGCATTTAACTTGAATTTTTTCTTTGTTTACATGTACAAATGTTTATCTAATAATTAAAAAAAAAAGAATGAAATGGCTTCAGGCTTCACTGCCCGCAAGAGGTCACCTGTCACTTACCTGTCAACAAGACCAGAGTTGGATCCTCTTCTGAGAAGCTTAACCGCTGCTTCGTAGAGAGACCACGGAGATCTTCTCTGCTTTCAGGAGGTACCGTGGCCATCTTCATCAACTGGCCCTGCAACTTAAAAATATAGCCAGGGTCAAAGAAGGAGAAAAGTTAAAACAAGTGAACATGGGAAAGAAGGGATTCTTCTCTGCCCCCCAAAACTAGACCCATAGCTGGAGATGCAAATTCCCTCGGGATTCCCTTGTGGAATAATCTGTAGGGGGGGGACCACCACTCTGGACCCAAAGTGGAAGGAAACCAAGGTCTCTTCCATTGCTGCGTTTGGGCCTCCAAAGCTGGATTGTGTTTTGGATCCATGAGTTGGGAGACGCAAATTCCCTCGGGATTCCCCTTCTTCCTGTGGAATAACCCTGGAGGAGGAAAACAGGACTCTGGGACTGAAAGGGGAGGGAGACTACCGGTATTACAGTGTTTCTCCACCTTGACCATTTTAAGGCATGTGGACTTCAACTCCCAGAATTCCACAGCCAGCATTGCTGGCTGTGGAATTCTGGGAGTTGAAGTCCACATGCCTTAAAATGGTCAAGGTGGAGAAACACTGGACTAAACTCTCTTCTCTATCGATGCCCTTCAGCCGGGCAAGGGAAAGCCCGGGGCTTCATCCCAGAGGAGGGGGATCCTCCCCTCTCCTCACCTGCCGCCGCCTCCGCTCCTCCCGGGACCGGCTGAGCAGGAATCCCCCGGCCGGGGTCTCCGCCTGGGCGCGGCTCTCCGCCCGGCACTCCCGCAGCCAGCCCGCCATCTCCGTGGGCAGCGCGGCCAGGAGCCGCTCCAGGATCCCCCGGCCGGCCAGTCCGGCTTGGCCGCTCGGCTCGGGCTGCTGCAGGCGGCTGCAGAAGAGCGGCCGGGGCTCCGACAACCCCCGGCAGCCCCAGCGGAGGAAGCCCTCGGCCTCCCCGGAGCCCGGCGCCGGTCCCTCCTCCTCGGTCTCTGCGGCAGGAGGGCCCGGCCTGGTCGAGGCCATGGGGCGGGCCGAGCTCTCTCCTCCTGGTTCAGCCTCCGCTGGACGCCTAGCCGCTGATGCGCTAAGCCCCGAGGTCCCTCGGATCCCCCTCCCCTCCCATCCCCGGGCGAGCGAGCGAGCGAGCTCTTCTTCCTAGAGAGACGAGGCTCCGACAGCCCCCCTCCTCCCCCCCTGCGCCCCCTCCTCCATTTAAAGGGATCCCGGCGACCACCCTTCTCCGCCCCTTTGTCACAGGAGGCCGCGCCTGGCAAAGCTGCCTTGTGTTTTTCCCACCCCGAGGAAAAGATCCCAAGGATCCCTCTGGAAGGGTCTCCAGGGAGGGGGTGGGGGGGTGGGAGCTATTGTGGTATTGAACTCACACCTTCCCCTTCCCCCCCTTTGTTCAGCTACAGGAAAAGATCCCAAGGATCCCTCTGGAAGGGGATCCAGGGAGGGGGTGGGGGGGTGGGGGGGTGGGAGCTATTGTGGTATTGAACTCACACCTTCCCCTTCCCCCCCTTTGTTCAGCTACAGGAAAAGATCCCAAGGATCCCTCTGGAAGGGGATCCAGGGAGGGGGTGGGAGGGAGCTATTGTGGTATTGAACTCACACCTTCCCCTTCCCCCCCCCTTTGTTCAGCTACAGGAAAAGATCCCAAGGATCCCTCTGGAAGGGGATCCAGGGAGGGGGTGGGTGGGGGGGTGGGAGCTATTGTGGTATTGAACTCACACCTTCCCCTTCCCCCCCCCCCTTTGTTCAGCTACAGGAAAAGATCCCAAGGATCCCTCTGGAAGGGGATCCAGGGAGGGGGTGGGGGGTGGGGGGGTGGGAGCTATTGTGGTATTGAATTCACACCTTCCCCTTCCCCCCCCCTTTGTTCAGCTACAGGAAAAGATCCCAAGGATCCCTCTGGAAGGGGATCCAGGGAGGGGGTGGGGGGGTGGGAGCTATTGTGGTATTGAACTCACACCTTCCCCTCCCCTCCCCCGCTTTGTTCAGCTAGTCCTCGACTTACAACAGTTGATCGGGCGACCGTTGGAAATTACAACAGCACAGCAGAAAGGAACTTGTTATTATTTGCTGTGAGCCGCCCTGAGTCTGAGGAGAAGGGCGGCATATAAGTCAAAATAATAAACAAACAAACAAACTTAGGACTGTTTTTCCACACTTAACGACCTTGTGGCGTCGCCATGGTCACGGGATCTAAATCCAGACGCTTGGCAGCCGACTCATGAGCGTTGCAGTATCCCAGGATCATGTGGGATCCCCTTTGACGACCTCATATGAGAAGCAAAGTCAATGGGGGAAACGTCAGGTTCACTTTAACAACCGTGTGACTAACTTCACAACTGCAGCGATTCGCTTAGCAGCTGTGGGCAAGAAAGGTCGTAAAATGGGACGAAACTTCCTCAACAAATGCCACGCTTAGCAACGGTTTGGGGCTCAGTTGTGTGGTCGTCAATTCGAGGGCTGCGTGTTCCTTAAGCCGTGGAAGGCCTGGAACTGCAGGGCTCCCTCACCAAGGCTCTGAATCAGGATTGGACTGGGTTTCATCTGGCCTGAGGGATTTCTGCCCTGTTCAGAGGTCAGACTAGAATACCCCCTCCTCCCCTCCCAACCTTTGGAGGAGTGCATGATGGGAGATGAGGTACTTCTTCGGGGCATGGAGCTCTCTGCTCCACATCAGTGGAAAAGGGGGTTAATTGCGAATTTCACCTTTTTTTTATTGTTAAAATATCTTCTTGCACTCAGCCTCAAAACTGTTCCCATAACAGTCTGGGAACCAAGGCAAAAATCTGTGAAATCAAACTTTAATTTTGGCCTCTTGGGGACACCAGCAAAAAGTCACAAAGGGTGCTTTTAGGCAGCCACTGGATCAAAGGGCAGCTGTAAAATCCTTTTGTCTGGGATGCCGACAAAATCGGATGGAGCCTCGTCAAGGAACTTGCTCCATACAGCGTCAGGAACTAAATAAAACATTTTGTGATTTGACAAAGCTACGCAAGATGTCATGCACAGGGGAGATTTATTTATTTTGTGTCCCACTGTTCCGTTTACAAATAACGGAAGACAGCCAACATATCCTACACACCATCTTCCTCCCATTTCCATAACAACCCTGTGAGGTAGGTTGGGCTGAGAGTGCCTGGCCCAAAGTCACCCAGCTGGTTTTCACAGCTAAGACAGGACTAGTCTTCTGCTTTCTTGCCTGGTGCCTTAACCACTAGACTTAACTATCTCTCCAACTGAGATGTTAAATCTTGCTTTTTTCCAGCGTTTTTTCCCCAGCAGACTTCCTCTACTGCCACAAAATTAAAGCTTTACCTCTAAATAAGGAGACTCTTTTCTTCCCTCAATGAAATATGTCCTTCAGTGTCAGAGAGGCTACTTCCTTATCTAAGGAAGCAGCCAACATCTTGTAAATTCACATCTCAGCTCTGGATTCTTTTTTTAATCTGGTTATTTTCCTGCCTGCTAAATATGCAGCTCCCCTTCTTCCCACAGAAATTGCCCTTGGTCTGAAGGGGGAAGAGAATACCTCTGAGGAACACAGTCAGGCAAACAAAGAGTAATGACTAACATGTTTTTTCAGAGTGTGATGGTACACAAAAAGTCCCTTGTGTGTTGAGGGACTGTGTCCCCAGTTACATCTGGCTGGCCCATTAGAGTTTGCAGAGAAGGCACGTTGAGGGTGCCGTTAGAATAGAGAATATAATAATATAATATAATGTAATGTAAATATAATAGGAATAGAATAGAATAGAATAGCAGAGTTGGGACCTTGGAGGTCTTCTAGTCCAACCCCCTGCTCAGGCAGGAAACCCTATACCATTTCAGACAACTGGTTGTCCAATCTCTTCTTTAAAACTTCCAGTTAGAGCATTCACAACTTCTGGAGGCAAGTTGTTCCACTGGTTAATTGTTCGCTGTCAGGAAATTTCTTCTTAGTTGTAGGTTGCTTCTCGCCGTGATGAGTTTCCATCCCTTGCTTCTTGACCTGCCTTCAGGTGCTTTGGAGAATAGCTTGAGCCCCCCCCTTCTTTGTGGCAACCCCTGGGATATTGGAACACTGCTATCATGTCACCCCTAGTCCTTTCTCTTCATTAAACTAAACATACCCAATTCCACGCAACCGTTTTCTGTATGTTGTAGCCTCGTCCCGATCATCTTTGCTGCTCTTCTCCGCACTCTTTCTAATCTCGTCTTTTTTTACATCGTGGTGACCAAAACTGGATGCTATATTCCAAGTGTGGCCTTACACTTCACATGATCTTGATTCTATCCCTGTTAATGCAACCTAGAACTGTGTTGGCTTTTTTGGCAGCTGCAGCACACTACTGGTGATTGTCCACTAGGACTCCAAGATCCCTCTCACAGTTACTACTATTGAGCCAGGTACCACCTATACCCGTGGTGGCGAACCCATGGCGCGCGTGCCACAGGTGGCACGCAGAGCCCTCTCTATGGGCACACGCACCATCGCCCCAGTCCTAGGCCTTCAGCTGAGTTTTATAAAACCTTTTCGCTTTAGGCCTCCGCCGCTGTGTGCAAAAAAAAAAAAAAGGTTCAATCAATCAACCAATTTCAACTTCTCACAGGAAAAAAAAAGATCTTGCAAAGTTGGAATTGATTGACCTTTTTAGTCCCACCCAGTCTGTTACCACCAAAGCCACGCCTACCCAATGGGCCACACCCACCCAGCACCCGACGATACATAAGCGGGTTTTGGGTTGCACTTTGGGTACTCGGTCTCTAAATGGTTCACCATCACTGACCTATACTGTTATCTACATCTTGGAACCTATATGTGCTGAGACCCAAGAGAAATGCCTTCTCTGTTACAGAGTGGAATGTCCTCCCCCCGACATACTTAAGAACATAAGAAGAGCCATGCTGAATCAGGCCAAAGCCCATCGAGTCCAGCATTCTGTGTCACACAGTGGCCCACCAATTGTACATGGGGATCTTGAGCAGAAAGAGAAGGCAAAACCCTCCCTTTCCCTTGACCCCCAACAAATGGTACTCAAGGGAATCCTGCCTGCCTCAACCAACATAGAGGCGGCACATGGACATCCGTTTTAATAACCACCGATACACTTGGCATCCATGAATCTATCTAGCCCTGCCTTGAAGCTGTCAAGGCTGACAGCTGTCACGACCCCTTCTGGAAGTGAATTCCATAAATCAACGACCCTCTGGGTGAAGAAATATTTCCCTTTATTTGTCCTCACTTTCTTAGCTATGAGCTTTAGGGAGTGCCCCCTTGTCCTGGTATTGTGTGATAGAGAAAAGATTTTTTCTCTATCCACCTTTTCTATCCCATGCATGATTTTATACACTTTGATCAAGTCACCCCTTAAACGCCGTCTTTCAAGGCTGAAGAGACCAAGGCGTTGCAATCTGGTTTAATAAGGGAGGCGCTCCATTTCCTTGATCATTTTTGTTGCCCTTTTTTGCACCTTTTCCAGTTCCATTATATCCTTCTTGAGGTGCGGTGACCAGAACTGTACACAGTACTCCAACTGTGGTCTCACCATCGATTTGTACAGAGGCAATACAACACTTGCTGACTTATTTTCGATTCCCTTCCTAATCATGCCAAGCATGGAATTTGTTTTACATTGGCTGTTTTATTTATTGTTGTGTGCTGCCCAGATATATCTTTTGGCAAGATATATATATATATTTGATTAACCAATCCATTAAAAAATGAAATTGGGGAGCGCAGAAGCCCTGTAAGCCAGACTGAAGAACATCGAAGAACATCTGAGAAACAGCCGCCCATGTGAGACATTGATAGCATTGCTTTGACTGGACGAGAAGTGATGGGTGAAAAAAACCTTTGTTTAATAAGTGATGGACAGAGAGTCAGCAGGATCCTCTCTGAATGGATGCCGCGTTGCTTTCGATAGTCCTCCTTTGAATAGTTTCTCAAAACCACTGAAGTTCAACTGGCCTTTCCTGGTACAATTCTGTTCATTTAGTTCAGGGTGCTCCACTTTGTGGTTTCATGTTTTCCAGTTTCATTCTTTTCACATTTCCTTGAACATTCCCAATACCGTCACCGCAACTCCATGCTCTATGACAGCATTCTTCTTGGAGGCTTCTTTTTTCCTCTTTTCAGGTGTTCCATTCGCCACATTTTCTTTTTCTTATAGAACATTTTTTTTTGTGAATATGCTTTTAAGCCTCAACAAGTAGCAGCAGTTACCAACCCAAGCAGATTTTCAGAAGGCTAAGTTGGGCCAGCAGAATTTGGATCACCTGGAATATCACTGGTGCAGCCTGGAAGAAAAGAAACAATTAAAAATATCAAGCTGGTCCAGTAATACTGCCGAGAACATAATGGACGAATTCAAATTCGGTTCCAGTATATCAATCAGGGGCATCTGCACGGGGTCAAATTGATATCCACAATGGCATAGTCAAGCCTCCCTCTTTTATGTGCATAAATTCAAATTCTGATAAATATTGTGGCTTTGCTTTTGGATGCACAGATCAGCAATATAATTTACTCCACACTGATCAAAAGGCATCAGCTGGCCCAGGCAACACACAGAGAAAGTCAATCTATCCATTCAGTGGGGAGAACAGAAAGGGGAAGTTTGGTGTCATGCATAACTGTCTAGTACAGCGGTTCTCAACCTGTGGGTCGCGACCCCATTTGGGGTCGAACGACCATTTCACGGGGGTCGTCAAACACTGCAGTCCGCCATTTTTTTCCCCTTTTCCCCTCGGCTGGCGCCGGGGGCAGCACCGCACATGCGCCGGGTAGCACCGCGCATGCGCGATGCGGGCCATCGCACCGCGCATGCACGATGCGGGTCGTCACGCCGCACCACACATGCACGATGCGGGCCACCGCGCACGCCACGCATGCGCAATGCAGGCCGCCGCGCGCGCTGTGCATGTGCGATGCGGGCTATCGCGCCACGCATGCGCGATGTGGACCGTCACATGCGCGCCGCGGACCGTCGGCCACGCATGCGCGATGTGGACCGTTGCGCGCACACAGCGCATGCGCAATGCGCGATGTGGACCGTCGTCGCGCCGCGCATGCGCGATGCGGACCGTTGTCGTGCCGCGCATGCGCGATGTGGGCTGTCGCGCCGCACATGTGCGGTGCAGGTCGGGGTCGTGGCCTGAAAAAAGGTTGAGAACCGCTGGTATAGGGTCTCCTGCTTGACCTCCAAGGTCCCTTCTCGCTCTATTCTGATTCATTGAGATGGCCGAGAATACCCCACAAACGGAATTCTACAGACAACTGGAAGACCCTAGCATTGCCCAGAGGGATGGCAGAAACTGGATTTATAGTGGAGTGATCGTTAAGAAGGACATCTATTTTTCCCATTGCCATTTTTACCCACAGGTGCACTTACCTCAGAAATGACGGACCCTGAGGCAGCCACCTTCTTTATTAATCGGAAAGAAATCTGGGGTGGTGGTGGTGGAGAATGGCAATGATTCCAATTCATTTTCAAGTAATGAAAAGGAGGCTTCCATCTTGAAGACGTTTCAGCCATCCCTACTCTTTCCGTGTTCATTTACATGTTTTCTCTGCTGAGGGGAATCACTTTGCAATCTACGATGATATATTTGGTTAAAAGTTTCTCCTAAATGAATCAGCTTTTTTCTACACACCGCACATTTAAACTCCATGTAGCTTACTTGAATTCAAGTATTTATCTTTATGCGAGTTTGCTCCGACAATTTCTCTTAAAAACAGAAGCCAGAGCTGGTACTGAAAGCATCTCTGTAATTCCAGCATTCCTCACAAAATAAAACCTCTTGTTGGAAATAGGAGCAATGCCTCTTTTTCACGCTTCAGGTATTTCTATGGGTTCTCCCACATGGATTCCTTTAGGTCTGATAAGGCTACTCTTCTAACTGAACAATATTTCACAATACAATACACAATTTCTATTGTTCATTTTTGAGCCGCCAAAAAAAAAAAATCTAACACAATTTGGGATTAAATCACTCAGATTACGATTTTCTTCTTTTATGGATTAGTTCATGTTGAGAAAGGTGGTTTGTCTGGTTGAAGCTTTTCCCACAGTCCGCGCATTTGTACGGCTTCTCTCCCGTGTGAATTCTTTTGTGTTTGATAAGGTTCGCGTTCTGAGTAAAGCCCTTTCCGCACTCCTGGCATTTGTAGGGTTTTTCTCCTGTGTGGATCCTTTTATGGCAAATGAAATTACTGTCCTTACGGAAACTCTTTCCACATTCTGTACATTTATGTGGCTTCTCCCCCGTGTGGATTCTTACGTGGACTCTAAGGTTTGAACGCCCACTGAACCTCTTTCCACAAATCAGGCATGCATGTGGTTTTTCCCCTGTATGAGTTCGTTGATGATATCGGAGGACAAAATTATAAGAAAATCTTTTTCCGCACTCCGTGCATTGGTAGGGCTTCTCTCCTGTGTGTTTTCTTTTGTGAGATGTAAGACGGCTGCTTTTATTAAAACCTTTTCCGCACTCCGGACATTTATATGGTTTCTCCCCTGTGTGGATCCTTTTATGGCAAATAAAATAGCTGCTGCAACTGAAACTCTTCCCACAGTCCTTGCACGTGTACGGTTTCTCCCCCGTGTGAATTCTTTTATGTTGCAAAAGCTTATAGTTCTTACTGAACCCTTTCCCACACTCAGTGCACTGGTACGGATTCTCTCCTGTGTGAATTCTTTTATGTTGCAAAAGGCTACTGTTCTGGCGGAAATCTTTTCCACACTCCATGCATTTGTAGGGTTTTTCTCCCGTGTGAATCCTTTTATGGCACATAAAATGACCGCTCTGGTTGAAGCTCTTTCCACATTCCAGGCACGTGTATGGTTTTTCCCCCGTGTGCATTCTTCTATGTTGTAAAAGGCTGCTTTTCTGACGGAAGCTCTTTCCACACTCGGGGCATTGATAAGGCTTCTCCCCTGTGTGGATTCTTTTATGTCGCAAAAGGCTACTGTTTTGACTGAAGCTCTTTCCGCACTCCAGGCATCGGTACGGTTTTTCTCCTGTGTGGATTCTTTTATGGCAAACAAGGACACTGTTGTCGCGGAAGCTTTTTCCACACTCCAAACATATGTACGGCTTCTCCTCCGTGTGTCTTCTGACGTGTATCATAAGGTTGGAACTTCCACTAAATTTCTTTCCGCACTGCAGGCAGCTATACGGTTTCTCCCCCGTGTGAGTTCGCTGATGTCTCGTCAGTTGACCGCTTTGATTGAATTTTCTTCCACACACCAGGCATACATACGGTTTCTCCCCTGTGTGGATCCTTTCATGTATGATAAGCTTACGCCTCTCGGTGAAAATCTTTCCACACTCCAGACATTTATAGGTTTTCTCCCCTGTGTGGATCCTT
Source organism: Bothrops alternatus (assembly GCA_034064705.1). Taxonomy (NCBI): domain Eukaryota; kingdom Metazoa; phylum Chordata; class Lepidosauria; order Squamata; family Viperidae; genus Bothrops; species Bothrops alternatus. The sequence continues at coordinate 15,879,427 of JARGCV010000172.1, read as the reverse complement.
TCATGTATGGTAAGTTTACCTTTCTGGGTAAATGTCTTTTCACACTGCAGGCATTTATAAGGTTTCTCTCTTGAGGGATTTTTTGGGGGTAAAAGAAGCAATTGTTTCCGGTTAAATTCCTTTGCACACTCGTATGGTTTCTCATTTTTATGGGAAATAAGATGACTGTTCAAGCTGAAATTTCCCCCACCATTTACAAATATGTATGGCGTCTCTTTGATATACGATGGGTTATGTAGAGCAAGAGAAGAGATACGATCGAAACTTTGTCTGTCCTCTTCATCTTCCTCCTCTTTATTCTGCACCGCACAATGTTTACTGAAATCAGATTTCTCTCGGTCTCTTTTGGCACCTCTGAGATATTTTCCTGCTTCTCGTTGGGGAATTTGCTGGATTGGGAGGTCATGGGTTTCATTGTGACCCGAAGGAGACATTTTGTTTCCTTCATTCATTAGGCAACTTTTTGTACTCCTTTGCGATGGTCCTCGATTTCCAAGCGTGTCTTCTTCAGACTTTATCATTTGGAATACCACCAGGCTAAGCTTCTTGTTATTCTGCTGCTCCTGCCCATAAGCTAATTTGAAAAAAAGAAAAGAAAAAAAAAGAAAAGTTAATCATTACTTTCACCCTAGAAAATGGTGCACCTGTGATTTCCGCCTATCCAAGATTTTGCTATGTTCCTCTTTGCGTGGTTTTATTTTATTTTATTTTGTAAACTTTTATACCGCCCCTCTCCCGTAGGACTCGGGGCGGTTTACAGCCAAATTTAAAACGTAACAATAATAAATATTTAAAACAGAATTAAATAACCTAGGCTGTACTAAAAACCAAATTAAAATCCCATACTAAAACCCTAACTACTTAATTTAAATTACATAAAAAACGAGGAGCTCTAGGCCAGGCTGGCTTGATTGAAGAGATAAGTCTTCAATTCTCTTCTGAAGGTGCGGAGATCATGACATGTCCGGAGTTCCAGAGGGAGCTCGTTCCACATCATCGGTGCCCCCACAGAAAAGGCTCTCCCCCTGGGCGCCACCAGCCGACATTGCTTAGCTGATGGCACCCTGAGGAGGCCCTCCCTGTGGGAGCGAACTGGTCGGTGGGAGGTATTTACTGGCAGTAGGCGGTCCTGTAAATAACTGGGTCCTATGTTCTCTTAAATATAAGACCATTTGTTCAGCCGTCAAAGTTACAACGGCAACGAACGAACAGTAGTTATCCCCAGCCTTCAAAATGATACCTGTTTCAATGCTCCTGTGATCATGTAAACAAAATGTGGACCCTTGTCACTGACAACTACAGGGGTGCTTCAGCTCCCCTCCCCTGCCTGTCTCTACACCTGGCCAGCCACCATTTTGCCACTTCACGATTCATGATCATGAATTGATCATGATCTCTTCTCACAGTCACTCATGCCCTTATCACCTCGAGGCTCAACTACTGCAATGCTCTCTACATGGGGCTACCTTTGAAAAACGTTTGGAGACTTCAGGTAATGCAGAATGCAGCGGCGCGAGCAGTGTTGGGCTTGCCCAGAAATGCCCACATTTCAGCATCATTCCGCGAGCTGCATTGGCTGCCAATTGGTCTCCGAACCCAATTCAAAGTGTTGGTTATGACCTATAAAGCCCTACATGGCATCGGACCAGGTTACTTACGGGACCGTCTGCTGCCCCATGAAACCCAGCGGCCGGTTAGGGCCCACAGAGTCGGCCTTCTCCAGGTCCCGTCAGCCAGACAGTGTCGCCTGGCGGGGCCTAGGGGAAGAGCCTTCTCTGTTGCGGCCCCGGCCCTCTGGAACCAACTTCCCCCGGAGATCCGTGTCGCCCCCACCCTCTCCGCCTTTCATAAATTACTTAAAACACACCTCTGCCGGCAGGCTTGGGGCAGTTAACATCTTGCCCCTAGCCAGTGTATGTCTGTGTGTGTGTTGAATGATTGGTTTTTCTTTTAAATTAGGGGTTTTAATATATATGTATTTTTAATTGTTGATTTCTATTATGTTGTGAGCCGCCCTGAGTTCTCCGGAATAGGGCGGCATAGAAGTCAAATAAATAAATAAATAAATAAATGATTTATCACTTGTTGTTTGTATTTACACTGAGAGCTTATGCCCCGGAGACAAATTCCTTGTGTGTCCAATCCCACTTGGCCAATAAAGAATTCTATTCAAACTCCTCTTGTTCCACCACTTTACTGGCCTACACTCTGCTCACCTTACTTAATACCCTGCCCCTGCCCTCATCCTTCTGGCCTTGCCACTCTTATCCTTGCTGGCCCTGTTGCCCCCGGCTGATCTTCACCGTCTTCCTCGTGATGATGACGAGGCATGCCTGGCCCGGCCCTAGTGAGGCAGCAGCCCTTCTTCCCAAGGGCTTTTATATCGTTCTTCAAATAATACGGGCTGTTCAGAAGGCTTCTGAGGCCTTCTAAAATTTACCTCACAAGAAGGTCAGACCATACATTCTTCAAATTACGTGGGCTATTCTCTCTCTCTTGGAAGGCCTCAGGGTCAGCCAGGGCGGAATGGCAAAGGGTGATTTGACCATGACAGTGGAGAAACTGAAATCTCCCCTCCAATCAGATCACTTTGCCACTGCACAGCCAGAAAAAAAACAAAAACAGGTCAGGCAAGTGACAAATATTATGCATTGGATAAGCAGGATGGACCCTTGGCTGTCATGGTGGCCATGAACTCCTGAGCTGAGTCTAATGTGCCTTCTGTGGGTGTAGCCTCTTCAACTGATCCCTTGACATTTATCCAAGCAAATGCATTTTCAGGAATATCCTACACTGTATGGTCACACACTGGCCGAAATTCATGAGGGCCTTTCAAGTAACAGGGAAAGGGACATCTGATAAATCCCCGCCCTATCTCTCCCACAGTGAAGTTGACCCACAAACGTCAAGAACTCTCTGAAAATACAATGTTTGACATACAAACTGAAACTGAATGTTTCCGGCCAGGATAAGAACTTGTAAGGTGCAGAAGGAATGACCTTGAGGAACCTAGAACTAAGGAGAAGTTTCCTGACAGAACAATTAACCAGTGGAACAACCTGCCTCCAGGAGAGGTGAATGCTCCAACACTGGAAGTTTTTAAGAAGAGACTGGACAGCCATTTGTCTGAAATGGTATAGGGTTTCCTGCCTGAGCAGGGGGTTGGACTAGATGACCTCCAAGGTCCCTTCCAACTCTGCTATTGTATTCTTGTAAGAGGAAGAACTATCCCAGGGATAGGCAACCCTGGCTCTTTTATGACTCGTGGACTTCAACTCCCAGAATTCCTGAGCCAGCATGGCTGGCTCAGGAATTCTGGGAGTTGAAGTCCACGAATCATAAAAGAGCCAAGGTAGCCTACCCCTGAACTATCCCCAAGACAACAGTTAGATAAAAGAAACCTGACTTCAGGGCAGAACTGTAAGCTGAGAAATTGTCTCAGAAAAATACCTTCCTAGTTCTCTCAAAGAGGGAGGGAGGGAGGGAGGAATGCATTTAGGCTTGTCAGATTCTGTTCCCGTAATTTTATAATAAAAGTACTCCGCAAAGAATTATCCAGAACCGAAGACAAGATACAGAAGGATGAAAGAAACAATGCGATCTGCAAAATCAGCTGTAACCACTGCAACCAATTCTACGTGGGATAAACATCCCGTCAATTAAAAACCAGGATCCACGAACACCAGCCGGCAGTCAAAACGTCACAATCCCAAATCCCTTCATCTCTAACCACACCGACACAAACAGCACCAATTCGATTGGAGCAACACAAAAATCATCGACCACGCTACCACCCGCCACACTCGTTGAGTCAGGGGTTCTCAACCTTGGCAACTTTAAGACTTGTGGACTTCAACTCCCAGAATTCCTCAGCCAGCAAAGCTGGCTGAGGAATTCTGGGAGTTGAAGTCCACAAGTCTTAAAGTTGCCAAGGTTGAGAACCCCTGCGTTGAGTTCATTCGAAGCCTGGCACTCCACAAGCAATTCCATCAACAGACACATCGACCTACAGCCAGCCTAGAAACCCCTCAGAATCCGAATCAACCATCCAGCCAATCAGAGACAGCACCGACCCTGAACCAATCCACGCAAGTCACCCCTTCCCACCAGCAGTTCACCTCCCAATGATTCTAACCTGATATAACCTCCCCATAAAAGCCTCTTACTGATGACGCGCACCTGATCCACCACAGACAGATCAGGGGACTGGAGGCTAAAACATATAAGGAACGGTTACTGGAATTGGGTATGTCTAGTTTAACAAAGAGAAGGACGAGGGGGGACATGATAGCAGTCTTCTAATATCTCAGGGGCTGCCCCAAAGAAGAGGGAGTCAAGCTATTCTCCAAAGCGCCTGAGGGCAGGACAAGAAGCAACGGGTGGAAACTAATCAAGGAGAGAAGCAACCTAGAACTAAGGAGAAACTTCCTGACAGTGAGAACAATTAACCAGTGGAACAACCTGCCTCCAGAAGCGGTGAATGCTCCAACACTGGTAGTTTTTAAGAAGAGACTGGACAGCCATTTGTCTGAAATGGTATAGGGTTTCCTGCCTAAGCAGGGGGTTGGACTAGATGACCTCCAAGGTCCCTTCCAACCATTATTATTATTATTATTATTATTATTACACCCTCACTTGACACACCCACACCTGAAGCCCTTATAAACAGAAGAAGTTAGAATAACAAGAGTTGGAAGGACCTTGTAGGTCATCTAGTCGAACCGAAGAACATTGACCTCCCCTAAACTCTGCTGAAGACTAGATGATAGCTAAGAAAGTGAGGACAAATAAAGGGAAATATTTCTTCACCCAGAGGGTCGTTGATTTATGGAATTCACTTCCAGAAGGGGTCGTGACAGCTGTCAGCCTTGACAGCTTCAAGGCAGGGTTAGATAGATTCATGGATGCCAAGTGTATCGGTGGTTATTAAAACGGATGCCCATGTGCCGCCTCTATGTTGGTGGAGGCAGGCAGGATTCCCTTGGGTACCATTTGTTGGGGGTCAAGGGAAAGGGAGGGTTTTGCCTTCTCTTTCTGCTCAAGACCCCCATGTACAATTGGTGGGCCACTGTGTGACACAGAATGCTGGACTCGATGGGCTTTGGCCTGATTCAGCATGGCTCTTCTTATGTTCTTATGTTCTTATGACCTCCAAGGTCCCTTCCAACATTATATTATTATTATTATTATTATTATTATTATTATTATTATTATTATTATTATTATTATTATTATTATTATTATTAAGATGTTACCTAGCCTGGTAATGAAATGTTCAGAAACCAACCCACATGTTTGGAGAACGAACCTTCACCCTCATCCTACAGCCAACCTACAGATATTTGCCACTATTGCAAATAATAGTAGTATTGTCATGCATGACTTTGACTTCCTAGTCTGGTCTACACTGGCAGTCCATTATTCCCTTTCAAGAGAGGGAGAAGAACCTACTTTGGCTTCTAGAGGTATACTATAAAACCAGTTTTAGCCTGTGTGACATTTGTTTCTTAGGCTGCTGTCCCCTGAACTGGGCAGAGGCGAATCAGAACAACCTCAAGATCCTTTCCAACATGATGATCCTCCGATAAATAAGTAAACTAAGATGAGAATAAAAGCTTAGTTGAGAAAGAATCCTGTGAAGCATCTACCGATGGAAGCCTCTACCAAATGTTCCATTTATTTGGAATTATGTTAAAAAACAAAATTAAAAAAAACAACCAGAATTTCTTCCTCAATCTTGAACGTGCTTTGTCAGCGTTTGGATGAGAAAAGACTTCCCACAATTAGTAAACCCAGAGCAAAACAAATCCTTACCAAGAATGGCCACATTCCTAGAATTCTCCAGCATGACATCCACATATAAAGCTCTCTGGCTGGGATCCAGCAGCCTCCATTCTTCCTCTGTGAAATACACAGCCACCTCCTCAAAGGACACTGAACCCTGAAAATCATAGAAAATGTTCCTCAGCAGAAGCGCCAGAAGCCTCTCTCCCAAATTACATTCTCCTAAAAATGAGTTTCACAAGGGAGAAAAATGCTCCTTTTCTGACACAGTGTACTGCTAGGTTTAATTAATAGCTGTCTCTCTGACCAGCTACCTGTCTGGTTAGAATTTCTTCCTTCCACAATTCACCTCAGGTAAACCAGTTTGTCGCATCTCCTTTTGTGTCAAAACTTTCATTCCCCCACCCCACCCCAACAAACTGCCATTTTGATATAAAAAATCCCTACCTCACATATATAAAACTTTTAACTGGATCTGCTTCGACATGTGCCCTAATGTAACTGCTCTGATTTGTTTTAACGGGTTGTCAGTCGGCCTATTAATGTTTTAATGGAACTTAACAAATTAAAAATGACTCCAGTGCTTTCATTTATTTTTTTTGCTAGATAATTCCTTGTTTTACATATACCTCAGATACAAAGGATTTACAGGAAGTCCTCGACTTACGACAACAACTGAGCCCAACATTTATGTTGCTAAGTGAGAAATTTGTTGAGTGAGTTTTGGAAATGGGTGTGGAGCCTAAATCCTTCCATTCCCCACCATCCAGTGAGATCTGAAGAAGCTTCTCGGATGGGAAGCAAAACGTCTTCAAAGAGAAAAAAAGAAGCACAGTTGCCTCATGAAAAAGCACCTTTGGGACATCTTGAAAGTTAGGAATCAAGCTAAATTTTAATCTCAACACTTGACCTCCTTAATAACCTTTGTGTGGACTCCCATGGCACAAATCCACCCCCCTCCCCAATTTTCCTGCCCTAATGAGGCTCCCTACCTGAGTTGTTGCAGTTCCACCACACAAAGGAGATGTTTCAGTGGTTTCCATCAACAACCTTGGGGTCCCTGTGATCAAGATAAAAGGAGATGGATAAGTAATATTTATTTATTTATTTATTTTATTCGGATTTGTATGCCGCTCCTCTCCGAAGACTCGCAACAGCATAAGGACTTAATAAGGACTGAGCAGGGGGTTGGACTAGATGACCTCCAAGGTCCCTTCCGACCTTCTTCTTCTTCTTCTTCTTCTTCTTCTTCTTATTATTATTATTATTATTATTATTATTATTATTATTATTATATACCGCTTCATAGTGCTTTACAGCATTCTCTGAGCGATTTAAAGGGTCAGCCTGTTGCCCCCAACAATCGGGGTCCTCATTTTACCAACCTCAGAAGGGTAGAAGGCTAAGTCAACCTTGAGCCAGTCAGGATTAAACCCCTGGCAGCAGACAGAGTGAATCTTCAATGCTGCATCCTAACCACTGTGCCGCCACAGCTCCTTATTTGGAAGATCTGTAACCTGGGTGAGCCAGCTATAGGGAAGCACTATAAAATTAAAGCCAGGCTTATGTATAGAAGAAACACAAGAATGAAATGACTTCAGGTTCATGCCTTCAGAAGTAACCTGTCACTTACCTGTCAACAAGACCCGAGTTGGATCCTCCTCTGAGAAGCCCAACAGCTGCTCCACAGGGAGACCAGAGAGATCTTCTCTGCCTTCAGAAGGTATCATGGCCATCTTCATCAGCTGGCCATGCAACTTAAAATATAACCAGGGTCAAAGAAGAACAAAAGTTAAAACAATTGAACATGGGAACAAGGGGATCATTTTGTGTCTCCAAAATTGGACTGTGTTATATCCCTAGTTGGGAGATGCAAATTCCCTCGGGATTCCACTTCTCCCTGTGGAATAATTTGGATGGGGAAACATCACTCTAGGACCAAAAGTAGAAGGAAACCAAAGTCTCTTCTACTGTCACGACCTGCATTTGTGTCTCCAAAGCTGGACTGTGTTATAACCATAGTTGGAGATGCAAATTCCCTCGGGATTACTTTCTCCATCCTATGGAATAACCTGGGTGGGGAACCAGAAGTCTGGGACCAAAAGGGAGGGAAAACCAAGGTCTGTCCTCTATTGGTGCACTTGAGCAGGGTGGGGCAAAGTGACCTTTCCTCCCAGGAGGGGATCCTCCCAGGAGAAGGCAATTAAAGGAAACCAGATCCCCTTGGGATCCTTCCTGCCAGGAGGGGATCCTCATGGAAGGACAAGGCAGTTAAAGGAAACCAGATCCCCAGGGGATCCTTCCTCCCAGGAGGGGATCCTCCCAGAAGGACAAGGCAGTTAAAGGAAACCAGATCCCCAGTGGATCCTTCCTCCCAGGAGGGGACCCTCCCAGGACAAGGCAGTTAAAGGAAACCAGATCCCCAGGGGATCCTTCCTCCCAGGAGGGGATCCTCCCAGAAGGACAAGGCAGTTAAAGGAAACCAGATCCCCAGGGGATCCTTCCTCCCAGGAGGGGATCCTCCCAAAAAGACAAGGCAGTTAAAGGAAACCAGATCCCCAGGGTAGCCTCCCTCCCAGGAGGGGATCCTCCCAGAAGGACAAGGCAGTTAAAGGAAACCAGATCCCCAGGGGATTCTCCCAGAAGGACAAGGCAGTTAAAGGAAACCAGATCCCCAGGGGATCCTCCCTCCCAGGAGGGGATCCTCCCAGAAGGACAAGGCAGTTAAAGGAAAACAGATCCCCAGGGGATCCTCCCAGAAGGACAAGGCAGTTAAAGGAAACCAGATCCCCAGGGGATCCTTCCTCCCTGGAGGGGATCCTCCCAGAAGGACAAGGCAGCTAAAGGAAACCAGATCCCCAGGGGATCCTTCCTCCCAGGAGGGGATCCTTCCCCCTCTTCACCTGCCCCCGCCTCCGGTCCTCCCGGGCCGGGCTGAGCAGGGAGCAACCCTCGGCCGGGCCCCCCGCTTGGGCGCCGCTCTCCGCCCGGCACTCCCGCAGCCAGCCCGCCATCTCCGTGGTCTGCGCGGCCAGGAGCCGCTCCAGGATGCCCCGGTCCGCCAGCCCGGCTTGGCCGCTCCGCTCGGCCTTCAGCCACCCGGGGCAAAGCGGCTGCTGCAGGGGCTGCAGAAGACCGGCTAAGGCCCCGCCGACGTCCGGCAGCCCCAGCGGCCCAAACTCCCGATCTCCTCCTCCTCCTCCTCCTTCCCGGGAAAGGGAGGCGCACCAGCTGGGCAGGCAGGGAAAGCGGAGCGGCAACCCCCCCCCCTCCCCGCACGCCGCGCCCCCTCCCCACGCACGCCGCAGCGCCATTCCCCCTTCCGCCTCCGACGAGGCGAGCGTGCGCCTCTTCCTAGAGAGGCTCACCTCCGGCGAACCCCCCACCCCCCACCCCGCGCCCCCCTTTAAAAAGGTCTCCATCCCTCTGCGCCTTTTGTCCTGCGGGAAGCAACTGCTGGCAAAAATCCCTCGCGCATGCTCCGTTACATTCCGAAGTCTGGAGTGGGTGGGGTGGAGTGGAAGGTGCTACAGTAGGCGCGCTGGAGGTTTGAAGAGCGGGCAGGTTTTTGCGAGGGGATTCCCCGGGAGTGAGATGGGCGCTATTGTCGGGCTCTCGATCCCTCTTCCCCCCCACCCACCCGCACCGGCGGCCCTCCTTGGTATAGGCCAGATCGCAGTGTTTCTCAACCTTGACCATTTTAAGGCATGTGGACTTCAACTCCCAGAATTCCACAGCCAGCATTGCTGGCTGTGGAATTCTGGGAGTTGAAGTCCACATGCCTTAAAATGGTCAAGGTTGAGAAACACTGCAGGGTAGGCAACCTTGGCTCTTTTATTCTTCGTGGACTTCAACTCCCATGGCTGGCTCGGGAATTCTGGGAGTTGAAGCCCACAAGGCTTAAAAAGAGCCAAGGGTTGCCGACCCCTGGTAGTCCTCGACTTACAACAGTCCCATTTAGTGACCGTTGGAAGTTACATCAGCATGGAAAAATTGACCCTTTTTCACACTTAGCTACCATTGCTGCATCCTCAGGGTCATGGGGATTGACGTTCGGATGTTTGACAACTGGATCACACTGACGGACAGTTGCAGTGTTCCCCGGGGGGGGGGTCACGCGATCCTCTTTTGTGACCTGGCAAGCAAAGTCAAAGGGGAAAGCCAGATTTGCTTAACCACTGGATTACTAATTTTAATCAACTGCAGTCCCAAAGGTGCTTTTTCAAGAGGCAAGGGGACTTTCTGGTTTTTATCTGAAGATGTTTCACTTCTCTTAGGAAGGACTCAGGGGCTGCCACAAAGAAGAGGGGGTCAGGCTATTCTCCAAGGCGTTTGAAGGCAGGACAAGAAGCAATGGACGGAAACTCATCAAGGAGAGAAGCAACTTAGAACTAAGGAGAAACTTCCTGACAGTGAGAACAATTCACCAGTGGAACAACCTGCCTCCAGAAGGGGTGAATGCTCCAACACTGGAAGTTTTTAAGAAGAGACTGGACAGCCATTTGTCCGAAATGGTGTAGGGTTCCTGCCTGAGCAGGGGGTTGGACTCGATGACCTCCAAGGTCCCTTCCAACTTTATTATTATTATTATTATTATTTCAAATTCCAATAATCAATTCCCCATGATAAGGCCGCCTGCTCCCCATGCCACACAGGGCCCCCAATCCAAATGCAAACTAGCCAGTGGTGCCCCAACTTCTGCTGGTCCAGCCTCCAAATCTGGGAGAGTCAGTGTGTAGCAGTATGTGGGAAGGACCTTGGTACACAAAAGGAAGTGCAAGAAACTTCCTGACCGTTAGAACAATTAACCAGTGGAACAACCTGCCTCCAGAAGCGGTGAATGCTCCAACACTGGAAGTTTTAAAGAAGAGACTGGACAGCCATTTGTCCAAAATGGTATAGGGTTTCCTGCCTGAGCAGGGGGTTGGACTAGATGACCCTTCTAACATTATTATTATTATTATTATTATTATTATTATTATTATTATTATTATTATTATTATTCATACGCCTTGAAGATAGCTGGTCATTTGTATTCTTTTTAAAAGAGTCGTTGAGTCCACTTGGAAGTTTCTCTGTGTCCTCAAGTGGTGGTGCAAATGGGTGTGCAGCCTTCTTGGAACTGCTGAAAGGACCGTGTTGTAGGATTGGAGATAGATGATGTCGTATTCCTCCCCATCTGTTGAGAGAGGGCTGTTTAGTTTTGACATAGATGGCCTCTTTCGTGAAAAAGCACCTTTGGAACAACCATCACCTGGATGACTGAGAATCTCCATAGACATGGGACAAGGTTATTCTCTTGTACTCAGCTCTCTTCTGCACAAAGCAGCAGTAATTATATCAAGGTTAATTTAGCACAGTGGTTCTCAACCTATGGGTCGCGACCCCATTTGGGGTCGAACGACTGTTTCGCGGGGGTCGCTGGACACCGTGGTCCGCCATTTTTTTTAATTTTTTTTCGGCGTGGCGCATGCGCGGATCGGCCCATCGCATGTGCACACCACGCATGCGCGGATTCACCTGTCGCGGTCCACCATTTTTTTTTGAATTATTTTTATTTTATTTTATTTTTTTTTTGGGTGTGCGCACAGCGCATGCATGGATTGGCCCTTCACGCGCGCGCTGCGCATGCGTGGATTCACCTGTCGCAATCCGCGATATTTTTTTTTTAATTTTTCTTATTTTTTTATTATTTTTTTTCGGCGTGCACGCGTGGCGCATGCGCTGATCGGCCCATCGTGGTCCGCCATTTTGTTTTGTTTTGGTTTTTTAAATTTTTTTTCGGCGCGTGCGCGCGCGTGCACCCGGGTCGGGGTCCCGGCGCGCATGGGCAGGGCAAGTGGGGTCTCAACCTGAAAAAGGTTGAGAACCACTGATTTAGCATCTTGGGGGGAGGACCAGTAGAAGCCACAAAAAAGTGCTTTTTGGCAATCATGTGATCAAAGGCTGGCTTTGAAACCTCAGTCTGATGGGGATGCTCGGAGCCTCTTCTGCCTCCCCCACTGTATCTCAGGGCTACCTGGAGGGTACCAACCCCCCCACCTTAACCTTAAGCTCTCAGAGCAGTCAGGGTAATATGATGTCACAGCCCCATAAATAAGCTTTTTCCGTGACTTGCACACTGTACTAATCCACAATATTTTAACAAAGACATCTTAACTAGAAATTGGACCTGACATTTCTATAGTGTTGCTGTAACTTATTAATAATGTGTAGAATGTATTAGATATTTAATAATAATAATGGAGTTGGAAGGGACCTTGGTAAGTCTTCTAGTCCAACCCCCTGATCAGGCAGGAAACCCTATACCATTTCAGACAAATGGTTGTCCAGTCTCTTCTTAAAAACTTCCAGTGTTAGAGCATCCACAACTTTGGGAAGCAAGTTGTTCCACTGGTTAATTATTCACTGTCAGGGAATTTCTCCTTAGTGCTAGGTTGCTTCTCTCCTTGCTTAGTTTCCACCCGTTGCTTCTTGTCCTGCCTTCAGGTGCTTTGGAGAAGAGCTTGACTCCCTCTTCTTTGGGTCAGCCCCTGAGGTACTGGAACACTGCTATCATGTCCCCCCTCGTCCTTCTCTTCGTTAAACTAGACATACCCAATTCCAGCAACCGTTCCTCATATGTTTTAGCCTCCAGTCCCCTAATCATCTTTGTTGCTCTTCTCTTTCTAGAGTCTCAACATCTTTTTTACATTGTGGTGACCAAAACTGGATGCAGTATTCCAAGTGTGGCTTTACCAAGGTGTTATAAAGTGGTATTAACCCTTCACGTGATCTTGATTCCTTCCTTCTGTTAATGCAGCCTAGAACTATATTGGCTTTTCTGATCCAGAATCTGCTTGTAATTAAAAGCTTCTGTTATCTGTCTGTATTTCACCATTTATATTGAGACTTGTTCCTTTTTTTTCACTGTCTGTCATATTTTTAATACCTTTATTTGTATGAACATTATTTTCCTTTTTTTTTCTTTGAAGATACAATTGCAATGGAGAAATAAACGAAACAAAACATCTAGGTCTTGAGGAGTTACATATCAAAAATTCAGGGGCAAAAGAAATTAGCATCAGGAAGTAATAGAAGTAATAGTAGCTCAGGGTTGAAATGAGGGGGTCCTTAGCGCTCTCTGAACTTGGTTGTTTTCTTACAGATGTTTCATTACCAAATTAGGTGGCATCATCAGGGCAGTTTGGCAATGAAACATCTGCAAGAAAAAAAACCCAGCTCAGAGAGCACCAAGGATCCTGCAAACCAGGAACTGCTCGATACAACTATAGCAGTAATGGCGAACCTTTTAGAGACCGAGTGCTCAAACTGCAACCCAAAACCCACTTACGTATCATTGGGTGCCGGGTGGGCGTGGCCCATTGAGTGGGTGTGGCCCATTGGGTGGGCGTGGCCTCGGTGGTAATGGCAGACTGTGTAGGAGAGTGATGGCGAACCTTTTTAGAGTCCGAGTGCCCAAACTGCAACCCAAAACCCACTTATGCATCGTCGGGTGCCGGGTGGGTGTGGCCCATTGGGTGGGTGTGGCCCATAGGGGGCATGGCTACTGTGGTAACAGCAGACTGGGTGGGACTAAAAAGTTCAATCAATCAATTCCAACTTTGCAAGATCTTTTTTTTTCCCACGAGAACTTGAAATTGACTGATTGATTGAACCTTTTTTTTTTGTACATGGCGGCAGAGGCCTAAAGTGAAAAGGTTTCATAAAACCCAGCTGAAGGCATAGGACTGGGGCAACGGCGCATGTGCCCACAGAGAGGGCTCTGAGTGCCGCCTCTGGCACCCATGCCATAGGTTCGCCACCACTGGTGTAGGATTAAAAAGTTCAATCAATCAATCCCAACTTTGCGAGATCTTTTTTTTCCCGCGAGAAGTTGAAATAGATTGATTGAAACTTCTTTTTTTTTTTTTTGCACACGGCAGTGGAGGCCTAAAGCGAAAAGGTTTTATAAAACCCAGCTGAAGGCCTAGGACTGGGGCGACGGCGTGCGTGCCCACAGAAAGGGCTCTGCGTGCCACCTGTGGCACGCGTGCCATAGGTTCGCCACCACGGAACTATAGGCTAAAAAGCATTTCTGATTTTTCCTACTTTGGGCCAGATTCACAGAGCAATATTTCAATAGATCATTTTCTTTCATTAGCCCCTTTTCTGAATATCCCTTACCAACTTTAGATCATTCAGTCTGAACATTCCCGAGACCATCAATGCAATTCCATGTTATTTTGATAGCATTCCTATTTAGGGCTCTTTCAAATATTCCATTTAAGAACATAAGAAGAGCCATGCTGAATCAGGCCAAAGCCCATCGAGTCCAGCATTCTGTGTCACACAGTGGCCCACCAATTGTACATGGGGATCTTGAGCAGAAAGAGAAGGCAAAACCCTCCCTTTCCCTTGACCCCCAACAAATGGTACTCAAGGGAATCCTGCCTGCCTCAACCAACATAGAGGCGGCACGTGGACATCCGTTTTAATAACCACCGATACACTTTGCATCCATGAATCTATCTAACCCTGCCTTGAAGCTGTCAGAGGCCTTAATCCAGAGGCCTCTAACCTGGGCAACTTTTAAGACTTGTGGACTTCAACTCCCAGAATTCCCCAGCCAGCATGTGCTGGCTGGGGAACTCTGGGAGTTGAAGTCCACAAGTCTTAAAGTTGCAGACCCCTGATTTAACACATTTTTCTTTGCAGGTTCTATTCCAGTAATGGTCCTGGAAGTTTCCCCGCTCTCCAGACGTTCCTCCTCCACCCCCCTCCCCCCAAAAAAATTCTTCTGGAAAATAAGAGTGAAATCCTTTCTGAAACTCTTCCTACACTAGGCATTTGTATGATTCTCCCATCCTTTAGGCCCGATTAGGTACTCTTCCAACTGAACATTATTCCACAGATGACATGTATCTACTGTTTTCCCGCAAAGGTCCCTTTCTTTTGAGAAGAAAATATTCTAAGATAAAGCTCTCAAGTTATGATTTCTCTTTTTTGTGGGTCTGCTCATGTTGAGAAAGGTGATTTTTCTGGCTGAAGCTTTTTTCACACGCCGCGCATTTGTAGGGCTTCTCTCCCGTGTGAATCCTTTTGTGTTTGATAAGGTTCGCGTTCTGAGTGAAGCCCTTCCCGCAGTCCAAACATTTGTAGGGTTTTTCTCCCGTGTGGATCCTTTTATGACGAATAAAGTCGCTGTCCTTACGGAAGCTCTTTCCACACTCCGGGCAGGCATATGGTTTTTCCCCCGTGTGTATTCTTATATGGATTTTAAGATTTGAACATCTACTGAACGCCTTTCCACACTTCAAGCATTTATATGGCTTCTCCCCAGTGTGGGTTTGTTGGTGATATCGGAGGACGAAGTTGTAAGAAAATCTCTTCCCGCACTCTGTGCATTGATAAGGCTTCTCTCCCGTGTGCTTCCTTTTGTGAGATGTAAGACAACTTCTTTTGTGAAAACCCTTTCCGCACTCTAGACATTTGTAGGGTTTCTCCCCCGTGTGAATCTTTTTATGGCAACTGAAGTCACTGCTACAGCTGAAACTCTTCCCACATTCCTTGCACTTGTACGGTTTCTCCCCCGTGTGAATCCTTTTATGTTGCAAGAGTTTATAGTTCTGACTGAAGCTTTTCCCACACTCCAAGCACTTATAAGGTTTCTCGCCCGTGTGAGTGGCTTTGTGTTGGAAAAGAGTGCTGTTCTGACTGAAGCCTTTCCCACATTCGGAGCACCGGTAGGGCCTTTCCCCCGTGTGGATTGTTTTATGTTGCAAAAGGCTGCTTTTCAGATGGAAGTTTTTCCCACACTCCGAACACTGGTACGGTTTCTCCCCTGTGTGAATCCTTCTGTGTTTCGCGAGGTGACCGTTTCGCCTGAAGCTCTTCCCACACTCCGCACACTGAAACGGCTTTTCTCCCGTGTGGATCTTTTTGTGGTAATCCAGGACGCCGAGGTCATGGAAGCTCTTTCCGCACTCCGTACATATATACGGTTTTTCTTCTGTGTGGCTTCTTTCGTGCTTCACAAGAGTGGAACGCCCGCTGAACTTCTTCCCACACTGCAAGCACGTATACGGTTTCTCCCCCGTGTGGGTTCGGTGATGTCTCGTAAGGTGACCGCTCTGATTGAATCGTCTTCCACACAGCAGGCATATATATGGCTTCTCCCCGGTATGGATCCTTTTATGGGTGACAAGGTTAGTTCTCTCAGCGAAAGTCTTCCCACAGTCCAGACATTTATAGGGTTTCTCCCCCGTGTGGATCCTTTCGTGTATGGTAAGGTTACCTCTCTGAGCGAACGTCTTTCCACACCGAAGGCATTTATAGGGTTTCTCCTTTGGGGTAATTTTTGGAGGTAAAATAAGTAGCTGTTTCTTACTGAAATCCATTCGACGCTCAGGTGGTTTCCCCTCTGGATGGGAAATTATATGCCTGCTGAAACTGAAATCTTCCCCACAATTTATAAATGCACAGGGTGTCTCTTGGACACGCGATGGGCAATGTAAAGCAAGGCAGGAGATAGAACTGATACTTTGTCCATTCTCTTGATACTCATATTGTTTCTCTTCAGTCTCGGTTGCAGAATATTTAGTGAAATATTTGTCTCCCGTGCCACATACGAGATATTTCCCCTCTTCTTCTTGAGGGTGAACTTCCTGGATTGGGAGATAAAGGACTTCATTGTATCCGGCAGATTCCTTCTCTCCACTCGCTTTCCGGCTTTTCCTAATCCCTTGTGGTGGTTCTGGATCAACAAGTGTCTCGTCTTCAGACTTGATCATTTGCTCCTTGTAGTTCTCATGCTCCAGTCCGTAAGCTGATTGGAAGAAAATGAAAAATAAAAGTTAAATCATTTTAAGTATTATGACAGAAAAATAGTGCACCTCTCACAGATAATCCTTGACTTATGACTGTAATTGAGCCTGGAATTAATATCATAGCTTGGGGTGATCATTAAGCGGATCACTGTGTGAATGTGCCTGTTATTATGATGTGTTTTGCAGCTTTTGTTTAAACCAGCGGTTCTCAACCTGTGGGTCGTGACCCCATTTGGGGTCGAACGACCATTTCACGGGGGTCGTCAAACAACGCAGTCCGCCATTTTTCCCCCTTTTCCTCGGCCGGCGCAGGGGGCAGCACCGTGCATGCACGGCGTAGCACCGCGCATACGCGGTGCGGGTCGGGGTCGCACCGCGCATGCGCGCCACGGGTCGGGGTCACGGCCTGAAAAAGGTTGAGAACCGCTGGTTTAAACAATCGTTAAGCAAATCTGTTTGCTCCTACAGGCATTTATGGCCAAGAATCAGAAGTAAACCTCTGAAACCAGCAAAAAATACAATATGTTATAGTCATGGGACTGTGGGATGCTGCAAATGGCTGTAAATACAATCAAGTGACTGCGTCTTGGGGGTGGGCGGCCATTGGAACTTCAAAAACAGGCCACAGTTAGCTCTTGGGAGGTCCATTGTAACCTCAAATGGTCACTAAGCAACCAGTCAGCTAAACAAGAATGACTTTTATTTCAGCTTATCCAAGATTCCGCCGGTTTCATAATGCCTAGAAGAAACCAGACTTTTACTGACAGTTCTGGCCGAGACATTATGTCCTTTTGGACTCTTCCCCAAGAGTTTTAATTTCATGAGGAAATTTTTGTTCATTATCCTTGTGGAAAAATTCTCCGCTCTTTGGTGCGAAAGACTGAATCATCAACAGCAAGGGGGAATTGAGAACAAAATGAAAAACAGAAGAAAACCGTAAGAGTCTAGATGAGGGACAACAGGCTTCAGTAGATCCTTGGCAAGATGGAGGGGCTTATAGTTGCTAGGGATCTCAGGATCCAGTTGTTTATTGTCTTTACTTCTGGATAGATTTGCACACCCGTAGACAGACCTGGCGTGTACCCTGGGAGTTCTCCTGGCCTCATGATTTCTGCTCAAAGAACAGATGGCAGTTGTGACTAGGAGGGCCTTCACACAACTTCTTGTTGTGTTCCAGTCTCATGTTTACTATGGATCATGAAGCCCTGCGCACAATCACTCATGCACTAGACATCTTTTGGTTGGATTATTGCAATGCGTACTACATTCGGCTACCTTTGAAAGTTATTCAGAAGATACAGCTGGTGGAGAATACAGTTACGTGCACAGTTCTCGGGTCCCTAAAGTGGCATATATGACACCACTGTTGTGTGAGCTGCATTGCTTATCCTTTTGCCTCTGGATCCAGTTCAATATGTTGGTTATGGTAAGAAGCTTGCTGTTTTGAGTTCCTATTGTCTAATTCATATTATTGCTTTAAAAATGAAAGCGGGGTTGATATCTTCTCAATCTTTAAAATATTAATCCTTTTTTCCCTTTTCTATTCATTTACCTATATTCTTTATATTTTAGCTTTCAATTCGTTTGAGAATTTCATGCATTAAATCCTTCTCATTTGCTTTGATATATTCACCTATTGCCTTCATGGTGTCCCTCCTTGTTGTTAGCGATTCTTTTTTCATTTATGATCAATTTAACAATCTAAAATTAGAATCAGAAATGTGATTTGGAAACAAAATATATTGGGGCGATTTCCGCTCGCTTCAAATTGATTAATCCTTTCTAGCAGGACTACACGATTCTGTAATAGCTTTGTTCCCCATGGCATCCGTCTGATAAACTTGCAAGATTCGTTTTTCTCACCGTGCACGTGTATACATACCCCGAACTAGACTTTGTTGTTTCTCTGTGTCATATACGTGGCATATGCATAAGTCTGTATTTATTTATTTTTGTCATATTTATGTAGTGTATATTTGAGGTGGTGATCCTTTTGAGAGCTGTATGCAACGAAATGTCATTTTAATATATGCCAATTAGCATACATTCAAAGCGACAATAAAGTTATTAGTCTATCTATTTTTGGACCATTGGTACAACTTTAATTCCTCTGCCTTTTGGCAAAATTACTTTACTAGGCTGTTCTTGCCCCTTTGTAGAATTTCAGCCATTTATAAATGGCAGCAGTTAGCTTCAGTAGTGGGAATTTAATTAAGAACAAATGAAATTTGGGAGAATGAAACTGAAAGGAGAGAATTAGGGAAGAAGAGTTTTCAAGATTGGTAGAATGATAGTGATATGTCAAAAGAAAGGAATTGAAACAAAGAATATATACGGATCAAACGAAGTTCTAAACATAGTAAGAATTCTGAAAAGCTAAACTGCAGATGTGTATGATATCAACTGAGAAATGTTGATATCTCTCATGCCCTTATCACCTCGAGGCTCGACTACTGCAATGCTCTCTACATGGGGCTACCTTTGAAAAACGTTCAGAGACTTCAGGTAATGCAGAATGCAGCCGCGCGAGCAGTGTTGGGCCTGCCCAGAAATGCCCACATTTCGGCATCACTCCGTGAGCTGCATTGGCTGCCAATTGGTCTCCGAACGCAATTCAAAGTGTTGGTTATGACCTATAAAGCCCTACATGGCACCGGACCAGGTTACTTACGGGACCGTCTGCTGCTGCATGAAACTCAGCGACCGGTTAGGGCCCACAGAGTCAGCCTTCTCCAGGTCCCGTCAGCCAGACAGTGTCGCCTGGGCGGGGCCTAGGGGAAGAGCCTTCTCTGTTGCGGCCCCGGCCCTCTGGAATCAACTCCCCCTGGAGATCCGTATCGCCCCCACCCTCTCTGCCTTTCGCAAACTGCTCAAGACACATCTTTGCCGGCAGGCTTGGGGCAGTTGACATCTTGCCCCCAGCCAATGTATGTTTGTGTGCATGTTAGTTGGATGATTGGTTTTTTTTTTTAATTCAGAGGTTCCTTTTTTATATGTATTTTAATGTTGATTTCTATTTATGCTGTGAGCCGCCCTGAGTCCTTGGAATAGGGCGGCATAGAAATCCAATAAATGAAATGTTTAACATATGAATTTGCTTTGCTTGGGCAGTGGCTACGTGACTTTTTAATGTACTAACTGAATTAAGTGAACCTTATATTCTTGAAATCATCCCAGGATTCCAGATAGCATCTTCTCTAACAGTAGCCTCCAGACCAGGGGTCTTCAAAATTGGCCCTTTTATGACTGGTGGACTTCAACTCCCAGAATTCCTCAGCCAGTCTGCCTGGCTGAGGAATTCTGGGACTTGAAGTCCACCAGTCATAAAAGAGCCAAGTTTGAAGACCCCTGCTCCAGACCTACCTTGGGCTAAAGCACTGAGGGAAAACTATGTAACCTGTTTTCAGCTTTACATGGAGTTTACAAATGATTTACTCAGAGTCAAACCAGGGCCCTTTGGCTAAACATGCCAGATTGAGAACTGCCATTGGTTTTAAGCAACCTAGGAATTGGGTGCTTGTAAGGAACAGATGTCTGAGATATTCAGGGCAGTATCTCCCTCCCCTGAAGCTGTTTAGATTATCTGCCCTTGAATCAAACCAGACATCTTCACTTAAAGAATATCCTCAAACACTTAGATGGAAAGAGATCCTATGCAGCATCTACAGTATCAACTTCTCCATATGTTTATTTTGGTCTTAGAAATGTCCTAGAACAGGGCTTTTCAACCTTTTCACCCATTGTACCACTTTTAAGATATGGCAACATCCGAGTACCACCAGTCGCCTAGCAAGATGTCAAAAACGTGATGACACCCCCCCCAAAAAAGAAAAAAGTGATAAAGTACAGGTAGTCCTCAACTTACAAAGAGTCGCTTAGTGACTCGTGGAAGTTACAAGGGCACTGAAAAAAGTGCCCCCCAAGACACAGCCGAGCAAGATACCTGCCTGCCCACCCGGCGGCGCTCTTCCTCCTGTCCGAGATTTTCATTGTTATGAGCATTTCTGTTGAGGATTGGCAGCGGGGATGGGGTGGGGAGGTGTTTGGTTTTTATTCCCCCCGTCCCCCGTCTGCTGGGTGGTTGCAGCAGGTTTTGGTCACTTCACATGATCCTGGGACACTGTGACCGCCATAAATATGAATCAGTTGCCAAGCATCTGAATGTAAATCACAAGATCCTGGAGATGCTGCAGCATTCCAGCTGATCAGCGCTTCTGGGCTCAGCAGAAGCACTAGGATCAGTGCTGCTTTCCAGCTGATTGGTGCTTCTTCAGGGCTTAGCAGAAGCACCAGGATCAGCGCCAAGCTCCAGATGGAGCCTGGCGCTGATCCTGGCGCTTCCACTTAGCCCTGACAGCTCTGCAGCTCCAGCCATCTCTCGCTCAGGCTTGTGCAGTGCTGCCACCGGTTCAGCTCATTCCCCTCTCCCGCTACCACTTTTCTAGGATGGTCGCATACCACCTGCCAGGTGCCAATGTACCACAGGTGGTACCCGTACCACTGGTTGAAAAGCCCTGTCCTAGAATGTCCTTCTCCTTACTTGAAGATGCTTCCAATGGAGGAGAATATTTGTAGCTCAGGGTTGAAATGAGGGGTCCTGGTGCTCTCTGAGCACTTATGACAACAGGAGACTTTCCACAATTAGCTGAATCCAGAGCAAAACAGGTCCTTACCCAGAGCAGCCACATTCCTAGCATTCTCCAGCATGACTTCCCCGTGTAAGGCTCTCTGGCTGGGATTCAGCAGTGCCCACTCTTCCTCTGTAAAATACACAGCCACCTCCTCAAAGGATACCAAACCCTGAAAGTCAAAGGATATGTTCCTCAGCAGAAGTCCCAGAAAGTCTCCTTCTAGATTTCCAATACCCCCAAAGGTGAGTTTTCCAAGAGAGGAAACGCTCCTTTTCTCACATGACGTACTACCCGGTTTTAGATTAGATTTAGATTCACTTTGGAAGCATTCACAAGTGCACAAAACATGCCCGTTGAAGTAACAACATAACCATCCTGGAGAGACTTTCTTTAGATCAGCGGTTCTCAACCTGTGGGTCGCGACCCCATTTGGGGTCGAACGACCATTTCACGGGGGTCGCCAAACACCGCAGTCCGCCATTTATTTTTTTTGGGTTGGCCATTTTTTTTGGGGGGTCCACCATTTTTTTCCCCTTTGCGATGCGGGCCGTCGCGCTACGCATGCGCGCCCGCCATTTTTTTTGGGTCGGCCATTTTTTTTTGGTCAGCCATTTTTTGGGGGGGGTCCGCCATTTTTTTCCCCTTTGCGATGCGGGACGTCGCGCCGCGCATGCGCAATGCGGGCCCGCCATTTTTTTGGGGGTCGGCCATTTTTTTTTTGGTCCGCCATTTTTTCCCCCCTTTGTGATGCGGGTCATCGCGCCACGTATGCGCGAGGCGCCCATCGCGCCGCGCATGCGCGAGGTGCCCGTCGCACCGCGCATGCACGATGCGGGCCAGGGTCGAGCCCTGGAAAAGGTTGAGAACCACTGCTTTAGATCAAAATGGAGCCCTAAATGATACGAGGAGGGGCTCCCCCCTCGTTTTATGTGCCTGGTTGGAATTAATTCCCGGCACAATGCATCACAGAGAAAGAGGTCTAAGCAACTGTGTTTTTATCTCCTTTTGTATGAAAACTGCCATTTCCTTTCCTAAATCCTTCCTCTTGTAGCTGCTTCTTCGATGCGGTAATCCAAAGCCGATATATCTGATTTTTAATCTGATTAGAATTTAATGGCAATGCTCCCCTTTTTGCTATAATTTAACATTTGGTTATTTGTATGGGTTATGCCTACTAAATGTAATAATAATAATAATAATGATAAAGTTGGAAGGGACCTTGGAGGTCTTCTAGTCCAACCCCCTGCTCAGGCAGGAAACCCTATACCATTTCTGACAAATGGCTGTCCAGTCTCTTCTTAAAGACTTCCAGTGTTGGTGCATTCACCGCTTCTGGGGGCAGGTTGTTCCACTGGTTAATTGTTCTAACCTGTGTTTATAAATTAAACAAACAAAGGAGCCAATTCCTCTTCTTGCACATCCCTAAGTTGACAAAAGCTCAGTGCAAAATCGCTCATTGATATGGATGGCCTCTAAACATGATATATATAAATATAATAAAAATAAAATAACGCTTATCTTAGATAAAATACTGCGACCTGTTGCATTCATAAGAACCTCAAATGCTCAGCTGGTCCCACAAATGAATTCAATCTCTCAAAAATGTTACCTGCAAACAAACAACTTGAAAGCATGGACCAACCAAATGGGTCCTGATATCAACAGCTGACATTCTCATCACGATTTGCACTCAGTCCCATGAAAAACCAGCTCCTGAAATGTTTCCCAGCTCTGGTGAAATTTCCCTACCTGCGCTGTTGCTGATTTACCACAAAGAGGATTTTGCTCCTCCTCCTCCTCCTCAGAGATGCTTCCCCATGGCTGCTGCATAGATGGATTGGAGAGATCTCTCACTTCAGACATTTCCGAGACCATCGGCTTCAAGGGCTCCTGCATCTGAAATAACAGCCAGGATGACAGAAAAGAAGAAAAAAGTTAAAACAACGGAATATTGGAACCAGGGGATTCTTCTCTGCTTCCAGAGCTGGACCATCTTATACCCCTTGGTGGAGACGCAAGTTGCTTTGGGATCCTTTGGGATTATTGTCTATTTAGGATTTTAGGATTCGCACATATTGGGTTTTATATGGGATTTTATGGCCTAATTTGTTTAATTTATTTTTAAATATTTTAATCTTGTACATTTATATGTTTTTTAAATTTAAATTTTAAGGCTGTACACCGCCCCGAGTCCTTCGGGAGAGGGGCGGTATAGAAATTTAATAATAAATAAAAAATAAATAAATAAAAAATTATTTATTTATTTGACTTATTGTCTGTCTGTCTATTTATTTATTTGACTTGTATGCCGCCCTTCTCCCCAGACTCAGGGCGGCTTACAGCAAAATACAAGTACAAATGTAATATAAATTAATTAAAATACAAATATACAGTATAAAAAAAAACTATATAACCACTCATACAACATACAATCCAATCAGAGGCCCAGGGGCAGAGCACAGCTCACACGCCCCAAACCTGTCTGCATAAATGAGTTTTTAAAAGTTTTCGGAAAGCTAGGAGGGAGGGAGCAGTATGAACCTCTGAGGGAAGTTGGTTCCAGAGGGCTGGGGCAGCAACAGAGAAGGCCCTTGTCCTAAGGCCCCGCCAGACGGCACTGTCTAACAGACGGGACCCGTAGGAGGCCAACCCTATGATTCTCAGTCATCAGATTCTCAGAGAATCTCCATAGACATTCAGCTATGCACTTTGGGATGAACACCCTTCCAATGGTGGGGGAGTGTGAACGCATTTCCAGAAAACCACTGCAGACTACGGGAACTATTTGCGCTTCACTTTGAGACACAGACAACAGAAACTCATCTCTAACAGCCTGCACCTGTCTTCAACATCCATACTGCATCCAGTTTTGGTCACCGCGATGCAAAAAAGATGCTGAGACTCTAGAAAGAGTACAGAGAAGAGCAACAAAGATGATCAGGGGATTGGAGACTAAAGCATGTAAGGAACGGCTGCTGGAATTGGGTATGTCTAGTTTAGTGAAGAGAAGGAGGAAAGGGGATATGACAGCAGTGTTCCAATATCTCAGGCGCTGCCACAAAGAAGAGGGAGTCAAGCTATATTCCAAAGCGCCTGAAGGCAGGACAAGAAGCAACGGGTGGAAACTGATCAAGGAGAGAAGCAACCTAGAACTAAGGAGAAACTTCCTGACAGTTAGAACAATTAGCCAGTGGAACAACCTGCCTCCAGAAGCGCTGAATGCTCCAACACTGGAAGTTTTTAAGAAGAGACTGGACAGCCATTTGTCCGAAATGGTATAGGGTTTCCTGCCTAAGCAGGGGGTTGGAGTAGATGACCTCCAAGGTCCCTTCCAACTCTGCTATTGTATTCTTGTAAGAGGAAGAACTATCCCAGGGATAGTTTATTATTCCAACTTTATTATTATTATTATTATTATTGCTGTGAGCCGCCCTGAGTCTTGGGAGAAGGGCGGCATATAAGTCAAATAAATAAAATAAATAAATAATAATAATAATAATAATAATTATTATTATTATTATTAACAGTGACAGGGCCCCCAGGGCAGAAAAAACATCCTGTAGCCATGGAGGCTCCACAGACACATTTGCACTATTCAGGTGACCCTGAGGAAACAAGGCAAGCCTCCCAGGGGCATCAATGACTCTCTAAAACAGGGGTTCTCAACCTTGGCAACTTTAAGACTTGTGGACTTCAACTCCCAGAATTCCTCAGCCAGCAAAGCTGGCTGAGGAATTCTGGGAGTTGAAGTCCACAAGTCTTAAAGTTGCCAAGGTTGAGAACCCCTGCTCTAAAATAATGCAAATGACCAGCTGTCTGCAAGCAGTATAAACCCTTCCATTCCCCGCCATCCAGTCAGAGCTGAGGAAGCTTCTTGGAGGAGAAGTGAAACGTCTTCAAAGAAAAAAACAAGGAAGTCCAGTTGCCTCCTTGAAAGAGCACCTTTGGGATTCTCCACCTGTAGAATGATCCGAACGGGGAAACCGCACTCTGAGACCAAAAGGGGAGGGAACAAAGCAAAGTCTCTTCAACTGTCACGATCTGCATTTGTGCCTCCAAAGCTGGACCGGGTGATATCCGTAATTGGAGAGGCAAATTCCCTCGGGATTCCCTTTTCCTCCTGCGGAATAGCCTGGATGGGGAACCAGAAATCTGGGACCCAAAGGGGAGGGGAAAATTAAGGTCTCTCCTCTGTTAATACACTTGAGCAGAGTGGGGCAAAGCGGCCTTTCCTCCCAGGAGGGGATCCTCCCAGAAGGACAAGGCAATTAAAGGAAACCAGATCCCCTTGGGATCCTTCCTCCCAGGAGGAGATCCTCCCAGAAGGACAAGGCAGTTAAAGGAAACCAGATCCCCTTGGGATCCTTCCTCCCAGGAGGAGATCCTCCCAGAAGGACAAGGCAGTTAAAGGAAACCAGATCCCCTTGGGATCCTTCCTCCCAGGAGGAGATCCTCCCAGAAGGACAAGGCAATTAAAGGAAACCAGATCCCCTTGGGATCCTTCCTCCCAGGAGCAGATCCTCCCAGAAGGACAAGGCAGTTAACGGAAACCATGTCCCCGGGGGATCCTTCCTCCCAGGAGATCCTCCCAGAAGGACAAGGCAGTTAAAGGAAACCAGATCCCCTTGGGATCCTTCCTCCCAGGGGGAGATCCTCCCAGAAGGACAAGGCAGTTAACGGAAACCATGTCCCCGGGGGATCCTTCCTCCCAGGAGGGGATCCTCCCCAAAAGACAAGGCAGTTAAAGGAAACCAGGTCCCGGGGGGATCCTTCCTCCCAGGGGGAGATCCTCCCAGAAGGACAAGGCAGTTAACGGAAACCATGTCCCCGGGGGATCCTTCCTCCCAGGAGGGGATCCTCCCCAAAAGACAAGGCAGTTAAAGGAAACCAGGTCCCGGGGGATCCTTCCTCCCAGGGGGAGATCCTCCCAGAAGGACAAGGCAGTTAAAGGAAACCATGTCCCGGGGGGAATCCTTCCTCCCAGGAGGAGATCCTCCCAGAAGGACAAGGCAGTTAAAGGAAACCAGGTCCCGGGGGGATCCTTCCTCCCAGGGGGAGATCCTCCCAGAAGGACAAGGCAGTTAAAGGAAACCATGTCCCCGGGGGATCCTTCCTCCCAGGCGGAGATCCTCCCAGAAGGACAAGGCAGTTAAAGGAAACCAGATCCCCTTGGGATCCTTCCTCCCAGGAGGGGATCCTCCCAGAAGGACAAGGCAGTTAACGGAAACCATGTCCCCGGGGGATCCTTCCTCCCAGGAGATCCTCCCAGGACAAGGCAGTTAAAGGAAACCAGATCCCCGGGGGATCCTTCCTCCCAGGAGGGGATCCTCCCAGAAGGACAAGGCAGTTAAAGGAAACCAGATCCCCTTGGGATCCTTCCTCTCAGGAGGGGATCCTCCCCCCTCTTCACCTGCCGCCGCTTCCGCTCCTCCTGGGTCCGGCTGAGCAAGAAGCAGCCCTCGACCAGGGCCCCCGCCTGGGTGCCACTTTCCGCCCGGCAGTCCCGCAGCCAGCCCGCCATCTCCGTGGGCAGCGCGGCGGCTCCTCCGCCTGGGTCAGCCTCCCCTCCTCCTTCCTCTGCCCAGCAGCCTCTCCAGTCGCCCCCTCCTTCCCGGGAAAAGCGGGGGGGGAGCAGGAAAAGCCTCCCCGGGAGGTGGGCTCTCCTTCCCTTCCGGTTTCGATCTGGGGGGAGCGAAGCTCCCGATCGCTCCCCTGCTCCCCGCTTTCGGGAGCCCTCGGACCACGGGCGAGAGAGCCTTTCTTCCTAGAGCGTCAACCTTCAGTTTCCTCCCCCCCTCCTCCCTCTTTTAAATGTCTTCGGCTGCCGCCACCACTCCCCCTCCCCCCACCCCACCCCGCGTTCTACCCCTTTCCTGCAAAAGGTGACGGCTGTCAAAGCTCTCTCGCGCATGCTCAGTCCCGCTCTAAGCTTTCTCAACCTTGACAATTTTAAGGCATGTGGACTTCAACTCCCAGAATTCCACAGCCAGCAATGCTGGCTGTGGAATTCTGGGAGTTGAAGTCCACATGCCTTAAAATTGTCAAGGTCGAGAAACACTGCTTGAATAACAGCTGTTTTTGAGTTCCTGCAGCTCTACCCAGAGTTTTTGGAGAAGGGTGCATCTCCAGCAGCCTTGGGAGGGGGATGCAGGGAGTCCAAGCGAGGGAGATATTGTCAGGCTGTCTAATTCCCGCCTCCTTTGGACTCCTTTGGGAGTCCTTGACTTACAACATGTTCGTTTAGTAACCCTTCAAAGTTAGGAGGGCACTGAAAAACGAGATTTATGAAGGGGGCTTGTTTGTTTTCTTGCAGACGTTTCATTATCCAAACTAGATAACATCATCAGTGCCAGGACTAGCACCGAGGATGTTACCTAGTTGGGGTGATGAAATGTCTGCCAAGAAAACTGCAGTCGTTTCATTGTCAAAGCTAGGTGGCAACATCAATGCTGAGTGCTGATGATGTTGCCTAGTTACATAGTGAAACGTCTGCAAGGAAACAAGCAAGCCCCCCTCATAAATCACATTTTTCAGTGCCCTCGTAAGCTGGTTTCAATCCTGAACTACAAATATTCTCCTGTATTGGTTATTTGCAAGAGTTTGGAAAGTCAAGGAATGGAAGAGCAAAGAGTGATTCAAAGGAGGGCTGGGCAGTGATAGGCATCCAAGTCAGGACAAGGGGTCTGAGTGTGTTGCTAGGACCTGCTGCCTTTTCTGAAGTTGTATCCTTTTCCAGGAAGAGGCAACCCCCCGGAAAGAGTATCTTTCCCCAACTGAGAACCACACCCGCTGGTTTCTGCTTGGCATCCCAGCTGAAGGAAGCATAGAAGTGGGTGCAGACAACAGTCCTGCTTGGTTAAACCAGTGTTTCTTGACCTGGGTGACTATGATGTGCGGACTTCAACTCTCAGCATGCTGGTGAGGGAATTCTTAAGTTCACCTATCTTAATGTGGTTGAAGCTACAAACACTACTCTGTCAACTACTGTGTAGAATTGGAGGGAAGGCACTTGTATGTATAAAGCTAACATTTTCTTATCCTACAGTTTGATCCTTTTACTTCCTAGTATAATGTACTTAAGGTTTCATTTTTCATCCAGACACCCACACAAAATAAAGGTACCCATATTAATTATTTAAAAAAAATGTTTGCCAAGAAAACAAGCTAGCTCAGAAGGAGGACTCCTCAAGTCAACCCTGAGCTACAAATATTCTCCCTTATTAATGTGATTTATGATCCTTTTTTCACATTTACGGCTGTGGCAGCATCCCCCATGATCACGTAATTAAAATTCAGAGGCTCAGCAACCGTTTCGTATTTATGACGGGTTGCAGTGTCCTGGAGTCCTGTGATCCCCTTTTGTGGCCTTCTGACAAGCAAAGTCAGTGGGGATGCCCGATTCACTTCACAACCATGTTACCGGTGGTAAGCTGAGGACTACCTGTATTCTTAAGCCGTGACGGGCTCCCTCATTGGAAGTTTGGAGTCCCAAGATTGGACAGGAATCTGTCTGGCTTGCCTGAGGATTCCTGTCCTGTACTGGGATCCCATTAGAAAACCTCCCAGGCCACGACTAGCCTTAGGAGTCCATGATAGTGATGGGCTTTGGATTTACTTCTCCACATGTGGAATATCTTACTTCAGTTTCTTCTCATTTTACAACCATTCACTAGTTAGCAACTTTTGAAATTATGATGGACATCCCCAGGGGTACTGATACTCCTGTTCCAAAAGGAATGCACACCCCGGCACGATCACATGTCAGGTGATTGGTAGCCGGCCCACATTTATCGCTGTTTGCAGGGTGCTGCAGTCATGTGACCACATTTTACATTTTTGCCACCCCCCCCCCACCAACTTCCAGTTTTCAGCAAAACAGAACAGGACAGAATACAATAAAATGGAATGGAATGGAACAGAACAGGATAAAATGGAATGGAGTGGAATAGAATAGAACAGAACACAATACAATACAATAAAATAGAATGGAACGGAACGGAACAGAACAGAACAGAACAGGATAAAATGGAATGGAATAGAACAGAACACAATACAATACAATACAATGGAACGGAATGGAACAGAACAGGATAGGATAGGATAGGATAGGATAGGATAGGATAGGATAGGATAGGATAGGATAGGATAGGATAGGATAGGATAGGATAGGATGGAATGGAATGGAACAGAACACAATACAATACAATGGAACAGAACAGAATAGAATGGAATGGAATAGAACAGAACACAATACAATACAATAAAACAGAATGGAATGGAATGGAACAGAACAGGATAGAATATAATGGAATGGAATGGACTAGACTAGACTAGACTAGACTAGAATAGAACAGAACAGGATAGAATGGAATGGAACAGAACACAATACAATACAATACAATGGAACAGAACAGGATAGAATGGAATGGAATAGAACAGAACACAATACAATACAATACAATATAATGGAACGGAATGGAACAGAACAGGGTAGAATATAATGGAATAGAATAGAATAGAATAGAATAGAATAGAATAGAATAGAATAGAATAGAATAGAATAGAATAGAATAGAATAGAATAGAATAGAATAGAATAGAACAGGATAGAATGGAATGGAATGGAATGGAATGGAATGGAATGGAACAGAACACAATACAATACAATGGAACAGAACAGGATAGAATGGAATGGAATAGAACAGAACACAACACAATACAATAAAACAGAATGGAACGGAATGGAACAGAACAGGATAGAATATAATGGAATGGAATGGACTAGACTAGACTAGACTAGAATAGACTAGAATAGAACAGAACAGGATAGAATGGAATGGAACAGAACACAATACAATACAATACAATGGAACAGAACAGGATAGAATGGAATGGAATAGAACAGAACACAATACAATACAATACAATGGAACGGAATGGAACAGAACAGGATAGAATATAATAGAATAGAATAGAATAGAATAGAATAGAATAGAATAGAATAGAATAGAATAGAATAGAATAGAATAGAATAGAATAGAATAGAATAGAACAGAACAGGATAGAATGGAATGGAACAGAACACAATACAATACAATACAATGGAACAGAACAGGATAGAATGGAATGGAATAGAACAGAACACAATACAATACAATACAATGGAACGGAATGGAACAGAACAGGATAGAATATAATGGAATAGAATAGAATAGAATAGAATAGATAGAATAGAATAGAATAGAATAGAATAGAATAGAATAGAATAGAATAGAATAGAATAGAACAGGATAGAATGGAATGGAATGGAATGGAATGGAACAGAACAGAACACAATACAATACAATGGAACAGAACAGGATAGAATGGAATGGAATAGAACAGAACACAACACAATACAATAAAACAGAATGGAACGGAATGGAACAGAACAGGATAGAATATAATGGAATGGACTAGACTAGACTAGACTAGACTAGATTAGACTAGACTAGACTAGACTAGAATAGAATAGAACAGAACAGGATAGAATGGAATGGAACAGAACACAATACAATACAATACAATGGAACAGAACAGGATAGAATGGAATGGAATAGAACAGAACACAATACAATACAATAAAACAGAATGGAATGGAACAGAACAGGATAGAATATAATGGAATAGAATAGAATAGAATAGAATAGAATAGAATAGAATAGAATAGAATAGAATAGAATAGAATAGAATAGAATAGAATAGAATAGAATGGAATGGAACGGAACGGAACACAATACAATACAATACAATGGAACAGAACAGGATATAATGGAATGGAATAGAACAGAACACAATACAATACAATAAAACAGAATGGAACGGAATGGAACAGAACAGGATAAAATGGAGTGGAATAGAACAGAACAGAACACAATACAATAAAATGGAACGGAATGGAACAGAACAGAACAGGATAGAATGGAATGGAATAGAACAGAACAGAACACACTACAATGAAATGGAATGGAGTGGAATGGAATAGAACAGAACACAATACAATACAATGAAATGGAACAGAATGGAACAGAACAGGATAAAATGGAATGGAACAGAACACAATACAATAAAATGGAATGGAATGAAGTGGAATGGAATAGAATGGAATGGAACAGAACAACAGAATAGTAGGAAGGGAGCTTGGAGGTCTTCTAGTCCAACCTCCATAGTAAAGCATTGGTTCAATTAATGAGCACTGGGGGGGGGGGAATTACAAGCAGGTGAGTCACCTGTTTTGCCACTGGAATGGCCAAGCTCCTATTAGAGTCATAAGTTAAGAACTACTTCTGTGCCCCACAAAGAAATCTCCAAACTGAATAGCACTCAATGGGGAAAAGGGGTCTGTTGCACTTTTCAAGTTGGCACTTTTTCAAAAGATCATTCTCTGGTACTGAATGGGCCTCAAAACAATCATGAAATTGAAGTTTAATTTAGTGTCTGGGGTGGGGAGCAACCACTAGAAGCCACAGTAGGTGCTGTTTGGCAGTCATGGCATCGAAAGCTGGTTTTAAAAGCTCAGACTGATGGGGGATGCCCACATAGCCAGAGCCTCCTCTGCCTCTCCCACTGTATCCCAGGGCCACCCAAGGGGTATCTGCAGCCCACCTTCCCTTAAGGCAGGCGTAGGCAACCTTGGTTCTTTTATGACTTGTGGGCTTCAACTCCCAGAATTCCTGAGCCAGGAATTGGGAGTTGAAGTCCACGAGTCATAAAAGAACCCAGGTTGCCTACCCCTGCCTTAAGCTCTCCCAACTATCAAGATTATATAATGTCCCGGAGGAGCAGGACGGGCGGGAGAAGCAGGGGCGCCGGCGGGAGCGGGCCGGCTTGCGAGACCTCGCCAGCTACGGGGCCGCCATGTCTCAGACCCTACAGACAAATGGCACAAAACCATTGAGCAAAACATGGAAACTCAGCTTAAATGAACTTGAAAGAACACCTCAGGTATTATGCCTGAAAAGATTAATAAGCAGAAATTATATTTAATCTTACACATCACTACAGCAGCGAGAATAATTTTTGCACAATACTAGAAGAATGAAGGATTGCCATCAGAGGAAGAAATAATCAGGAAAATATTGGAATGTGCAGAGATGGACAGATTAACTATGAGGTTGAAAGATAAAGAAGATACAGACTACTATCAAATTTGGAGCTTATTTTATTCTTGGCTGGATAAAAGAATGGAGGATTAGGAATTGAACATGTATTAGCATAGCAAACTCCAGACAACTTGTAGATTGGAAAAATTAACTCACAATTTCCCAGATTCAGAATGTATAAGTGATGTGCATCAGATGGGCAGTTATATAAATTTAATAAATATATGCATACATAAAAAAAAGATTATATAATGTCCCATTGTCCCCTAAACAAGCTTTTTCCAAGTAGGAACATTATAATGCTAATCTGAGATATTTTCAGCTTCATGGAGAGGACTAGAAATTGTGGGTATGACATCTGTATATTGCTGTAACCCACTACACTGCACACTACATATTAGCTGCGGTATACTAGATCTGCTTGTTATTCAAAACGTCTTAGCTACCTAACCTGTATTTTATCACTTATATTTGGATTCATTCCTTTTTTCTTCTTCAAGGTGTGTTCTGAATTCTTTTATCTATAGTCCTCAACTTACAATTTGTTTAAGTAATTAGAAGGTGAGGGCTGGACAAGCACAAGCAAACAGACAGCTGAGGACTTAAAAGCCAGCCATCAACACACCCCAATCAACATCTAAAAAGCCACTTACAACAGACATTATAAGTACCACACAGAGAACAGCACACTCTGCAGGAGGGAAGTTCCCTGAAGATGGGCTCCAGCACGGTGTCCGAAAGCTCGGAAAGCTTCTGGTCCCAGTGACCGACCCAGATTGGATCCTTGTTTACTGACTGTTCAAAGTTACAATAGCATTGAAAGAAGTGACTTGTGATCAGTCCTTGCACTTAACACTCTCGTGGCATCCCATCATGATTAAAATTCAGGTGCGCGGCAACTGGCATGTATTCACAGCATTTGTTGTATTCTGGGATCATGTGATCACATCCTGACTTTCCCAGCCACCCTCCGACAAGCAAAGTCAATGGGGGGGGGATACCAGATTCGCTTAACAACTGTGTGATTCACTTAACAACTGCGGTGATTTGCAAAGATCGTCATAAAATGGGCCACCATTCAGCTAACAACTGTCTTGGCTGGCAACAGAATATCTGATCCATTTTGTGGTCATATTTTATGACTACCTATATCCATATTCATATCAGTATTTTTTGCTTGTCTGAATATGTAATCAAATGCACAGGTATAGCATAGGTGGTACCTAGCTCAAAAGCAGTAACTGTGAGAGGGACCTAGGAGTCCTAGTGGACAATCACTTAAATATGAGCCAGCAGTGTGCTACAGCTGCCAAAAAAGGCAACACGGTGCTAGGCTGCATTAACAGAGGGATAGAATCAAGATCACGTGAAGTCTTGATACCACTTTACAATGCCTTGGTAAGGCCACACTTGGAATACTGCGTCCAGTTTTGGTCGCCACGATGTAAAAAAAAGATGTTGAGACTCTAGAAAGAGTGCAGAGAAGAGCAACAAAGATGATTAGGGGATTGGAGGCCAAAACATATTAAGGAGCGATTGCTGGAATTGGGTATGTCTAGTTTAATGAAGAGAAGGACGAGGGGGGACATGATAGCCGTGTTCCAATATCTCAGCGGTTACCACAGAGAAGAGGGGGATCAATCTATTCTCCAAAGCCCCTGAAGGCAGGACAAGAAGAAATGGATGGAAACTAATCAAGGAGAGAAGCAACCTAGAACTAAGGAGAAATTTACTGACAGTTAGAACAATTGACCCGTGGAAAAACCTGTCTCCAGAAGTTGTGAATGCTCCAACACTGAAGCTTTTAAAGAAGAGACTGGACAACCATTTGTCTGAAGTGGTGTAGGGTTTCCTGCCTGAGCAGGGGGTTGGACTAGATGACCTCTAAGGTCCCTTCCGACTCTTGTTATTCTGCAACTGTAATGGAGAAGTAATTGAAACTAAATGTTTTATTTTTTAACTTGAATAGTTAGTATTAGTGATTTTAGTAGAGTATAAGGCAGGGGAGGCTGGTTCAGGAATTCTGGGTATTGAAATCCACAAGTCATAAAAGAGCCAAGGTTCCCTACCCCCCTGGTACAGGGTATAGTATTCAGTAGCAAGAGAGAGAAATACAAGGAACCACTCAGTGTACAGCCATGGCCTCAAAGGTATCTCTGAGGGAAATCTACGCAAGACAACATACAGTCCCGCTTTTTTCTGACCTCTTTCCCTCAGCAGCTCCCCTCTATTTGCAGAACTAAAGCTTTCTCCCCAAATAAGGAGTTGTGGGGGACACTTCTTTCAGTCTCTGGCTTTGACCAGATGGGAAACAACGGCAAATCTTGTCATTTCATGAGTTATGGATAGAAGCATGTAGGCATTTATGCCTGGAGATCGAGGATAAAAAAAAAAGAGAGGGAAAATTAGCTACCCTTTTACAAAAGATACAGCCCCAGAGACTAGCATGATCCAAAGGAAAGAGAAAAAAAAAAAACCGAACACCATTCCAAATAGATTCTTCAATTAGACAGTGCCGCCTGGCGGGACCTAGGGTTAGGGCCTTCTCTGTTGCTGCCCCAGCCCTCTGGAACCAACTTCCCTCAGAGGTTCGTACTGCTCCCTCCCTCCTAGCTTTCCGAAAACTCTTAAAAACACATTTATGCAGACAGGCCTGGGGCTTGTGAGCTGCGCTCTGCCCCTGGGCCTTTGATTGGGACTGTATGTTGTATGAGTGGTAATAGTTATATAGTTTTTATATTGTATATCACTATTTTAATTGATTTATATTTTTGTATTTTTGCTGTGAGCCGCCCTGAGTCTGGGGAAAAGGGCGGCATATAAGTCAAAATAAATAAATAAATAAATAAATAAAGAGAGAGAGAACTCTAGCCAAATTTTGGAATTGAAGGGGCTTTTGGAGAGGAGGAAATGGGTATTTGCCTTTATTAAGGTTGGAGTCCATTGAGGTATTTGTGTAATGGTCAGTCTCTCACTACCATAACATTTTTAATCCATGCAGCTCATCCAGACGCACATTTTTGTGGGTTTAGGGTCAGTCCTGGTATTCAGAGCTTGAGGTATTTCTCCCAAGTTAAGATCTGGGAAAATAAGGGCATAAATTCCAAGGGCCATTTGAATATTTTCTCACACGGGGCGTTTTTATTGTTCTCCCATGTGGATTCCTTTAGGTCTGATAATGTTACTCATCCAACTGAACACTACTCTGCAGTACACAAATTTCTACTTTTCCCACGAGGGTCCTTTTTTTTCCAAAAGAGAAGACTTGAGCGGAAAGCTTCCAACTTATGGTTTTTCTCTGGCGTGGATTCTTTCATGTTGTGAAAGGTGGTTTGTCTGGTTGAAGCTTTTCCCACAGTCTGCGCATTTGTACGGCTTCTCTCCCGTGTGAATTCTTCTGTGTTTCATAAGGTTCACGTTCTGAGTGAAGCCTTTTCCACACTCCTGGCATTTGTAGGGTTTTTCTCCTGTGTGGATCCTTTTATGGCAAATGAAATTACTGTATTTACAAAAGCTCTTTCCACATTCCAGGCACCTGTAGGGTTTCTCCCCTGTGTGGATTCTGACGTGGGCTCTAAGACCCGAATGCCCACTGAATTTCTTTCCACATATCAAGCATATATATGGTTTCTCCCCAGTATGGGTTCGTTGATGTCTTGTAAGGCCATCCCTATAGGAAAACCTCTTCCCACACTCCATGCATTGATATGGTTTCTCTCCTGTGTGTTTTCTTCTATGAGATGTAAGTCGACTGCCTTTATTAAAACCCTTTCCGCACTCCGGACATTTATACGGTTTCTCTCCTGTATGAATCCTTTTATGGCAAATAAAATCACTGCTGCAACTGAAACTCTTCCCACAGTCCTTGCACACGTATGGTTTCTCCCCCGTGTGAATCCTTGTATGTTGCAAAAGCTTGTAGTTCTGATTGAAGCATTTCCCACACTCCGTGCATTTGTAGGGATTTTCTCCTGTGTGAATTTTTTTATGCTGCAAAAGGCTACCATTGTGACCGAACCTTTTCCCACACTCCATGCACTTGTAGGGCTTTTCCCCCGTATGGATCCTTTTATGGCAAACAAATTGACTGCTCTGATTGAAACTCTTCCCACATTCCGGGCACGTGTATGGTTTCTCCCCCGTGTGAATCCGCTTATGTTGCAAAAGGTTGCTTTTCTGACTGAAGCTCTTCCCGCACTCCAAACACCGGTAGGGTTTCTCTCCCGTATGGATTCTTTTATGTTCCACAAGGTGACAATTTCGCCTGAAATTCTTCCCACACTCCAAGCATTTGAATGGTTTTTCTCCTGTATGGATCCTCCTGTGGCAAACCAGGACACTGTTGTCACGGAAAGTCTTTCCACACTCCGCACACGTATACGGTTTCTCCTCGGTGTGGCTTCTTATGTGCTTCACCAGATTTGAACGCCCACTGAACTGCCTTCCACACTGCAGGCAGGTATACGGTTTCTCCCCCGTGTGGGATCGCTGATGTCTTGTAAGGTGACCACTCTGACTGAATCCTCGTCCACACATCAGGCATATATATGGTTTCTCCCCTGTGTGGGTCCGTTCATGTGTGGTAAGGTTACTTCTTTGAGTGAATGTCTTTTCACACCGAAGGCATTTATAAGGTTTCTCCCTCGGGGGAATTTCGGAAGGTAAAATAGGTAACTGTTTCTTATTGAAATCCACCCCACACTCAGATGGCTTCTCCTCTGTGTGGGAAATTATATGCCTGCTGAAACTGAAATTTTCCCCACAATTTATAAATGCATAGGGTGTCTCTTGGGTGTACGATGGGCAAGGTAAAGCAAGGTAGGGGGTAGACCTGATACTTTGCCCATCCTCTTGATATTCATACTGTTTCTCTTCAGTCTCGGTTGCAGAATATTTAGTAAAATTGGAGTTCTCTTTGTCTCCCGTGCCACATATGAGATATTTCCCCTCTTCTTCTTGAGGGTGAACTTCCTGGATTGGGAGATAAAGGACTTCATTGTATCCGGGAGATTCCTTCTCTCCATTCGCTTTACTGCTTTTCTTAATCCCTTGTGGTGGTTCTGGATCTACAAGCATGCCTTCTTCAAACTTGATCATTTGCTCCTTGTAGTTCTCACGCTCTTGTCCGTAAGCTTATTTGAAGAAAGAAAAAGGAACAGAAAGGGGGGAAAAAGGATCAAAAATCGTTCACGAAAGAAAAGTGTTGCAGACATTGTTTCTCTCATATGAAACCCAGCCACCGGTTAGGGCCCACAGAGTCGGCCTTCTCCAGGTCCCGTCAGCCAGACAGTGTCGCCTGGCGGGGCCTAGGGGAAGAGCCTTCTCTGTTTCGGCCCCGGCCCTCTCGAACCAACTTCCCCCGGAGATCCGTGTCGCCCCCACCCTCTCTGCCTTTCATAAATTGCTTAAAACACACCTCTGCCGGCAGGCTTGGGGCAGTTAACATCTTGCCCCTAGCCAGTGTATGTTTGTGTGCATGTTTGTTGGACGATTGTTTTTTTTAACTCAGGGGTTCTTTTTATATATGTATTTTATGTTAGATTTCTATTTATGCTGTGAGCCGCCCTGAGTTCCAGGAATAGGGCGGCATAGAAATAAAATTAATAATAATAACAAGATTTTACCGGTTTTGTCGTTGTATACCTAGAACACTATAAATTTATGACTTCCTTTAAATGCCATGAGAATACGGAGAAGATGCTCAACTGCCAGTGCATGTGAAATCACGGCAGAAATATTAAAATACGTATTTTCACTGCTTGTCTAGTCGCTGTGTAACTGGTTAAAGCAGGGCTTTTCCACCTTTTCACCCCTTGTACCACTTTTAGGATTTGGCAACATCCGAGGACCACCAGTCGCCTAGCAAGGTGTCAAAAACTTAATGACCAAAAAAAAAAAAAAAAGGAAAGGAAAAAAATGATGAAGTACAGGTAGTCCTCAACTTACAACAGTTCGCTTAGTGACTGTTCGAAGTTACAATGGCACTGAAAAAAGTGCCCCCCAAGCCACAGCCGAGCAAGACACCTGCCTGCCCACCCAGCAGCGCTCTTCCACCTGTAAAAGGTTTTCATTGTTGTGAGCATTTCTGTTGAGGATTGGAAGCGGTGTTGGGGTAGGGGGGGTGTTTGGTTTTTATTCCCCCCGTCTGCTGGGCGGTTGCAGCAGGTTTTGGTCACTTCACATGACCCTGGGACACTGTGACCGTCATAAATATGAATCAGTTGCCAAGCCTCTGAATGTAAATCACAAGACCCTGGAGAGGCTGCAACATTCCAGCTGATCGGCTCTTCTTCTGGGCTCAGCAGAAGCGCCAGGATCAGTGCCGAGCTCCAGGTGGAGCCTGGCGCTGATCCTGGCGCTTCCGCTGAGCCCTGACAGCCCTGCAGCTTCAGCCATCTCTCGCTCAGGCTTGTGCGGTGCTACGACCAGTTCAGCTCACTTTTCTAAGATGGTTGTGTACCACCTGCCAGCTGCCAATGTACCACAGGTGGTACCCGTACCACTGGTTGAAAAGCCTTGGCCTATACAACTATCTTGGGCTGAAGTACTCAAGGGGAAAAAAAATGCCATTTATTCTCAGCCTTGCAGGAAATTTACAAATGATTTACCCAGAGCCAAAAGAGATCCTTTGACGTAACAGCCAGTATGAAAACTGCCACTGGTTATCAACCTAAGAAACTGGATGGTTGTAAACAGATGTCAGAGATATCTTCAGGGCAGCCTCTTCCTCATCTGAAGCTGTTTAGGCTATCTGCTCTTGAATCAGATCAGAGAGAAGCTATCACCTTCACTAAAAAAAACTTCCTCAAAGGATCAGATGAGGAAGAATCTCAGGAAGCATCTGTGCTACCAACTTCTTCATATATTTATTTTGCACTTAGGGGGAAAAAGGCCCAGAATGTCCTTCTTCTACCAAAGTGGGTTTTTTTCTCACCACCTTAACAAAGACTTTCCACAATTAACCCCAGAGCAAAGTGGAGCCTTACCCAGAGTGGCCACAGTCATAGAATTTTCTAGCATAACATCTCCATATAAGGCTTTCTGGCTGGGTTCTAGCAGTGCCCACTCGTCCTCCGTGAAATACACAGCCACCTCCTCAAACGACACCGAATCCTGAAAGTCAAAGGAAAGATTCCTTAACAGAGACCCCAGGATGTTCCCTCCAAGATTTTCCAACATTGTAAAAATGAGTTTTGCAAGAGAGAAAATGCTCCTCTTTCTGACATGATACTGGGTTTTACGGCTGCCTTTCCAAAAAAAACCAACACAGTGCTGGGCTGCATTAACAGAGGGATAGAATCAAGATCACGTGAAGTATTAATATCACTTTACAAGGCCTTAGTAAGGCCACACTTGGAATACTGCATCCAGTTTTGGTCACCACGATGTAAAAAAGATGTTGAGACTCTAGAAAGAGTACAGAGAAGAGCAACAAAGATGTTTAGGGGACTGGAGGCTAAAGCATATAAGGAGTGATTGCTGGAATTGGGTATGTCTAGTTTAATGAAGAGAAGGACGAGGGGGGGACATGATAGCAGTCTTCCAATATCTCAGGGGCTGCCCCAAAGAAGAGGGAGTCAAGCTATTCTCCAAGGCTCCTGAAGGCAGGACAAGAAGCAATGGATGGAAACTGATCAAGGAGAAAAGCAACTTAGAACTAAGGAGAAACTTCCTGACAGTGAGAACAATTAACCAGTGGAACAACCTGCCTCCAGAAGCGGTGAATGCTCCAACACTGGAAGTTTTTAAGAAGAGACTGGACAGCCATTTGTCCGAAATGGTATAGGGTTTCCTGCCTGAGCAGGGGGTGGACTCGATGACCTCCAAGGCCCCTTCCAACTTTATTATTATTATTATTTCCTATCTCACATATTCCACTTAAACTGATTAAGATTTAACGTTAATGCTGTTCTCTTGCTATAGACTTCTTTGATTGTTTTGTGAACACTCTAACTATTAATGATAGTGAACATACAAAAGAACTGATTCCTCTTCTTGCACATCCCAAACATTGCAAGGCATTCATTTTAATCAGTTGCAGGCACAAAAAAACCCGCAAATATACAAGTGATTCCATGAATATATTCGACTTCCCAATGTGCTTCGCTTCAACAAGTAGCCTGAAAGCAGGACCATGCCACTGAATGCTGATATCAACATCTGATCTCCTTATGATCTGCATTGAGTTTCATTGACAGAAGCAGATCCCCAAATGTTTCCTTATTCTTACAAAGCTTCCCTACCTGAGTCATTGCTGCTCCATCACAAAGAGGATCTTGATCCTTCTCAGAAATTCTCAACAGCTGCCCCATAGATGGACTGGAGAGAGCTTCTCTTCCTTCAAGTGTTACCGAGACTGCCTGCTTCAAAGGCTCCTGCATCTAAAATAAGAGCCAGGATGACAGAAGAACAACAGTTAAAACAATCAAACATTGGAACGAGGGGATCCTTTTTTGTCTGCAAAAGTGGCCTGTGTTGTTTGTTTGTTTGTTTGTTTGTTTATTATTTGACTTATATGCCGCCCTTCTCCCAAGACTCAGGGCGGCTCACAGCAAAAATACAAGTACAAAAATATAATATAAATCAATTAAAATACTAATATACAGTGTAAAAACTATATAACTATTACCACTCATACAACATACAGTCCCAATCAGAGGCCCAGGGGCAGAGCGCAGCTCACACGCCCCAAACCTGTCTGCATAAATGTGTTTTTAAGAGTTTTCGGAAAGCTAGGAGGGAGGGAGCAGTACGAACCTCTGAGGGAAGTTGGTTCCAGAGGGCTGGGGCAGCAACGGAGAAGGCCCTAACCCTAGGCCCCGCCAGATGGCATTGTCTAACAGACGGGACCCGTAGGAGGCCAACCCTATGCGCCCTAACCGGTCGCTGGGATTCATGGGGCAGAAGATGGTCCCGCAAGTATCCTGGCCCATTGCCATATAGGGCTTTATAGGTCATAACCAACACTTTGAATTGTGTTTGGAGACCAATTGGTAGCCAGTGCAGCTCACGGAGGGCTGGAGTGATATGAGCATGTCTTGGGAGACCCAAGACGGCTCGCGCGGCCGCATTCTGAACTACTTGCAGTCTCCAGACATTATATCCATAGTTGGAGACGCAAATTCCCTTGGGACTCCCCTTCTTCCTGTGGAATAATATCTGGGTGAGGAAACCCCACCCTGGAACTGAAAATAGGGAGAAACTGAAGTCTCTTCCACTGTCACAATCTGCATTTGTTTCTCCGAAGCTGGACTGTATTATATTGATAGCTGGAGATGCAAATTCCCTCTGGATCACCTTCTCCATCCTATATAGCAGGGCTTTTCAACCAGTGGTACGGGTACCACCTGTGGTACATGGGCACCTGGCAGGTGGTACGCGACCATCCTAGAAAAGTGGTAGCGGGGGAGGGGAATGAGCTGAACTGATGGCAGCACTGCACAAGCCTGAGCCAGAGATGGCTGGAGCTGCAGGGCTGTCAGGGCTCAGCGGAAGCGCCAGGATCAGTGCTGCTTTCCAGCTAATCGGCGCTTCTTCGGGACTGTCAGGGCTCAGCGGAAGCGCCAGGATCAGCGCCAGGCTCCAGCTGGAGCTCGGCGCTGATTCTGGCACTTCTGCTGAGCCCTGAAGAAGCACCGATCAGCTGGAATGTTGCAGCCTCTCCAGGGTCTTGTGATTTACATTCAGAGGCTTGGCAACTGATTCATATTTATGACGGTCATAGTGTTCCAGGATCATGTGAAGTGACCAAAACCTGCTGCAACCACCCAGCAGACGGTGGGAATAAAAACCAAACACCCCCCCACCCCACCCCCACTGCCAATCCTCAAACAGAAATGCTCACAACAATGAAAACCTTTTACAGGAGGAAGAGCGCCGCCGGGCGGGCAGGCAGGTGTCTTGCTCAGCTGTGGCTTGGGGGGCACTTTTTTCAGTACCACTGTATAACTTTGAACAGCCACTAAGCGAACTGTTGTAAGTTGAGGACTACCTGTACTTTATCACTTCTTTCCTTTTTGGGGGGGGGGTCATCAAGTTTTTGACACCTTGCTAGGCAACTGGTGGTACTCAGATGTTGCCATATCCTAAAAGTGATACAATGAGTGACAAGGTTGAAAAGCCCTGCTATATACAATAATCTGGAGGGGGGGGGGAAACACCACTCTGGGACTGAAAATGGAAGGAAACCAAAGCCTCTTCAGTTGTTACAACCTGCATTTGTCTCTCCAAAGCTGGATTGTGTTTTGGATCTATAGCTGGAGACGCAAATTCCCTCGGGATTCCCCTTCTCCATCCTACGGAATAACCTAGAGGAGAAAAACAGGACTCTGGGACTGACACGGAGGGAAAGCAAAGCCTCTTCTATTGATGCCCCGTGTTATATCCCAAACTGGAGGTGCAAATTGATTTGGGATTCTTCGGGATTATTCCACCTGTGGAATAATCTGGAAGAGGAAACGCCACGCTGGGAATTGAAAACCCGAGGGAAAACCAAAGCCTCTTCTATCGTTGCAACCAACCAGCATTTGTGTCTCCAAAGCTGGATTGTGTTTTGCGTCCATAGTTGGAGACGCAAATTCCCTCGGGATTCCCCTTCTCCATCCTATGGAATAACCTAGAGGAGAAAAACAGGACTCTGGGACTGACATGGAGGGAAAGCAAAGCCTCTTCTATTGATGCCCCATGTTATATCCAAAATTGGAGGTGCAAATTGATTTGGGATTCTTCGGGATTATTCCACCTGTGGAATAATCTGGAAGAGGAAACGCCACGCTGGGAGTTGAAAATCGAGGGAAAACCAAAGCCTCTTCTATCGTTGCAACCAACCAGCATTTGTGTCTCCAAAGCTGGATTGTGTTTTGGGTCCATAGTTGGAGATGCAAATTCCATCCTATGGAATAATCTGGAGGAGGATAATCCCACTCTGGGACTGAAAGGGGAAGGGAAAATCAAAGTTTTTTTCTCTCTATCGATGCCTTTGAGCCGGGCAAGGAAAGCTGCCCTTCCAGAGGAGGGGGATCCTCCCCTCTCCTCACCTGCCGCCGCCTCCGCTCCTCCCGGGACCGGCTGAGCAGGAATCCCCCGGCCGGGGTCTCCGCCTGGACGCCGCTCTCCGCCCGGCACCCCCGCAGCCGGTCCGCCATCTCCGTGGGCAGCGCGGCCAGGAGCCGCTCCAGGCTCCCCCGGTCCGCCAGCCCGGCTTGGCCGCTCGGCTCGGGCTTCAGCCAGCCGGGCTGCTGCAGGCGGCTGCAGAAGAGCGGCCGGGGCTCCGACAACACCCGGCAGCCCCAGCGGAGGATGCCCTCCGCCTCCCCGGAGCCCCGCGGCGGAGTCGGCTCCTCCTCGGGCTCGGCGGCAGGAGGACCCGGCGCTGCTCCGGGGCTCGGCGAGGCCATCGGGCGGGCCGAACTCCGGACATCCAGCCGCTCCCCCTCCCCTCCCCACCGCCTCCTTTCCGGGAAAGTGGTTGGGGGAGGAGGGAGAAAAAGCCTCCCCGGCTAAACGGGATCACGCTTCCTTCCGGTTTCGATCTGCCATTCACTGCCTGCTCTCCACCTTCCGGGAACCTCGGACTACGGGCGAGAACGCTTCTTCATAGAGCAGGGATAGGCAACCTTGGCCCTTTTATGACTCCTGGACTTCAACTCCCAGAATTCCTGAGCCAGCC
Organism: Bothrops alternatus; assembly: GCA_034064705.1. Lineage (NCBI taxonomy): Eukaryota > Metazoa > Chordata > Lepidosauria > Squamata > Viperidae > Bothrops > Bothrops alternatus. The sequence goes on along the minus strand of JARGCV010000172.1, from coordinate 15,835,396 downwards.
ATGGCTCAGCTTGGAAACCTCTCCCTTTTCCCTCAGCATGGCTGGCTCAGGAATTCTGGGAGTTGAAGTCCAGGAGTCATAAAGCGGCCTAGGCCTAGGCCAGAGGTAGGCAACCTTGGCTCTTTTATGACTCGTGGACTTCAACTCCCAGAATTCCTGAGCCAGCCTGGCTCAGCTTGGAAACCTCTCCCTTTCCCCTCAGCATGGCTGGCTCAGGAATTCTGGGAGTTGAAGTCCACGAGTCATCAAAGAGCCAAGGTGGCCTACTCCTGTCCTAGAGCGTCCCCATTCCGACAGCCTCACTCCCTCTCTTGCTCCCCCTTTTAAAATGTCCTCCCCCCTCCTCCCTTTTCCTGCAAGGAGACCACTGCTGTCAAAGCTCTCTCGCGCATGCTCCGTCCCACTCCGAAGGAGGGAAGCTCCTGCTTAATGCTGTTTGATTCTTTGGGCTCCTTTCAGGTCTTTTTAAAGGAGATTCCCCCAAGTACAGGTAGTCCTCGACTTATGACCACAATGCAGGCCAACATTTTTGTTGCTAAGCGAGACTGTTTGTTAAGCGAGTTTTGCCCCTCCACGTTCGAACCACAATGGAGCCCAACATTTCTGTTGCTAAGCGAGACAACCGTGTTACTAATAATGGCAGCGATCCACTGAACAACAGTGGCAAGAAAGGTCACACAATGGGGCAAAACTCACTTAGCCTGCCTCGCTGAGCGAACAGAAATTTGGGGCTCATAATTCTGCTCTTCGGCAGGTCACACAAAGTGATCGCAGGATCTCGGGACACTGCGACCGTTGTAAATACGAGTCGGCCGCCAGGAGGCTGAATTTGGATCGTGTGGACCCTGGGGATACCGCAACGGTCGTTAAGTGTGGAAAATGGGCATAAGTCACTTTTTTTTTCAGTGCCATCGTGACTTCGAATGGTCGGTAAATGAACTGTTGTTAAGTGGAAGACTACCTGTATTCATTGCACAGTCATGAACTAAAAAGCATCTCTGGGTAGGGAAATCTACATGAGAAAACAGTAATCTCGTTTTTCCAGCCTCTTCCACCCCCCCCCCAGCAGCTTCTGTCTCTTCCCACAGAAAAATTAAAACATCTTCTTGGAAGAAGAAATTATGGGGGCACTTCTTTCAACCCCCCACCCTGGTTAGGAAGGTCCTACTTGTGAGAAACGATGCAGCTTCCTTCCTTCATCTTGTAAATGCCAGTGTCATCAGAACTCACTTCCTCCTCCCCCCCCCCAATTTTAATCATGGTTATTTTCTTACCCTTTTATCCTTCCTCCCGCAGCAAATGCCTTTGGTCTGAACAGTGAAGAACACCTTTCAAGGATGAGATCAGCAAAACAGAGAGCAATGACTAGCCTATTTCTCATAACAAATGGGCCCCCCAAAAACAAAGAAGCAGAAGACCTCCCCCCCCAAAAAAACTAGACAAGGCATATCAAATCACAACTGGGCAAGAACCCACCTGTATCAAAGGTCTACAACATGGCTTTGACCAAATGGAAGTGATGGCAAATAAAGCCTTTCATTTAATGAGTTATGGATAATAATAATAATAATAATAATAATAATAATAATAATAATAATAAGAAGAAGAAGAAGAAGAAGAAGAAGAAGAAGAAGAAGAAGAAGAAGAAGAAAAAGAAAAAGAAGAAAAAGAAGAAGAAGAAGAAGAAGAAGAAGAAGAAGAAGAAGAAGAAGAAGAAGAAGAAGAAGAAGAAGAAGAAGAAGAAGAAGAAGAAGAAGAAGAAGAAGAAGAAGAAGAAGAAGAAGAAGAAGAAAAAATAAAGTTGGAAGGGACCTTGGAGGTCCAACCCGCTGCTCAGGCAGGAAACCCTATACCATTTTAGACAAATGGCCATCCAGTCTCTTCTTAAAAACTCCCAGTGTTGGAGCATTCACCGCTTCTGGAGGCAGGTTGTTCCACTGGTTAATTGTTCTCACTGTCAGGAAGTTTCTCCTTAGTTCCAGGTTGCTTCTCTCCTTGATTAGTTTCCATCCGTTGCTTCTTGTCCTGCCTTCAGGCGCTTTGGAAAATAGCTTGACTCCCTTTTCTTTGGGGCAGCCCCTGAGATATTGGAACACTGCTATCATGTCCCCCCTGTTCCTTATCTTCGTTAAACTAGACATATCCAATTCCAGCAGCCGTTCCTTATATGTTTTAGCCTCCAGTCTCCTAATCATCTTTGTTGCTCTTCTCTGCACTCTTTCTAGAGTCTCAACATCTTTTTTACATCGCAGTGACCAAAACTGGATGCAGTATTCCAAGTGTGGCCTTACCAAGGTATTGTAGAGTGGTATTAATACTTCACACATAGAAGCATCACGCATATGCCTGGAAATTCAGGATACCAAAAAAGGGAAATCTATACTTTTAAAAGGATACAGACTCAGAAAATAGCATGTTCCATTGGAAAGGGCGGGGGTGGGGAGCCCAAATAAATTCATTAATTAAATTGAGGGAGAACTCTAACCAAATTTTTGAAAAGTTGGCTCAAAGCTAAGATCTTTGAGAGAGGCATCTGTCTTTATTAAGGTTGGATGGAGTACATGGAAGTATTTGTGTATTGATCAGTTTTACACCATTATTATTTTTGTAGCATTTGCCTGGATTCTGCCATTCTTATTCTGTATTGTGGGACAATCCTGGACAAGATTTTCCTCTCTTCTGTGGGACACCTCATCAAATTTATTTATTTATTTATTTATTATTTATTTGTTCGGACTTATATGCCGCTCCTCTCCGAAGACTCGGAACGGCTCACAACATATATATAAAAATAACAATTTCAAACTAAGTCCAAGCAAAACATTAAAAATATAACCCCACATATATTCATCAGTCACACCACAGTCAACAATCATCCCCAGGCCTGCCGGCAGAGGCATGTTTTTAGATTCTTTCGGAAGGCCGGGAGAGTGGGAGAAACGCGGACTTCAGGAGGCAGTTGGTTCCAGAGGGCGGGCGCCACAACAGAGAAAGCCCTCCCCCTACGGCCCGCCAGACGACATTGTTTCGCTGACGGGGCCCGGAGAAGGCCGACCCTGTGCACTCTCACCGGTCGTAGGGAAGTATGTGGCAGAAGACGGTCCCGTAAGTATCCAGGTCCAATGCCATGAAGGGCTTTATAGGTAATGACCAACACTTTGAATTGCGCTCGGAGACCGATAGGCAACCAATGCAGCATGCGGAGAGTTGGCAAAATGTGGGCACGACGTGGAAGGCCCACAATTGCTCGCGCAGCTGCATTCTGCACTAACTGTAGTCTCCGAACACTCTTCAAGGGTAGCCCCATGTAGAGAGCGTTGCAGTAATCGATCCTCGAGGTGACAGGGCATGTGTAACTGTGAGGAGAGACTCCCGATCCAAATAAGGGCGCAACTGGTGCACCAGGCGAACCTGGGCAAATGCCCCCCTCGCCACAGCCGATAAATGATGTTCTAATGTCAGCTGTGGATCGAGGAGGACTCCCAAGTTGCGGACCTTCTCCGAGGGGTTTATGGATTCACCCCCCCAGAGTAATGGAAGGACAGATTGAAGTGTCCTTGGGAGGTATCACCCACAGCCACTCTGTCTTGTCGGGGTTGAGCCTTAATCTGTTAACGCCCATCCAGACCCTTTTATATGCCTCTTGGATGCTTTTTTTTGCAAGGCTAAACATTCCCCACCAGTCTCAATTTCTTTTCATGGGATAACTGATAAACCTTGTTAGCCTTCATTAGAACAATCCCAGACCGAATCTCTTAAAATTGGGCAGAGGAATCAAGGTTGGTCTAACAATGTGCGGATGTGTCTTTGGTGAAATATATATATATTTCCACAATATATGTTTCCACAATATATGTTCATATTATATATATATATATATATATATATATATATATATATATATATATATATATATATATATATATATATATATATATATTTCCACAATATATGTTCATATTATATATATATATATATATATATATATATATATATATATATATATATATATATATATATATATATATATATATATATATATATATATATATATATATATATATATATATATATATATATATATATATATATATATATATATATATATATATATATATATATATATATATTTCCACAATATATGTTCATATTTCTCCAAAGTGAAACTTTTCTGGGATTCAAGATGACATGTCCCATTAAAATGGTTTCATCTCTTAATACAATTTTTCCTGTATGGATCAGCCCTTTCTATATTCCACGCCTTTATGATCCACGGAGCTCATATAAAGTCACATTTAAAAGTCCTGGTAGTCAAGAGTTTATACTTACTTGAGGTGTTTCTCCCAAAATAAAATCTCTTATGGGAAACAAGGGCATAAATTCAAAGGCTCATTTGAGTCTTTTCTCACTCAGGGCATTTTTAAGGTTGGCCCATGTGGGGTCTGATAAGTCTATTATTTCTCCACAGACCACATATTTCTAGTTTCCGCCACGAGGGTCCCTTTTTTAGAAGAACATAGTGGAGATGAAAGCTTCCGAGTTATGGTTTCTCTGTTGTGTGGATCCGTGTGGTGAAAGATAATTTGACTGGCTGAGGTTTTGCCCATTGTCTGCACACTGATATGGTTTTTCTCCCATGTGAATTCTTTTGTGTTTGATAAGGTTCGCGTTCTGAGTGAAGCTCTTTCCACACTCCTGGCATTTGTAGGGTTTTTCTCCCGTGTGGACCATTTTGTGCCGAATAAAATTACTGTACTTACGGAAGCTGTTCCCACACTCTATGCACCCGTAGGGTTTCTCCCCCGTGTGGATCCTTTCGTGGCTTCGATGCTCTGAACGCCCACTGAACTTCCTTCCACACATCTGGCACGTATACGGTCTCTCCCCAGTATGGGTTCGTTGATGTCTCTTAAGGACATCCTTATATGAAAACCTCTTTCCACACTCTACGCATTTATAAGGCTTCTCTCCAGTGTGTTTTCTCTTATGAGATGCGAGACGACTGCTACAATTAAAACCCTTTCCGCACTCCGGACATTTATATGGTTTCTCTCCTGTATGAATCCTTTTATGGCAAATAAAATAGTTGTTGCAACTGAAGCTTTTCCCACATTCCTTGCACGTGTGCGGTTTCTCCCCCGTGTGGGATCGCTGATGTGTTTTGAGGTGACCGCTCTGACTGAATCTTCTTCCACACACCGGGCATACATATGGTTTCTCCCCTGTGTGGGTCCGTTCATGTGTGGTAAGGTTACTTCTTTGAGTGAATGTCTTTTCACAACTCAGACATTTATAAAGTTTCTCCCTGGAGGGAATTTTGGGGGATAAAACAAGTAACCGTTTCTTACTGAAATCCATCCCACACTCAGATGGTTTCTCTTCTTTATGGGAAATTA